>QLTV01002975.1:3592833-3621244 GCA_003457575.1 Thermophis baileyi | reverse complement strand
CCTCCCTCCCACCCTTTCCTAACATGCTTTCATTAATTTGACTTCCAGCCATTTAAAATAGGAGAGAGTTCAACAAACTCATGTCAGTATGTTGATCATATAGCAGACAAACAAATATTGGTGGGGGAAGGAAAATGTAATTACATTAATCTGGTTTATTTATTTCACTCTCCTGTCTTTAAGGTTCTACTGATAGTGTATAAATTATAGCTTCTGAGTAGCTGAAGGAGATAAAAACTGAAAGGATTTGGGGTTTTTCTCTGTTCTGCTAGTTACTCCAAAAAATCACTTCTTTCTTAGAATTAGAACAAACCAATACTTTAAATTCTCTCTCTCTCTCTCTCTCTCTCTCTCTCTCTCTCTCTCTCTCTCTCTCTCTCTCTTCTATCTATCTATAAGCCAGTTTGGTGCATTAGGCTACAGATTAGGAGACCATGAGCTCTAGTCCTGCCTTAGGTACAAAGCCAGCTGGGTGACTCTGGGCCCGTCACTTTCTCTCAGTCCTAGGAAGGAGGCAATGGCAAATAGAGCCGAGGTGGCGCAGTGGTTAGAGTGCAGTACTGCAGGCTACTTCAGCTGACTGCTAGCTGCAGTTCGGCAGTTCAAATCTCACCGGCTCAAGGTTGTCTCAGCCTTCCATCCTTCCGAGGTGGGTAAACTGAGGACCCAGATTGTTGGGGGCAATATGCTGACTCTGTGAACCGCTTAGAGAGGGCTGTAAAGCACTGTGAAGCGGTATATAAGTCTTAAGTGCTATTGCTAAGTGCTAAATACATAACTCATTAATAGGCAGTAGCCTGAAATGAATCAAATTGCAATATGGCTACAAATAATCAACATTTTGCATAGTAGTTAAAGCACCAGAGTAGAAACTGGGAGATAGTGAGTTCTGGTCCTGCCTTAGGTGCAAAATCAGCTACTGTAGGTGAGCTTAAGACAGTCACTTTCAGCCTTATAGTCATAAGTACTACAAGGTTTTTCAAAATTCGTGCTATAATTATAAAATATTGAGGACACGATGTTATGCCAGAGTCTTTTTATAAATAAAGGGTGAAATGAAAGAAAGGGTGCAGAGAAACTTGAGTTGGTAACTGCCTGTCAAAAAATAATGAACCTCTGATGTCTCTCTCCCCCACCCCCCATTTACACAGTAAAAGTACTAAGGTACTTTTACTGTGTAAATGATTGATTTTGAAATCAATCAATCAATCAATCAAAATGAGTGATTTTTGTCTGGGCAACCTAGTGACCATACTGTTTTCTTTCCTGTTTTCCCATTTTCAATCAAAACAATGCTGGGGTAGATGTCCTTCTTCAGTTACTTCAGTTTCATCATGGAGCCAAACTGAACTGGCAATAAGGTGCTATATTTTTACAGTATCCATACATATCTGATTAGAAGAATTCTTTCAAGATAAAAAAAACAAGGCATAAGCCCTTCAGAGACACTGGGAGGTGAGTGGCATATAAATTTAATAATTTAATATTATAAGGTGAAAAGGCTGCCCTCTGCCCTGACAACTTTTGCGCCATGGGCATACTTGAACCTCTCAAAAATCCACTCCCATAATTCTGGATGACAATATTTCCCTCCCTTCCTTATTCCATCATAAACAATTTGGCCTACACTCAGCCACCTTAGTAGAAAGGCATCTCCAGCATAAGTTTATAGCTTTGCCGCCAGCTGGCCCCCACATTCTCATAGGATTTTTGAAAAACATTTGAGAATTCTTGGCTTCCTCTGAAAGAAAGAAATTCTGTGCCATGTGAGGAGTGAAAGGTGGTGTGGAAGGGATAACAGATAGAAAAGGCACTTGTGTGTTGGAAGGAATAACCAGGAATGTGTCTTGTTCACAGTTCTCTCAAGCTGGCAGCTTTTTCAGTGACTTCCTCCTCCAACTCCTGATCTAGTTCCTTGCCTAAAAGGGTTAGAGAGGGGTAGAACCTAGAATAGAAAATGTCTACTATTCAGATCACATTCAACCATGTACCTAAAAATATTAATACTTAGAGGTGAGAGGGCAAAACCTTGAACAACCAGGGTGCCTATAAATAAATGTAACCTTCCTATACTGATTATGAAATGTTTTCAGTGAGTAACCAAGTGCTATATCGTTAAATGTATTCCACATATGAAATTTTAATATTTGTATGTCATGTTTACAGACTTATTTTAATTTAGATTGCTTCAGCACTATCAGTTCAACTCACTGCATATTGACTCCTCCCAGTTCATTATAGGATTAGAGACATTTGGCATTTAAAAAAAACTGTGCTTCTGCATCCATTAAAAACAGAACTGTTTCAAAGTAATTTATGATTCTGATTGTTTCCATTTCTGGGGGCATTTTCAAAGATCACATTCACTCAACAATTGGCCACAGAAAACATGGTGTCTCTACAATATTGTCTTTATTTTTATCAAAATTTACAAGTATCTACCTGGACTTTGATCCCGGAGTAATTACTTCTGCTAGATATATCAGCGTATGTTTTTATAATATTTCCCGTGTCTGACAATTGCAGAGAAATAGGGTTAGCTTAATAGCTAGCTTTTTCTTGCACATTTTTGTTCTTTCTGCTTTAATGTTAGTGTTGTGCTAGATGCTGCTTGTGGGTCAACTTTTCATGAAAGGGTTTGTGTTTCTGTATGAAATTGAAATGAAATGTCTGAAGTTCTGAGCACACTGAATCACCTTACCTTTCAGTGATTGGCTATTTCTTTCCCTTTTTAAAAAAGAGTTTAGAAAGGCATGATGTGCCACACTCATAATTCTCTTCATCACTCTTTCTTATATTTACATTAATCTCCAACCATTCCATGAATATCTGATCATCTGACCACAATGGTCACAGAAATCCTTGGTTGATAGGGTAGTAATTATAACTGTAATGAAGTAGAAGGAAGGGGACCATTTCTTCTGTGAGGAATAACAATTGCCTTAAATTGTCAGAGATGCAATTTAGCCTGACATTATAATATATTCAATTAAACATAATATTATAGAAAACAACCTTTGCAGAAAGAGGCAAACTGCATGGAATGGTGATGATGATG
Organism: Thermophis baileyi; assembly: GCA_003457575.1. Classification (NCBI taxonomy): domain Eukaryota; kingdom Metazoa; phylum Chordata; class Lepidosauria; order Squamata; family Dipsadidae; genus Thermophis; species Thermophis baileyi. The sequence continues at coordinate 3,618,186 of QLTV01002975.1, read as the reverse complement.
ATGATGATGATGAAGAAGAAGAAGAAGAAGAAGAAGAAGAAGAAGAAGAAGAAGAAGAAGAAGAAGAAGAAGAAGAAGAAGAAGAAGAAGAAGAAGAAGAAGAAGAAGAAGAAGAAGAAGAAGAAGAAGAAGAAGAAGAAGAAGAAGAAAAAGATGATGTTAGCTTCAGCAATGCAAAAGGTAAAGTCTGCCAATATATTGTCAAAAATGGCAGAGTGTAGGCAGATGCCACAGGCATCTATTATAAGCCATGAGGTTGTCAAAAAAACAGTGCAACATAACTTCATCACACAAATTATATACTTGTATCATAATATAAGATGTATAATTTATATCAATTTTATGGTTTTTACCTTCCTGGGGATGGTTGGTGGAACTTGTCACTGCTGTTTTGTGTGAGCGCTCAGGATTTAAAGTGCATTATTAAGAAAAACTTTCAATTTCATTCCACAGCAAAGCAAGTTTATTTAGTGCTAGAAAAGCCAAGTCTGGATTCTCCTATTTTTTCCAGTCCATTTTTTTTAATGATAGTCAGCAGGGAACCAATGAAGAAGCAAGTGCTTGAGGTTTAAATACCGTATTTTTTGGAGTATAAGACGTACCGGAGTATAAGACGCACCTTAGTTTTTGGGGAGGAAAATGGGGGGGGGAGGGAAATTCTGTCTACCAGGTATTCATCTGGCTAGTCCTTAGCCTGGTCAGCTTCAGCACATTCGTTCGCTTGCTGGTTTTGAGGTTGGGGCTGGTTGAGGCTGTGCTTCTAAAGCACAGCTGATCGTCGGAGGGAGCAGCAATTAGAAAAGCAGACAAAGCACGGAAGATTGCTTAGCTTGTGTTGGGGCTGAAAAACAGCTTCAAAAGCACAGCTGATCCTCGGAGGGAGCTCCAGTGACTAAAGCAGGCGAAGGCAGCAGCTGTTCCGGGTAGCCATTTTGGGCACCGTGTGTCAAGCGTTTGGACTCGGAGGCTGAAAACGCAACGCTCGGAGCCCAAAAACACAAGCCATTGTCGGTGGCAATCTCTGCAGCCAGGAAGAGGATGTGCGGAGGCCGAAGGGTAGAGGCCGGCGGGTGGGCGGGGCTACATTCAGAGTATAAGACGTACCCAAATTTTCAGCCTCTTTTAGGAGGGAAAAAGTGCATCTTATACTCCGAAAAATACAGTATATGCTAGACAACCTGTATTCTGTTGGATTACAGTTTCAGACATATGTACCAGATTCCTCAATGCCTTCAACAATGACAGCACTTCTAATGTACTGCCTTCTTTGGAAAAATTGGGATACATTCAGAGATGCCCTGACAATAGAACATGTGGACCTGTATAGCATAGTAAAACATCAGCACAGGAAATGTTTTATAACATTTTCTATTCTGTCATAAAATGCTTCATGATATTTTTATGTCATAAAATGTTTTATAACATTTGCCAAATTTCAATTCCACGGGAGTTATGGGTTTCTACAGGAGCCGCGGTGGCGCAGTGGTTAGAGTGCAGTACTGCAGGCTACTTCTGCTGATCACCGGCTGCTAGTAGTTTGGCAGATCGAATCTCACCAGGCTCAAGGTTGACTCAGCCTTCCATCCTTCTGAGGTCGGTAAAATGAGGACCCAGATTGTTGGGGGCAATATGCTGACTCTGTAAACCGCTTAGGGCTGTAAAGCACTATGAAGCGGTATATAAGTCTAAGTGCTATTGCTATTGCTATTTCAGAGTTTGGGCACATTCTGTAAGTTAGCCCATTTGTACCATCTTGATTCAAAAATTGTTGCCCCATGATACATTGCTTCATCCAGTTAAAGGTCATGACAATGCAAGTTTTAGTAGTATATAAATTACAAATGGATCTTTTTTCTTCTCTTGTACATTATGCAGCTTAAATGCACATGTGTATACTCCAGAGTTCTTCAACCTTGCTGGCTTTGCAGACCAGCGGGGTGGGTGGGAGGGGATGATTCTGCACAAGTGGCGGGCAAGTGCGTGCACATGCACACTTGCACAGCTCCATGTGTGCAAGCGGAGGGCACAAGACACCCACCACTCATGCAAATGGAATGCACATACACACGTTCACCCACTGCTCATGCAAGTGGGGATGTGCGCACACTTGCCTCCCACTTCCATGACCCAGTTCCTAATGGCTTAAGGCCTGGTAGTGGGGCTGCGACCCCGGGGGTTGGGGACACCGGTATACTCCGCCAAGTTGATTTAATATGTGGATGCATAGTTCTATTTCTAAAGATTCTGCCTTTATGCAGAGTTAAGAAAAAGGCTAAAGATCCTGACTCTTATTCTGGGTTTCAGATTGGCAATAGTATGAACCTGATGAGTATGTTTTCCCTGCTTCCTAAAAGATCTGGAGGTTGTATCTCAAGTAGATCCCTATTGTTCTAAGCACAGTTCTCCTGATTGTGACCTGCTCCAATTCAGGAATCGTCAGGACTCAGACTAACATTTCTGACATAGATCAAAACAGCCTAGCCAATCTCAAAATCACCATCCATCACTGCTTTTTTTTTTTACTAAAACATTAAGTCTTATAAACCAATGCTGTCTAGACCTCTCTTTGGTTTGCTAGCCATTACAATTTACCAGAATTATTATTCTTCCCATAGTTGTTTTCAAAACTTTTCACTTTTCTTTGCCAGTTCAGTAGCCTGCTTTTCTCTGTCACACGAAAGATTCTTTGTATGGAAAACTAAATGATCTTTCCTACCCTGTTTCTACTTCTCAGTTCATAAGCCAAAGTGTCTGGGTGTCTGGGCTGCCTCTGTGACAGATTTCTGCTCTTGGTGGTAAATGAAATCTCTTCAGATAGGATGTCTGGCTGCATGAGTTTCATGTATGTATGTATATATATGTTGTGTAGGTGTGTACCTCTCCATATCCATATCTATTCCCACAAACTCAAATCCAATCTGTAAAATTTCTATCTTCACCTACACATGGAAGGGTAAGGAAGAAGCAGTCTTGAAAAATCACAGTAGCAAAGTTGCTGTTCTGCCAAGCTGGGTGACAGTCACTGCATGACAAATCCTGTCGGAGACCTGGCCCAGCTTGCAAGGGGAAGCCTGACCTATCAGACTGAATGGAAGCTGACAGAAGAGATGTCTGTCATGTGAAATGGAAAACTGACAGGAAAATGGTGACGTGTAAGACACCAGCCAAAGGACCGCAAGCTGAGCTGTCACCAGGAATGTCCTCAGAAATGACAGTGCAAGGCTAACTTTAGCTGATGTCAGTTTAATTGTCCTTTATATTAGAAAGAAGAGAATTATGATAGCACAGAGAAATGGACCAATGGCTCTTTGAGACATCCACCATTTATTTATGCACAGTTTGGGCAGGGACTGTCTTCCTCCACCACCTTTTCTACAGAAGGCTCTCAGGTAACAACAGTAGATATGACCCCACCATCTGAACAGGGGTCACTATGAAAAACAAGGAGGGTCTTTCTAAGCTTCATGGTGGAATTGGATTAGTGTGCAAATATTTACAACCCCAAATAGGTTGCAGGGTCCTGAAGGAAACTGCAACAATTTTAGAAAAGAATGGTTGACTTAAAGAAAATGGGCAGATTTTTGTACAGTGAAACACTGGCCTATCTCACTAGTGCCCTTTTCCGTTAACATTTGCAACTTGGAAATATTTACCACTAGCAAAGACCAATGAACTCTTTTCTACTTCATTCTAGCCTCTTCCAAACATACTCTCTATCTTAGTAAAGATTTATTCCTAGCCCCCATATTGTTGCTCAGCTTGAGTTATCTCTGCCAAAAGCTCTTTTGGTCTGTCCCCTGGTTGCTAGTAATCGCTTGTGACTAATGAAAAAAGCTAATCCATGGAAGCATTGTGCTTGAACAGAGAAGCAGCAAAGCCATCTTACTTTCTGCTATATACACTGCATCCCTCCGAGGAGCACAATGTGATGGCTTAAGGAATACAGCCAAAAAGTGGTACTTCCCCCGACCACCAAACCCCATTTCAGCTCTTACTGAATCTTGCTTGCATGATTGATCTTGGGCAAATTGTTTTATGGTTTCCTTCTGCATCTTTTCTCCTATGACATGTTTGTATGCTGCACAGCACAATGTGCCCCTCCCCAATCTTGGATGGTATTAGTCCTTTAGGTGTTACTGTAATACAAATAATAAATCTAAAGCAGATCCAATTTTAGCATTTTGAAAGGGAAAGGGGGAAAAACTTTCCTCCCCTTGAGCAAGAGTTTGAGGTTCAGGCTGTGGCAGATCAGATGATGGGTTCAACTAGAAGGCCCTAGAGGGAGGAAGAGGAAATTAGAACTGGTTTTTTTTAAAAAAAAAAAAGTGGAGGGAGGGGGAACGGAAAGAAACGAGAAAGGAACATGAGCACTTCAGAAATGTCCATTGTTCTTTAAAACTAGGATTGCTACTCTCCTACCACAAGTCATTGGTCATTGTTTGTCTGAATATTGTTAGCTTTTTTTTCATTCTATGCAAAGTAGAAATTGTTGGATGGCATTTATGCTGACCTTTTATTTTTGTTTTTGCTTTATTTCCCTCAAAAACTTTGAGTGGTTTGCTCAATAAATTATGTCCTTCCATTTCTTTATCTATAACATGTGTTACTGTACTGTGGGAAAGACGGATCCAAATAATCCTACCAAGCCATTGAAAATGTACTGCCTTAACTGGGTACATTGGTCAATCTGCTTGAATCAGGAAATTAAATCAGGTTGAAATCAAATAGAACCATATGAACTTAATCTATGCATTCAATGAATCATTTTATTTCCCTACTTTTAAATAATTCTTTTCTAAAACCTTTGAAGTTATATTAGAGTTATAATGGAATGACAAGAGCTCTTCAACTTCCCACCAACTGCCACTACCAGTCAGTTTCATACTGAACGTTAAACAATAGGAAAGTTTGGGGTAAAGTTTTTTGGATAGTTACAGGCATAATCAGAGCTAAATAATGCAAGAATAAGTTGGGACCCTAACCCTAACCCCACATATATAGGACTGTGCTTTGAGACTAATTATTTCTTACCTTCATTAAGAAATGTAGAATTAAAAGAAGCATTATTGAATTGGTTTTAACTGATCATAAATAATTTTCTTTGAAACATTGTTCAAAGCCCTATCACTTTAATTTTTTTTTTCTATGAACAGCAGGTAAGAAGAAAACCTTACATTTAACCTTACATTCATGGGGAGGACAGAAATAATTTGAAGAGAATTTTTTTTCTGTATGACAGTGGAATGTCACTAAATAAGAAACAATATGTCATCCCAATTAAATTAGGATTCTGCAATTTCTGCTTTTTTCAATGTGGCATTATTTCATATATTTTGAACTTGGCTATAAATTAAAACTTCATTTGAAAGTGAGAAAGAGAAAAGAAAAAATTAATAACACGTTAACAAAAGCTTAAATAGATATAGATTTCAGGTGAAAATCAAAGGAAGTATGTGAGTGACAAAAAGACAGACAGCTTACAAAGAAGAAGGAACAGTAAACAATAGAAATGAATATTTTTAATAATAATGTGAGAAAGCAAAATCTAGGGCTCCAACTTTTTAAGATTTTAGGATCACATAGGAGATATTAGATATATTTGATTGTGTAATGAGAGCTGCTTTATTATTAAGAAGCACTGATTTCTGGCTGCAGCAATGGTGCTGGAAATAACCATAGTTTCTTATTAGCAATCAGAGAAACACTGATAGGATTAGGTGCCTATCATCCAGCTGCTTCAATGCAATTTCCTTATTAGGTTTGCCTTAGTCAATTGCTTGGGGCTGAATCTTGTTTCTAGTCAATTTCATTCTCCCTTTGTTAATGGTAAGCAATGCTTCTTTTTAGCAAGGCAAGGATTGGAGGGGCTTTGTTTTAGGGCCAGGAATAGTTCCTTTGGATCTGACAAGATTAGGTAAATTGGGGGCTTGAACCTGATCCCTGTCATGCTTGCAAATTCACAGGGAATGTCCTAAAAATAAACTCTCATCTCATCTCATTGTAGCCACAACAATGGATAGATAGATGGTAAATAGGTAGGAGCATGTAGATAGATATCATTTTTTTATCCTCTGTCTTCTCTCTATGCCTAGAAAAGAGTGACAAGATTATGCAGAAAAGCAGAATTATGTGAAATCTTCTTTTCCATTACATATTTTCTTCACACCAAATCTTCTTACGGCTAACATATTGTGCTGTGATAACAGTTTAAAATGTTGAAGAACTTAAAGTGTTATTTTAATGAAGCAAATGTTTTAACCGAATACTCATTTTTCATTGTATGATCAATATTGTGAGTATTTGGTGCCCTTGGTTGCTTGCGTGTTGTTGGGTACAAAGCTAAGTGGCTTGGTCCCTGTTTACTACAGTTGTTCACAGCTTCTAAGGGATGTTTCAATTCAACAAAACCTTAGTCAAATAATTCCCCTGAAACTGAAGGAAGGATCCACTTTAAAAGTAGCAAACTGAACTAGTGGAAGTCAAGTGTTTTTTGTCCCTTGAATGAAGTACCCGTATTTTTCGGAGTATAAGACGCACCTTTTTACTCCCAAAAAGAGGGTGAAAACTTGGGTGCGTCTTATACACCGAATGTAGCCCCACCCAGCCACCCCCAACCTTTGGCCTCTGCCTCCCAGCAATTTACCTCCTTGCAGCAAACAGCCCAGAGCCTGATTACCAGAAGCAACTGATTATCGGCCTCCCGACCATCAGCTGAGAGGCTGCAGGCAGGCCCAGGTGCTAAAATGACAGTGAAACTAGAACTGCAAGGAGGCAAATTGCTGGCAGGAACAGGCAGCATATGAAATGTTTGGCGTAGATCTATTTAAATAATTGGGAGGAGTTAGTGTGACTACATTTAAGAAAACTTTCTGCCATTAATATACTGCCATAATGTACATTTCTCCAATTCTTTGCTATTTCTATGGGTCAGGTACACATGCACAGAAATACACAGCAAACAGTGTATATCATCTGTACTGTTTGCTGTTTGCTGGGAGGCAGAGGCAGATTTTGTTTCCCTTGTTTTCCTCCCCCAAAACTAAGGTGCGTCTTATACTCCGGTGCATCTTATACTCCGAAAAATACGGTACTTAGTGATTTGGTGGCTTTTCTTTTCCTCTGGGGCTGTTCCAAGCAGAATGTGATATTGCTGCTTCACCTCTGCCTTTGAGTTTGCCAAGTGGAAGTTAAGTTACATGCCAAACTCCTCCAACTTTTTGCCCATTTGGGTATTTGGGGAGAGCCTGGCTAAGTTTGCACTGGGCTTCGTTCACATTCCAGCTTCTTTCTTAGGACCAACCTCAAACCTGAAGCTATGAGATATGTTGGCCATATCCAGCCAAAGCCAGGATTAATCTGTTCAAAGAGCTCACCATTCCTGCTATTTTTTTTATACTGTGAAAAGAATCAAACATCTGTAGGCACATAGATATTTCTCTGCTGTAACCAATGTACAATTTTTTTCCTGATTACATTTTAGATAGGATTACCTCCCTTTGCCCTCTTTGAATCTCAGATCTCCAGATTAGATCAGGGTTCCTTCTCAGAGTCATTATATTGACTTAACGAACTACTTCATATTCCTTCTAGCTTCCTAGCAGTTTCCTTGTTGCTTGGCATTCTCTTCTATGCTGGATAACAGTTGTTTCCCAACCAGGCTGGCTTGGCTATTCCACCCCCTTGCCCAACTCAGAAGACAGACTCAAACCGAATTTCCCCTTCTGTCCCAGGGAGCATCCATGCACAAGCAAAAGAAGAATACAGAGTCAAATTCAGTATGCATATCACATCAGCAGCCTTTGTAGGACACTATATAACAGATCTTTAATGTTTCCCTAGTCAATTATAAAATCCGCAGGTGGATATTTAGTAGGGCTGGCACAGTAATGGATGGAGCTGGAAAACATATTCCCCACTGTTTGCCAAATCTATGCATTAAAAAGAAAATGATAGCATATGACAGAGTTAACATTACTTTTTTATTAGTAGGGAACTAGGAAAGTTTGGTTTTGGTCTATCATACTCTGCCACTTCCCCTTTTAAAAAATATAATGTATGTATGCACATACATATGCAGCTATATGTTGCCCCTAGTTGTTTAAGTAAAGATCATAGAAGAGAAAGCCTGTAGCTCAATGCATTTGTATGGACAAACATTTATGTCCAAATCTCTAGTGGATGAGAAATGGGGTGTATAAATGGATGCTGCATGGATTTCCCATGGCAAGGTTAAATGACAGTTGGAGAGGTATACCCTGTTTAGACAGAGAGCTTTAGGGCTAGTTTACATTAAGAAAATCACTGAGCAGGTGATGCACAATGTGGACGTCTTCCATTCCCCATCATCCAGTCAGAGCTGAAGAAGCTTCCTGGATGAGAAGCAAAACGTCTTCAAAGAAAAACCAGACAATCCAGTTTCCTCTTGAAAAAGCACATTTGGGCTAACCAGAGTTGTTTGGGAGTCAGGTCAAATCAATCAAATAAAATGTAAAGTAAAAACTCAAATCTTTGCATTTCAAGATAGAAATTATAAAAAAAGCTACGAAGGAGTTATTATCTGCATATCTTCCAGATGCAGGAGGATGCATGGCTAACTTGTAGATTCCTTGCCATCTCTTTGGGAGAGCACTAGATGAGAATAGTTCTTATAGTACAAGAGATGCGATGCACTGCAATATCCCAGATTTCATTGCTGGATGTGTCCTGAGACAATACTGAATAAGTGTTGTATTTTAAATCTTGTTTACTACATATAGTTACATTACTAAAAATGTCTCAGTTTTGCAAGGAATCAAGAAGAATTATGCATACTAGTAAGTTTCAATGCTTCAGGAATAATTTTTCCAATACAGAAAAACCGCATTCACCAACCTTAATTACATTCTAAGGAGGCTCCCTGAAAATGGGGCCAGGACCCCTCTGTCCTTACTGTAATTTCAGCGGAGAAATGTTTAATATTTTAGTGTGCCTTAAAGCAATTGTTAGCTGAAGTGTAACCATCCAAATCAAATGTCCAGATCTCCTGTTGATATTCTTTTCTTGCTACCAGACTCTCTCCCTTTCTCTTTCTCTTTCTTTCTGTCTTCTCCACACCAACACACTAGCACTTCATAAAACTGTACGCTAGAAGAATATTGCATTCATCTAATATGTGCATCCAGTTATTAGTAAACCTCAAATTCAGCTGTGCTGTTACAGTGGCTTTGATGATGATTATGGACCATCAAGCTGGTGTCAACTCTTAGTGACCACTTGAATAGATTTTCTTCTGAGCTTTCCCTAACCTGATTGTCCCAAAAGTGCTTTATCAAAAGGCAACTGTATTTGTTTTTCCTTGAAGACATTTCGCTTCTCATCCAAGAAGCTTCTTCAGCTCTATTGAATGGTGGAGGATGGAAGAAATTTGGTCACAGCTGATTCCTTCCATCCTCCACCATTCGGTCAAGTTGAAGAAGCTTCTTGGATGAGAAGCGAAACATCTTGGGGGGGGGGAATCCAGTTGCCTTTTTAAAAAATCACTTTTTGGATAACCATGACCTGGATGACTGAGAATCTCCATAGACCCTAACCTGATTCAAGTCTTCCAACAATACCCTTATTGCCACTGTAACTGAGTCCATCCACCTTGCTGCTGGTCTCTTTCCTTCCACCTTTCCCAGCATTAGAGCCTTCTAGAGTGAGATCTTCACTTATTGGGTCCAAGACAGGATAAATTGTCTTTAGCCCTTCCTTTTATGGTACGGTACTTTCTAATATTGCCACTCTTTTATTTGCATCCCCCATCTCTAAGGAATGGTTGAATCTTGACTATGGTACACATACACATGTCAGTGTGTCAACTACTACTACCTAAGGGGAGCTTCCCTGGGTAAGGCAATGTTTCCTTACAAATTTTAAACTGTAGAAATCCTATTAGTATGGAATCCTTTTTTATCCTTTTTTTAAGGAAATAGTTACACTCTCTTAATTAATACACTCTGATTCACAACAGGATATTGTGGGGTAAATGAATAGCAGCCCCAAAGAGCCTTCAGCAATATGTAAGGATGGAAGCTCTGGCACAGATCCTCTGTGTTAGAGAATAGAGCTATTGCAACTCTATATTCCTGCGTATTCATTTACAAAATATGGTTGCACAATAGTTTCTTTTATTAGGGAAAGGAAAGGAAAGGAAAGGAAAGGAAAGGAAAGGAAAGAAAAGAAAAGAAAAGAAGGAAAAAGCAAGGAAAAGAAAGAAAAGGAAAAAAAAGGAAAGGAAAAGAAAGGAAAGGAAAGGAAAGGAAAGGAAAGGAAAGGAAAGGAAAGGAAAGGAAAGGAAAGGAAAGGAAGCAGGCTCAGTAGGCAAGAAATTATCCAAAATATACTCTTAAACTAGTCAAAACTGCAAGGAAAAAGTAGACCCCATCATTTAAAAGCGATTAGCATTTGTATTTTTTTGTGAATGTTCAGTGGGAAACTGGTCAGGATACATAGTGTCTTTCTATCTTCTGACATTGGAAATGCAACCCATTCCAATCCTAGTACTGCTGGGGGTGGGGGAGGGGGAGAGAAACAGATCCAAATGGGAAACTTGTACAGCATGGACTAAGGATTTCTATTATATGTCTTAGAGCTGAAAATAGGCTGCTGTGCAACTTGATTGAACGTAGTTTTGAAAAATCACCCAGAGCTTGCTTGCTTGCTTGCTTGCTTGCTTGCTTGCTTCTTTCCTCTAATATGTAAGCAAAAACTGGTATGGATAAATATATAAATAAGAAAACAAAGAATAGAGAATAGAATAGAATAGAATAGAATAGAATAGAATAGAATAGAATAGAATAGAATAGAATAGAATAGAATAGAATAGAACTTCATTGTCATTTTAAATGTGCATTCAGCTCTCAAAAGATAACCATTATGCATATACCCACATACACACACACATATATGACACAGAGAAACATCACAATCTAGTTTGAATGTATACATATACGTGGCAAGAAAAAAGAATCCTGCGAGTTTACAAGACGGATGGTATAAGGAAGAAAGCTGTTACAGAATCTAGTAATCCTGCTATAGATACTTCAAAACTTCCTCTCAGAGGGGAGCAACAGAGACAGACCGTGAAGTGCGTGTGTGGGGTTTCTAACAATGCTTTGAGCTCTAAGCACCTAGCGCATACCACCTGTATGATAAAGTGATCATAATCAATATGGTTTGAAATACACCCTGCAGCATTTTGAACATTCAGACCAGAGGTGGTTTTCAGCAGGTTCTGGCCAGTTCTGGAGAACCGGTAGCGGAAATTTTGAGTAGTTCGGAGAACCGGTAAATACCACCTCTGACTGGCCCTGCCCCCATCTATTCTCTGCCTCCCGAGTCCCAGCTGATCAGGAGTAAATGGGGATTTTGCAGTAACCTTCCCCTGGAGTGGGGAGGAAATGGAGATTTTACAGTATCCTTCCCCTGCCACGCCCACCAAGTCACGCCCACAGAACCGGTAGTAAAATTGTTTGAATCCCACCACTGATTCAGACATTAATTTTCATCTCTCCTACCTCTAATTTTCACAGCAAGATTGGACCCTCTTAAAGTCACAAAGCTGAATCTTTTATCACTTTGGATTTTAAGTTTAGATTTATAAATTTTCAGCCATCAAATAACCTCAGCAGTTTTGTCTGTACAAACTGATTACCCTGGCTGGGACTAATTGCAAAATGCTAAGAATTATTTTTTCAAGGCAAGTGATGGCAATATAATTATAACTTGCTCATTTAAAAGCAGCTTTAACAAACTCAGTGAAATTCATTTAGCATGAACACAGATATTTTTGGCAGTAAGTCAAGGCTTTGTTAGAAAGTTAAATTGAGCTATGTCCAATCACATATTCCAAAATATCCAATCTGTCTGACTTAGTTTATCTAAAGATAAGTACTGGTTATACTGGTTGCCAGTTTGCTTCTGGGTCCAATTGAAGGTAATGGTTATCACCTTTAAAACCCCTTAAAGCACTCACTCTGGCAGAAGGAGCATGCTGCAGATCCGTCAGCCAAGAAATTTTACCTGATGGGTCTAGGAGAAGAGCCTTTTCTGAATGACCTGCAATCTTTAGAACATCTTTGCTGCCAGAGGTGAGATCTGCCCCTACCCTCTTGGCCTTCCAGAAAGCCTCAAAACCTATCTCTGGCAATTGGCATGGGTCCCCAATGGGGTAGTTTATGCTGGAGGTGGTTGGTGGAGTAATATAGAAGATCCTATCTCTGTACCACTCGTGTACTTGGTTCCTAGTTTTATCTAATTCTTCTTAATATTAACGTTTTTATATTTGTGTTTTTATTGTATTGTAAGCTGTCCAGAATCACTTTGGATAGTGAGAAGGCTGACATATCAAACCAACCAACCAACCAACCAACCAACCAAACAAACAAACAAACAAACAAACAAACAACATCTCAAATATAGTAGTAGAACTTTAATAAAAGTTAGGATCATAACCAAATTCAAGAATAAGAAGCATCAACTGGAGGCATTTGAAGTTTTCCCCCCTCTCACTTCCTTTAATTAAAAATAAAGCTGGAAAAGGGTCTGAAGGTTTTAAAAGTGTACAGTTTACCAATTATTGACTGGATATTGATTGATGTACTGTAGCAGAATAGAAAGATGGTTTGAGCATCTTCCTATATATATTGTTCATTCTGAAAAAGCAAGTGGTTGACTATGGGTGTTTTTGTTTTTTGCAGACAATAATTTCATCACAACAGTAGTGCTAGACTATTATGTTCAGGTTGGTTCAGGACCACAATGAATGTCAAAGGCCACTTCAACGTACAGTATCTGCAGCTTCTGAATCTACTGAAAGACAGGAATATAATGAGCTTTTGAACTTATTCAGAACATGCTGATGTTGAAATACCATCATATCCTAGTTCCAATATATCTTGCAGAGGGCCTAATTTTGATCAAGATTAGTAAGTAATACCTTCCTCTTAAGGCATTAAAGTCTCAACAAGTCTTTCTTGAGTTTGTCTCAGCTTCATGGAATTAGTTCTCTTAAGAATATGTATATAGTCTGTATTGAAATGAATGAATGAATGAATGAATGAATGAATGAATGAATGAATGAATGAATGAATGAACACACCCATACACTACGTATACCACTTTTTTCAATAGACATAAGAATGTTTTCTATAAACATCTTCAGCTGTATGTAACAAAATTAATCTGAAGAGCTAAATGGAGTCGTGAACCTTGTGCACAGAGCAGTCATTTTATCCAGTAATGCGTATGTTACCATCTTAACAGTTTTACTTGTTGATAATTTCTAATGTTAATAGGCCCCATTGGTATTGGGGTATTTATGTCTAATAGTGCAGTGCAATTTACATTAATAAGACTCATTAATTTTCAGACGGTTCCTACCACTGGAAAGGAGAAAGGTTTGGAGACAAGCATTTATAATGTGTTTCTCCTTGCTGGGTACATCTCGGACCTGCTAAGTAGATTTCTATACAACAATCACTGACTTCTTGTTGCTTTTATTGATTATTTGTTTCCTTGCCAAAAGGAAGGAAGGTTTGTTCTTAGAACTTCCTCCCTCACATTAAGCCTTTTCTTCTTCCTGGGCTGTTCTTGTCATTTCAGATGAAACTGGAAGCTGATTGACTTTCAGGCTCCCATTTCCTCCCTCCCTTCTCTTTGTCTGCATTTATGGCAATCAGAGAAATGGGGATGTTAAAATTATGCCCAGCTTTAAAAAAGAGAACTTTAAGAGAAACAACAGTCCCTCTTTTGAACATGATACAAATGACTCAGCCCTTCAGTCATGTCCAATTTTTATAACAGGAAATAGAAAACTAATTACTGGCTATTTTGGTCTTTCTAAATCTCTTCTTTTTTATTGGCAGGACAATGAACAGTTGCTCTGTATAGGAAGAGAGGCCACAAAGCAAATAATTTATTGGACTTGATTTCCATAATGACTTTTCAGGCCACAGACTAGCGGGCGCTGGCAGATCAGCACAGCTGTCCTGACCTGGCATCAAAATATTTCTTGCTTTTGTTTTTCCCAATCAATCTGAGTTAGCATTTTAGTCCTTTTAAGGCCATGGGAGGAATTGGAAACTAAACATCTATGCATAGAATCAAATAATCCAGTTTTGCTAAATTAATCCAGTCCCATTAAATTAGCTGTATATCAACAGGCTTCTGGAATATATGTGTGTGTTTTTTGTGCAAATGAATGAGAGGAATACTAAAGCTAACTTTTGTACTAAGCCCTGTGATACCTAGGTCTATTCAATGCATACACATAACACCTTTTGGTGATTCCTTGCAGCAGCTGCTGCTCTTGGGTTTTGAAAAACATAGTTGGGTTCACGGATAAGACATTTTAGCTCATTACCATTACCAAAGTGGTTCAGAGCCCCTCCAAGGAAATGTATTTGTTTGTTTATCAACTTTAGAAACCGTCCATCTTCCTCATAGAGAAACTCTATTAAAACATTACAAACTGTACATAAAATTTTAAAAAAGGCAAAGATGGCTAAAATTCAACATTAAAAGTTAATTAAAAGCTGGGGAAAGGTCTTCAGGGCATTTAGAAGCCCCACTGCTGCATTATAATGTTATAATGCTTCATAGTTGATTTTATTAAGTTGCATACTGATTGAGACTTCTCCCTTTACTGTATGTTTTATTGCAACTTTCATTAATTGTAGTTTGAAATTTTCAGGAAGGAGAAGGAATACATTACAATTCAGCATTACAGATAAATCTCAATCTCACTAGCTGCTTCAATCTTCTTTTCAGTTTTGCTCCCCTTTTAATATTTTACTAGGTCTCTATTAAATGGGCACGTACAAATATTGCAATGAATAATCCTTTTTTATTTCCAAAATGTTTTAAAATATGGAGAATTCCTGGCATGCTTTTTGATAAATAATTTTTTTACCATTGTATAAATTGATTGTCCTTCCATGACAAAGTAATTAAAAAAACTGTTTGCAATCTTGGGAAAGATATACCAACAAATCCATACATCATTTAGCTAAGTTGCAGGGAGCCACAAGTATTAACAAGTTACCTTTAAGGATAAGCAATTTTTGCACTTGAGTTTCTCTGTGAATTTATCAAATTTATATTTCTCAAATTGATAGATGAACCAGAATGCTGAAATCTGAACTCTAGAGAATTTCAAACATTTGAAAATTCATATATTAAGATAAATGTGACCCAAAAATGTAACAAGGCAAAATATGCAGTACAGTAAAGCAGAGCTTCTCAAATTTTACTACTGTGGCTCTCTAGATTGAGTCAATCTGTGTAACCCTCTCTCAATATCACTGGGGCTAGCTGTGGCACCAGTATGTCACTTTAAATAATTTTTAATCTAGAATATATATTGCAAGAGTCTGCTAACACTGGGGACGTGTGCTGGCAAAATAGAAAGACAAGCTCAAAGTGAGTTTTGACAGTATTTAAATTTTGCCTATAGAATGCTGATCAGGATTTTTTTTAAAAAAATTGTGACCCATCCCCTCCTCACTGCCATAAATTGCTCATGACCTTTCAGGGGATCCTAACCAATAGATTGGGAATCCCTGAACCACTTACAAAGATAAAACTACATACAAAACTACATATCTACCTCAAATGAATGCAAAAATGTGCAAAAAAAACAGGTGGAATAGGTGGGGAAAAAACATGGAATACTGTACACATTTTCAAGTTGACCTTTTTTCTGCCAGATTATAAATTAATGAACAAAATGAATATTCTACATTTACTAGGAGTGAAAGAAAGCAAAACTGCTTTTTCTGTGAAATTCCCTTAAAAGGCAGATTAAAATGGACTGACAAATGTCCCCCCATATCCCAAATTCTAGAATAACTGAAGGTTAACAGAGCATTGAAAAGCTGATACCAAGAGCTACTAGTGAAAAGACTGTCCTACAAAATGCTAAAAAAAAATAAAGTAGAGGCAATTCAAGCTTTTCACTTCAGCAGAAGAGCATAGCATATCCCAGCAGCACTGAAGCTTCATTCAGCATAGCCCAACTACTTTTTAGTGCCCAACTAGGACCTTACACTTCTTTTAATCCTCTTGAAAGGTCTAATCTAAATTCCTAAGGGCTACAGTCCAGGTACACCCCCCCCTGCTTTCTAAATGTAGTATTACAGAGCAGATTAGGGTTGGCTGAAGTTGATACAGGTGTGTATTATAGCACATTGGTAGAATTTACTCTTCTTTCAGATAGGTTTGAGTTCTTTACTTCTTGAGGACAATTACAAATATCACAAAAACTTCGACATTTTGGCTTTGCCAAGGAGTTCCTAATGAAGGGTTATGAACGTGCCCTCAGTGAACTTAATGTATCAAAGACCTGGAAATCGAACAGAATCTATCTTCTTTACTAACACCATTTTCCTGGCAATCAATCCCCTTTTTACAAACTAGCAAGGTATTTATATTACATAACTGTTCCAAAGAGTGCTAGCTTAAGCAGGTATCAACACTCTCCACATAGGAGTTTTAAAGGGCCAATACAAAAAAGTCCCATATGAGCTGAGATTATGCCCCTGGGAACAAGGAGCTATTGAAACTACAGCTCATGCCCTGCTACACTATAAGACCTCAAAAGACCCCACCTTATAACTCTTTACCTACATCCAGGAAATTCTGAACTTTTTTTATGTACAATTGTTGTTATTAGACCAGTATGATTCAGTCACCCTGAATGTAGCTACATTTTATTATACACTCTGTGAAGTTAGACTTTAATTGTCCACTAATGAGCCCACCGCCAATTGTAATATTTTACCTTGCTTTGTTTTGATTATATTTTTATTATTAACTAGCTGTACCCAGCCATGCGTTGCTGTGGCTCAGTCTGGTTAAGTGGGAAAGAAAGAAAAGAGAAAGCGCACGTTTGTAATATGTTTAATTTCACAATGCTTGTGGGTATACAATATTTGTTGTTGTTCCATTGTCTGTGCAGATATAGAGATTGTCTGGTTTGCCGACTCTGGAACACACAACATATAATTGTCCACGTGAGAAGCAATCCGTGTGTAGATGTAAACTGCACAATTCTAATGATTGGCCTTGAGCTTTGTTGATGGTGATTGCAAACGCCAATCGAATTGGGTATTGCAATCTCTTAAATTGAAATGGCATATCCGTTGGTTCTTGGGCGCAAGAATATCTCGTTCACTCAGCTAATCGTGATTCTTATAATTGGTTTGAATATTGGAAAATACTTTTTCAACCAATTCTTCTTTTGACGTCACTAAATTGCAGAAGTTATGAGGCAATGAAATTCATCCTGAGGTCAGATCAACCGGCACCTTTCCATCCCCAATTTAAAGCAATTGATGTGAGAATATCTCAGCTGATCGATCATTTTGCAGCTGGAGACGCATATTTGTAGCTAATTTTAACGTCTTTACGTGTCACCCCAAAGTAGAGTATTTCAGGGAAGCATTTATCGTCCGCTGGTGTCGATCGAGGAAATACAGGTAATGTTTGCCTGAAATCTCGTGCAAGCAATATTAATGCATTCCCAAATGGTCTGATGTTTCCACGCAAATCTTGCAATGATCGATCAAGAGCCTCCAGTGATTTTTTGTGCGCCAATGTGCATTCATCCCAAACAATAAGTTTGCATTTCTGCAATACTTTTCCCATGCCGGATGCTTTGGAAATGTTGCACGTGGGAGTTTCAATGAATTGCATGTTTAATGGCAATTTCAAAGCGGAATGAGCAGTTCTTCCATCTGGTAGCAATGTCGCAGCTATTCCGGACAATGCTCTGCAATATTTTTCCCATGCCGGATGCTTTGGAAATGTTGCACGTGGGAGTTTCAATGAATTGCATGTTTAATGGCAATTTCAAAGCGGAATGAGCAGTTCTTCCACCTGGTAGCAATGTCGCAGCTATTCGATCACAGCATTTCTGCTGTGAAATGCATGTTCATATTTGAATTTTCCTTGTGTATTCGACGGAAAATATCTTCAGCCATGTGCGATTTATATTGGAAATGTGGAAATCGTAAATGGATCGTAAATCAGAAACATTGAAATGGAATCGTAACATATTTAGTATAGTGTGTGTTGCTTTTACTTCCAACAGATGGCGCTGTTTTTCACAAAAAACATGTTGTTACCTGTCACAGGTGTGACATATATATAATATAGGTATATAAAAACACGCGTGTATTCGAATACAATGTTGTGTCAAAATTTCAAAGCAATCGGTGAAGAACTTTCGGAGATTTAAGATTTTGAACAAACGAACAGTTACATTTTTATTTATATAGATGTCATTTTGTTTGCAATTCTGGTCAGTGACCATAATAAAAAAAATCATATTCATGAAAAACTGTGTTTATATTTAAAGTATACTGTGCTACCATATTGTCTTTTTCCCTGTAACAATTTAGTTCAGTTTAGTGGAAGCATAGAAGAATCTTTAAGAAATGCTGAAAGAATAGGAAAACGATGTCACCACATGTACAGTAGCAGTGCACAAAAAATACTGAAGCTGAAAATAGTTTGTCAATTATAAAATTAACCCATCTGCCTAAACACACATGTTAAACCCAGGACACATCATTGGAAAGATGGCCAATGAAACAGTGTGAGGCGGGAAACTTTATAAGTAGAATGTCCATAAGGCAATGTTTTCTTCATCTTCTATTTGGTCTCCAGATGGCATTGGAAATAAAGGAACCCTGCTGCAGATTGGATGGATGAAAATTTGATGTTTCATTTCAAATGCAAATTCTTGGAACATGCATCAAAAGGTCTTCAATGTTGTGGTTTGAGTTTTAAATTTAAAAATATTTTCTTACTTTTACAAAACCTTCATTTGCATTTAACTAATTCACAATTAATTCTATTATTTCAGATTTCAATTTTCCCCCTGCATTTTTTTAAATAGGAAGTCCTATTTTATATTAAATAGGTGGGCCTATTTTATATTGATTATATTGAAATGTAAATTGATTGAACTTTGCAGGATTTAGACTATGCTTAATGTCAAATAATGGAGAATTTTGACACAGAGTTGGCCTCTAAGTGGCAATCGTTTTAATGAAAGACCATGTCAACTT
Organism: Thermophis baileyi; assembly: GCA_003457575.1. Taxonomy (NCBI): domain Eukaryota; kingdom Metazoa; phylum Chordata; class Lepidosauria; order Squamata; family Dipsadidae; genus Thermophis; species Thermophis baileyi. The sequence goes on along the minus strand of QLTV01002975.1, from coordinate 3,599,092 downwards.
TTTCTACTATATGTCCTGTAATAAAATTCAAATTTTTCTGCAGTAGCCAAGAAGGATATTATATTTGCTGTATTTCAAAGAGATCAAAGAAGAAATGTAGGTGTGGGGGGGAGCACAGAGGAAATGATATATTTTAAAGGTCTGTACTTGGTACAGGTCAAAGGTTCAGTGGGTAATATCTATCATTCTTTGGATTATAATTTTAGAATTCTATATCCAAATGTGATGCATTTTTTGTGATTTCAGTAGACCTTCTGGACATCAGGTTTTGACAGGACTAAAGTTATAATAGCAACCTAATAGACAAAAGGGGAAAAACTTTTCATTTAAGAATAGAATCCATTATATTTAAAATGAGATCAATCTTGTTTCATATTTCATCTGTTCATGGACAATGAGAAGAAGATAAAATCTTTTTATGGGGTGATGCAGAGAAACACAACTGAGAAAATGGAAGACATTCACTTTGAAAAGCAAAAAATATATTCCTAGTGTACAATGGGATTTTTCTGGTCTTTCAGAATTAAAAGTCTTTTCTAATTCCTACTGAATTGGCTGAGGTTTTTTTCCAGTAAATAATGAAACTAAAGCAATTCAGTTCTGAATGAATATAGATACTAAAATGTGAAAATTGTAATTTTAATATGCAGAAGTTTGTTCAAAATCAATTTAATTCCTATTCATTCAGATTAGTTTCAAATGCATATGCATTAAATCTGAATAATAGAAAGGGGCTTCCTTATATTTTTCCTTTTTTAAGGATCAAACAAATGTGTCTAAAGTAGAATCGATGTTATAATCACTCATCTTCAATTTCTAGATGGGTTGAAATCACAATTACATATTCCCATGCTAACTTCTTAGAATTGTTGTCTCAACACATCTGAAGAGCTTTAAAGAAAGTTATACTAATACCCAGATCCCACATCTATATGCTTTGTGTGTGTGTGTGTGTGTGTGTGTGTGTGTGTGTGTGCTATAATATTTCCTAAACTATAAAGAACCAGCAACTGCAGACTAACCCTTAGAAGTCATAAAGACCATGAAAAAGATATTCAGATCCCAGGATGAGTCTATATCTACAGAGATCATGATCATATAAGCAATGGCTTTCCCTGTGATACTCTATAGAAACAAAAGTTGGTCTCTGAAGAACTTTTGAACTTTAGTGCTGGAGAAGACGTCTCAGAATATTATGGATAGCCAAACAACAAACAAATGGATCATAAACAGATCAACCCAAATCTCTCATTTCAAGCAAAAATGACCAAATTCAAATTATTCTATTTTGGACACATTATGTGCAGTCTTAGCTTTGTGGAGAAATCTATAAAGCTGAGAAAAGCAGAAAAGAAGAGGATGACCAACAGGAAGTGGATGGACTCAATTACAGCAGCAATCTGTATGCCTTTGAAAGTCTTGAAGTACTAGGTTTCCTGGAGAAAATTTACCTATGTGTTTACTATTGCCATGACTGTGTTTAACCTAGACTTGGCTCCAAATATAAAATTTATAGACATCCTATAAATTTTAACTGAAGTTTTTTAAAAAATAAAATAAAAGTAAGCAACATTTAAAGATAGAAGATGAGACTAAGTTGCTACAAAGTTGTTTCAGAAATGGAATCCAAAAACAAGTTTTAAGATTACTGCTTGAGCAAACATCTTGAGGAATCTCTACAAACATAAAAATATTTTTAGAAGATTAGCTGACTTAGCCACCAATAATTCCTTTTTGTCCCATCCTGGTTTACATCAAACATGAAAAATGAACAAAGCCCAACTAATTCAGAAGCCAAACCATTTCTAAGAATCCAGATAATGTCTAGTGTTTTTTCATTAGCAAAGGAACTATAAAACTCAAGTTACTAAAGTAATCTAGGAAACAAAAACAGAAGCTATAATTGTGACTGATCAAATTACAAAGGGAGTTGAGGGATTATATAAAAAGATTTTTTAAGGCTAAGAGAATGAATTATGCAACAGATCACACCATGTCAAATCCAGTAGAAGTGCACTCTCACATCCAGAATCTCTTACATAGTCAGCTATCAAGCCTGAACTCAGAAGAATGGAAAGCCTCCAAAAAAAGGTGTGTCTGATGCCAATGTTGTGTAAGAATAATGGTTTAACAATCGTCCTTATTGCTTTAATAGCCATAGGAGAAAAAAATACACTTTCCTCTTTATGGTAACTAATCTCATTCAATAGAGTTCGTTGTTTCTCTCGCTGTCAGACAACAGGCCCTTTCAAGGGGAATAGTGCCATGTGTTAGGATTGTTCAGTGGGATTTGGATGAGGCCATGGCAACATCATGGAAAGGAGGAAAATATGATTTTCCATGTTTATTATTTCCATGCCAAGTGCATGAAAACTGATTAAGAATCTGGGATGGTTGGAAGGGAAGGGGACAAATGTGCACATAAGGATATAACTCTAGTAACATGACAGCAATAGAATAACTTAAATGCTGCTCATAAGAAAAGAGGTGGTAAATGCTTATGGTAGTGTAGTATAGGGTTGGGTTGGGTTGGGTTGGGTTGGGTTGGGTAGTACAGCACAGCACAGCACAGCACAGCACAGCACAGCACAGCACAGCACAGCACAGCACAGCACAGCACAGCACAGCACAGCACAGTACAGTACAGTACAGTACAGTACAGTACAGCACAGCACAGCACAGTACAGTACAGTACAGTACAGTACAGTACAGTACAGTACAGTACAATACAATATAATACAATACAATGCAATACAATACAATACAATACAATACAGGGCTATTCTGGAATGCGGTAATGTAATGAATAGAAACGGGGGAGGGGGGAGGCGTAGGTATTTGGAGGGGGGGAAACAGTGCTGGAGGGGATATCTCCGTGTATGTTTGAATAGGGAGGGGAAGGGAGGAGAAGGGAGGAAAGTTCTCATCATCTACTGCACAGCTGAATGGACTTGTTTACAGCCAGCTAAAAGGCCAACTGTCAGATGTGCCTCCGATCAAAACCCAAGAAAGAAAAACCCCAACTCCATATTTATAGAGAAAGGTACTTTTACTGAGTATGAACTGATAGCAACAAGATGAAAGCAAGATGTGAGGCTAAAGGCACGAAAATTACATATTGAAAGCATTCCCAAATCCCTCCCCCCAAGGACCCGGGCTGAATGTCCAATCCCCAGCCCACCAGGATGTCATGTGGGGTGCATCTTCAGGTGGAGCCATCCATCTGGTATGCCAGGACGGTTGACCTTGAGCTGGCTGTAAACAAGTCCATTCAGCTACGCAGTAGATGAGAACTTTCCTCCCTTCTCCTCCCTATTCAAACATATACGGACATATCTCCTCCAGCACTGTTTCCCCCCCTCCAAATACCTAAGCCTCCCCCTCCCCCATTTCTATGGCAGCTGATAGCAAGCAAGCAGCATGGAGGCTGACAGTGTTGATAATTCAAATAATAAGTAAAAAAGTAAATAAAATTCAGTTTATCCTGCTACATTTTGGCTACGATATGTTCTTTGAGGTCATAATTCTACAGTAGCAAGTAGGAGTGACAAAATGCCTCTGTCTTGGTCAGGCTGATGAGAACAAGTCAGATTCTGACTCCTTGAAATCCTTGTCAGTCTCCTAGGTGGATCACTTTTCCCATTAATGATGCAGAATCCAAATTCAGTTTTGCCAAGGACTTCTCATCTTCCAAGCATATAGAGTAGTTATAATGACAACCAGCTTGCTCTTCCTCCAAGAAATTGTAGGTCTGACCACACAACATTGCTTGATAGACTTGGCCAATATTCCTCATAAGTTATCAGTATACCATCAGCATATGCTACATTCAGGGATTCTTCCATAACCAAGCAAGTGGTTATGGGGGAAAATTGCAAAAAAAGATGACAATTTGAAGAACCATTGTTATCCATAATCATTATATTTCAGAAATTGAAAGTTATACTTGCTCTTCTTTTCATGTCACATTGCCTTTGGAAAATAAGGTGTTGGAATAAATAAATAATGGAATATAAAGAGAGGAAAAAGAACAAAACACAAATTAATTAAGAAAGTACAATTTGGAACAACAGGAAAAAGTCACATAGCTTAAATGGATTAAGAAAAACCATTTTGTTATCGCAGTAGCTTTATACTTACCAGTTGTATAACCAAAGAACAAGATTTATTGTTTATTTCCACTACAGTAATATGCTAAAATAGTCATTTCTAATATATCATATGGAAGGAAGACACAACTTCTAGTTTCATCTTTCAAACACTTTTCCATTATAGATAAATTCTATATTTGTTTTCAAATATTTTAAACCCATCTTAAACCTACTGAGTCATGAAGACTTTTGCAAATACAACAGAATATGGAGCTGAGACTTTAGCTTAGTAGCAATTGTAACAAAGCTTTTTTTTTTTGGCTAACTGCTTGGTTTTGCCATATATATTGCAAACTGAAATTCTCTATGCCATATTAGAAATACCAAATCCTGGAAACAGGAAACAGAGGTCAACCAAACTATGAATGTCCTTTGGTAGACTTCTATTAAAAATAAATGTTTCAGAGCTAAGACAAAGTCAAATCAACAGTGTTACCAAGTAAGCTCTCCATGCAACAGGATTCCCTTTCCTGCTCATTTGCAGTAGTACAGCCAAATATTGTATTCATCACAGCTTGCATTCCAGGCTAGACTACTAGTGCATCAAAGTGATTTTGGGTAAATGGAGATAGAGAACAGAGACAATGGTTCCTGCAGACAGTTTTCCCTGACATTTGCACTATCAATACATTTAGAGCAATAGCACCTTCTTTTCATTCCTTGCAATGAGATGGCTGAAGTTTAGATTAGCAGCCAGGCTCCTTTTTCAAGAGGTAGAAGCTGGTATTACTGAGGGTTATATTCTCAATAATACCGATTCCTTAGATAGGACATGTCAAACAAAAACCCCGTGGGCCAGATTGCTTCCACACACAAAGCAGCCTCATCTTCAGCCTCCTGGGGGGGTGGGGCAGGCAAGGCTAGGAGGGAAAATCTGGAGGTCTCCAGCAGAGGAAGGCGAGACCAGGGTGAGCGCCAAAGCCTTGTTCACCAGAGAAGCTTCACCGTCCCTCTCAGGCCACATGGAGGACCCCTGGACAGGATCTGGCCCACAGGCCTTGTATTTGACATATCTGTGGTAGAACTTCCTTACTGATATTGAAACTTCACCTCCAAATTTAGAGGGGGAAAAAATCTGAACATTTTCACTGTCCCCGGGGCACTATTTCAGGGCTTATGGAAAAAAGAGATCCAAGATGGCGCTGCCAAAGGCTGCCTCGGTGAAATGCTCTCTAATGGTTTCTTTATTTTTTATTATTCTCTGTGATTCACTACGGATTTCATACTCACGAGACCATCTGCTAAGAATTAAGCAACGTTTCTTTAAGGAGCAGCTTTCTGTGATCTCACCCCACCCCCACCCCCGTCTTTACAAAAGTGGAGGAGATTCTAACACAGGAAGAAGCAAATTCCCTGGAGCTATGGATTACCAGAAAAAACAAAAGGACGGAGATGAGGTAAAAGGGCGGGAATTTTAAACAGGCTAAGGAATAGGGGAATTAAAACCACTCTGCCTTCAATCTTCCTGACCAATTTACGTTCACTTGCTAATAGGATGGATGAAATACTTCTTTTAAACAGATGCAATTCTGATTTTCACAGCACAGCTGCCCTATGCTTTATTGAAACCTGGCTACATGAAGATATTGATGACAATAGCATGCAGATTCCAGGGTTTCAAATACATAGAGCAGAGGGAATTGCAGAATCATCAGGTAAAAAGAAGGGAGGAGGCTTATGCTTATATATCAACAACAGCTGGTCTCAGGATATAACTATAATATATAAATTCTGTGATGAAAACTTAGAGTCTTTACTTATCAACTATAAACCATTTTACTCTCCATGTGAGTTCTCCTCATTTCTACTAATTGCTGCGTATGTCCCTCCACAAGCCTGTGTAAACAAGGCATTACAAACTCTAGCTGACCAGATTATGGAGGCTGAAGCCAAATATCCCGATTCACTGGCCATTATTTTGGGAGATCTAAACAAAGCAAACTTAAGGAAAGAGCTACCAAAATACTTTCAGCATGTAAATTGTCCCACTAGAGGCAAGAATACTTTAGACCATTGCTACACAACACTAAAAGATGTTTATTGTTATTTAGAGCCGAGGTGGCGCAGTGGTTAGAGTGCAGTACTGCAGGCTACTTCAGCTGACTGTT
>QLTV01002975.1:3563946-3592111 GCA_003457575.1 Thermophis baileyi | reverse complement strand
TCAAAACCATCACGGATGCACTGTTAGACCCCCTGCAATTTGCATACCGAGCAAACAGATCAACAGATGATGCTGTTAATATGGCTCTGCACTATATCCTACAACATCTTGAATCTCCAAAGACCTACGCAAGGGTCCTCTTTGTAGACTTTAGTTCAGCATTCAATACCATCATTCCAGACATTCTTCTAACTAAGCTAAACCAGCTAGTGGTACCTGAACACACTTGTAAGTGGATCATAAGCTTCCTAACAGACAGGAAGCAGCAGGTGAAGCTAAGCAGAATCACATCAGATACCTGTACAATTAGCACAGGGGCCCCCCAAGGCTGTGTGCTCCCTCCACTTCTCACTATACACCAATGACTGCATCTCAAACGATCCATCTGTTAAACTACTGAAGTTCACAGCTGACACAACAGTGAGAGGTCTCATTTGAGACAATGATAAATCCGCATACCGACGGGAGGTTGAACAACTAGCCTCGTGGTGCGACCGGAACAACCTGGAACTGAACACACTCAAAACCATAGAAATGGTGGTAGACTTTAGGAGAAACCCTCCCATACTACCACCTCTTACAATACTAGATAACACAGTATCAACAGTAGAGACCTTCAAATTTCTAGGTTCTACCATATCTCAAGACCTAAAATGGTCACCTAATCACGTTATCAAAAAAGCACAACAAAGAACGTTCTTTCTGCGCCAACTCCGAAAGCTCAAACTGCCTAAGGAGCTGCTGATACAGTTCTACAGAGGAATTATTGAGTCTATCATCTGCACCTCTATAACTGTCTGGTTTGGTTCTGCAACCCAACAAGACATACACAGACTTCAGAGGATAATTAGAGCTGCAGAAAAAACAATTACTACCAATCCGCCTTCCACTGAGGACCTGTATCCTGCACGAGTCAAAAAGAGGGCTGCAAAAATATTTACAGACCCCTCACATCCTGGACATAAACTGTTTCAACTCCTACCCTCAAAACAACGCTATAGAGCACTGCACACCAGAACAATTAGACATAAGAACAGTTTTTCCCCAAACGCCATCACTCTGCTAAACAAATAATTCCCTCAACACTGTCAAACTATTTACTAAGTCTGCACTACTATTAATCTTCTCATCATTCCTATCACCCATCTCCTCCCACTTATGACTGCATGACTGTAACTTTGTTGCTTGTATCCTTACAATTTATATTGACTGTTTCCTAATGTGATTTGATTGCTTATTTGTACCCTATGACTATCTTTAAGTGTTGCACCTTATGATTCTTGACAAATGTATCTTTTCTTTTATGTACACTGAGAGCATATGCACCAAGACAAATTCCTTGTGTGTCCAATCACACTTGGCCAATAAAGAATTCTATTCTATTCTATTCTATTCTATTCTATTCTATTCTATTCTATTCTATTCTATTCTATTCTATTCTATTCTATTCTATTCTATTCTATTCTATTGCATCCTATTTTTTAATAACTAGGAAAAAAATCCTTAAATGAGACATGATTGTCAACATTTTTAAAAAAAATGTTCCTACTTTATTGATTATTTTAGTCCACTGCTATAAGAAACTGCTGTTGAGTATCCCATTACTTTTTCAGACATGTGAGAAGTGCTAGAATGTCAGTTTTACATTAAAAGGATATAGGTTGTGAACACTAAGTACTGAAATAAAATGTGTGCTTAATTAAGACTTTAATTTTTCCTGAGTTCAATTAAAAAATAAAAAGGTTGGGGGGGAATTGCATCCCTATAGGGGCCTATAATACGTCCCTAAAATGATTCCCAATCTTATGATGTTTATTAGTAAGCATCTATTTGCGCGAGTAATTAATTAGAATGTTGGGAGATAATTTTATTTCTGCTAATTGTACTTTCAAGTCTAGATGATCATTAAACCAGCAATGCAATCTATTTATTCTACTGAGTCAAATTAAACTGGCTTCTTACTCCATCAATACTGAAATAAACAGGATAAGACCTTGCTCTGGAGTGACAGGATGTGAATTCCTATGGACTTGGTTAGGCTAAGTACTGTCCACTCTGCTTTTCTGGGTGATATCCCTTCCTGAGCAGCTGGTTCTTGTTGCTGGGCTAATAATAATTCCCCCAGGGGCTTCAATTTCCATGTCTTGGGGTGGTGCCTGGCAAGACTTGGGATTTCAAGGTCTCAGATGTAACCAACCATAAGCCTAGTCCTCAGCAATCTCTTGGTCCTTCCTGATCTCTTACTCTTCTTAACCATACCGGTAGTATCTTTCTGGATTGCCTGCACACTTTGGTGATTGGAGCCATAGTTTTACAGTGTCTTACACTCTTTTATTAACAGGCAGATCCAATCAGCTGTAGTGGAGGAGAGGCCATTTCCTTGGATGCCTTTTTGTGGATGTTGATTCTATCTCTCCTGTTATTTAGCATAAGGCCTATGGATTCATTGGTTTAAACTAAGGTATACGTTGATGATACATTGCTACTTCGGGTTAAACTGGTTATTTTGTTAAGTCGATGATAGTCTGAAGGATGTAAAAGTCTTGACTGGATGAAAAAAGTTGCTTGAACCCAAACAAGATATAGTTCCTATTTGTGTAGAAATCATCAGGTTCTCTGTCTACTCTGTTGGATACTCTTAATGGGTAGTGTTCCCATGATTTGGGACCCTTTTGTAATCACAGCTACTGACTTATGAGCAGGTGAAAGCTACAGCCAGAAGTGTCTTCACCCAGATTCAGCTGGTATACCATTTGAAATCCTACATTTGGAGTAGAAAGCCCTGGCAATAGTGATTCATTATCATCACCATATAGATCACGGGTGTCAAACTCACCGCGTCACGTTGCCATCACGTGACGTTTTGTGACATTTTCCCCCTTCGTGGAGCTGGGGTGGGTGTGGCCTGCGCGTGACGCATCCGGCCCACGGGCTACCAGTTTGACACCCCTGATATAGATCATTGCAATGCATTCTACATGAAGCTACCTTTTCAGCACCTGCAGTTGGTTCAGAATCCAATGGCCCATATGCTGATGGGTGGAGCTGATAGATAAATACAGCTGAATTACACTTCTGTTGTGGCTACTGCAGAGGTAGCCATTAGACTTCTGGCTGTAATGCAATAGATTGGATATGACCTTTAAAGCCCAAAATGGCTTGGCTCTCACGTGCTTGTAGGGCTGCCTTCTCCATTTGGAACCAAAATATCCAGTATATTCATTCTGGGTGGAATAAGTGTCGTACCTTATGATTCTTGACTAATGTATCTTGTCTTTTTTTTAATGTACACTGAGAGCATATACACCAAAGACAAATTCCTTGTGTGTCCAATCATACTTGGCCAATAAAGAATTCTATTCTACTGTATATGTGGAGCTTAAGAAGGAAGGTTTTGATAGTAGTTTCCTTCCAGAGGCTAAATCAGCAGCTACTTAGACCTTCTGAAAGAAAGTCAAGTCAGGATAGAATTATTATGCGGATCCTTTGTATGTCAAGTTTGGTTGGAAATGATTATGATAATAGTTGAAATATGGTAAATGATGGCAATCAACTGCCAGGAATCATTACTTCTAGTGGCTTGTTTACAAATGAGAAAAACAGTAAATTAATGAATACACTTGAAACAATCTTAAATTTGCTATTTGTTGGCTTCCTGGGAGATGAATCTTGGTCTTATTTAAATTGTGGTAGTGAGCAACTAAAATTCCAGCTATTCAAAATATTTTTTTAATGAAGATTCCATATACTTTTTAAAGTATTTAGCTTATTTAGCTTATTGTTTATATATTTATGCTTACCCCATCTTTAAGCCTCAAAGGACTCCTTGACCAATTAATTAAAACAACCACCACACATGTTAAGATATCAAAATAGTCATTGATGACTAAGTACCTTATATTAAATTTGAGAAAACCTCAAATTTAACCTGAGGAAGGTTTTGATTGAAACGTATTGGACAATTGGTTATTTTATTAATGTTACTTATATGTTGATGTTTTTCCCTCGGTGTTTGCTCTGCTCTGCTCTTCTTTATAAGAAAAATAGCTGCAGAATCTGCCCAAAATGTCACTACAAAAATCTGATTGGATTGATTTCAGAGCTTGACCTCGTTTAACTTCTACATTAAATTTTTACAACCGTAAAAACTAATGGAGACTGAAGTCACAAAGGGAGATGGCACAACCTATTTGAAGTTAGAAAGGTCATTTAATCCATCTTTCAGAAAGCATCTGGTTACATATATCAATGAATAATACAGTTTAGTTGGGAACTCAGAGCTGTATTCCTGATGCTGATGTCATACAGGTAGACCTTGCCTAATGACCAGTCGCTTAGTGACAATTCTAAGTTATGACAGACTCCCCCAAAAGGTACTGGCTGCAAAGTTTTGACAGCAACACACACACAGAGAGAAAGAGAGGGGGGGTGGGTTTTCACATGACCGCATTTTGGGTATTTGGCAACCAGCCCATCTTTTTGGCCAGTTTCTATAGAAATGCATTTGCTCGCTTTACGACTGTGGCATTGGCTAAATAACTGCTGCAAAAATGGTCATAAAACTGGGTCAATCACATGGTTGCTTAGACTTATGATGATCATGACTTATGACTTAAATTCTGGGCTCCATTATGGTTGTAAATCGAGGACTACATGTATGAAACACTAGAAACAAATGAAATTTAAACAAAAGAAACAGAAAATTCATTTGATGTTCCATAATCCCTCTGTTTTCATTCAAACTCCTCCCAACAGTGTGCTGGACTGTGCCATTATAACATTAATAAAATTGCCATAATTCATAAGGCATTGTATGCAGTTGATTCTCTTTGGAGAAACTCTTACCGTTTGCTTTTATCAAATCCTTGCAATTCCTAGTGCTGGCCAGTAAATGAGATGCAGGATTAGAGTGGCAACACATTTTGCCCCAAAGTGAGTTACTCTGCCCAGCCTCCACTCTCTTCCAAAACAAAACTAATGCAAAATAATTGTGCAGCAATATTTGCTTAGAATGCAGTGATTTTGTAATTTCTTTTGTCCCTTCAAAGAATTGTATGGTGCTTGGTGGCACTTTCTTAAGTTTCATTTCTGTGTCGACATTTACATTTTCATTAAGGGAGGATTTCTCCTTGAACTGATGTCCAAATTAGACAAAAAATCAATATAATTTGTTCAAGTCCACTACGCCATGTGCTGATCACAGGGAGCTGTACAAAATACTTAAAGGACTGGGTTTTTAAAGCTCCAGTGAGCATATATATGTTCTGGTTAAGTCTTCCCTTAGGCTATCTGATTAGTAGAAAGCTTGCCCTACTGCTGCTGTTGAAGGACTTGGACTAAAGCTACTTGTGGTACATGCAATTTTGCTTTGACTTTAAAAACAGTGATGGAAGGTCTTCCTCTGAAGATTAGCAGTGCATGGATGTGTTTCTACCTATCAAGATGCTTAATTGCTTTCCACCAGTGGATTTCAAATCATTTCATGTTTTTGGTTTTGTTTTAGGTTGGGCTACAACTATATAAATTTATGTTTTTATTAACGTTTTTAATTTTTTTAAATTTCAATTAATAATTTTCCCTTTTCTAGTTCCTGCATTTTTGACAAGATAAGATGAGGTAAAAAAAAAACAAAATAACCAGGCAAGGGTTTCTAAAATCCCTTGTATTTAATCCTATTGAAAGAAAACATGTTAAATATGTTTTTAAAAACAAATTTTAGATAAATATTATTTTAAATTTTTAAATTGTTGTAAATAAAACTATTTTAATAATGAATACCCCACTATTCCTTAACAAGGGAGTCTAAAATAACAAACAACAATGGTTTAGAAACAAGCATCAATTAAAACCAGAAGAAGTACAATACCAGCAAATGAAAATCACTGAAAAGTCTAAGTGATTCTTCTTCTTCAAACACCTAACAAACTGAATGAGAGCTTTTAGGCTGGTATGGAAACGCTTTTACAGAACCAGTTAAAGAACTGAAAAGTAAGGCTGTTTGTTCCACCCATTCAGTGCATCACTTTCAGTGGTTCATTCTTATGTCCTCCTAACCATGAATGAAACTAGCCTGGTAACTTTCTACTCTCATGACAGTGACCTCATCTCATCACTAGCCCATGGCTGAAGCAACATAAATCCATCTTTAGGTGCCCCAGCTTTAAAATTGTGCTTCACTTGTCTTCCAATGCAACTTTTTTCATGGGTACAGCAGGGTTGCTGATGTAGTCAAGAACTGCAATCTGGTCAGCAATATTTGGCTGCGTTAAGATGCTGCTTTTTTTCCCCTCCAGTTGCAGGGCACTGCCCCACATGGCCATTTTGGCTTCAGGTATGGCAGAGACCAGACCGCTGACTTTCATAGAGACATCTGCCAGTGTAATGCCTGACCTCCAAAGGGATAGATTTTGCTTTGTTTCAGATTGAAAATTGAGGTGACTTGTGAGGAAGGGGAAGTGCAAAAAAAGTGTTTGACAACCTATTAGGGTTACAGGCTATCTTCCATTATCTTAGGAAATCCCCAAGCAGAGCTACTTAAAAAAAGGACATTATATATTATTCTTTTCCTACTGAATTAGATTGTCAGGGGTTCTTTAGAGGAAGTGGAGAACATTGCCCCTTTCCCTCAGGTTCTGAAAATTTGCAACTGACTACTCCTTTTCAGGAGATGTCCAACATTAAGGGCTGGCTTTATGATTATGAAAAGGAATCACAGGAACTGATTTGCAATGTTCTAAGGGAGACGTTAGGGTCCATGGGGGCATAACTTTATTTTATTTTAAATGACATCATTCTGGTTTTATTTTATTTTATTTTATTATTTATTTTACTTTATTTTACTTTATTATCTAGCCTGTATATTTAACCAAAGTCTGAATTTACAGGGTACCCAGGAGCAACAGAGCAGATGCTTGAAAACATTAACATTATTATTTATATTACTATTTAGTTAGTTGTGCTGGAAGGTATTAATATTACCATCATCATTATTATTGTGAAACAAATACTGTGAAACATGGGCAATGACAGGAAAAAAAATGAGCAAGTATGCTAAGTATTTTTTTCTGACAATAAAATCTATAAATCAAAGGGGGGGGGGAAGAATATCCCATTTAAAGTAATCTCTACCACTAAACATACCTCAAGACCAAAAGGAGAGTAATTAACATGGCTTTTACCACAGAGCATTCATCTGAATTTATGCACAACCTTTTCCCTCCCTCCCTTTCTCCTTTCCCCAGTGCCCTTTATTTATCTTAGACTTGCTTTATTGAACAGCTTTTATCACAACTGTTGTTTATTCATGGGCAGCTCTCTATCAAAAACAAGCTTCCCATCAACTACCAACTGTCCAATATGGAGGCCTGAGATCACATGGGGTTCAAAGCGAGAGGAGGACAACAGGGGTTTCATTAAAATGTTGAGCTTAGGGCCTGAGGATAGAACAGTAACGATGGGGTTGAGGAGCAGAGGAAAATATCATGTGGCCAAATAAGTTTTAAGTGAGGAAGAAAAAAAAATCTGAGTAAACCACCTGTGGTCTCCTTGGAAACTGGCATGCAACCCCTCTAGCCACCTTTTAATGAAACCCCAGAGCCCCCTTTATTAATTTATTTAAGAATCTATTTTCCGAAGCTTCATAAACCACGCATAGCTCATCCTCTGACACATCTTTGCCATGCTAAATAGTTCTTGTCACCATGAATAATTAATTACTTAATTAGTAATAATGAGATGCTATTGCAGAGGTCAGGCTACTGGACCGGCAGCCAATTGTAGTGAAAATGTCACTGGGGTTAACAAGGCAGATGTGGAACCAGGTGGAATTCGCAGTTCTGGTGGACTCACTTCTAGCAATGGCCGGGATGGAAGTCTTTCTGGAAAGGGAATTGGTACAAAATACCGATGGGAACATCTGTAATTTTATATATGAGTGGGAATTTGACTGGCATAACACCATGAAAGCATGGAGTAGAGTGGTTAGAGGTTCAGACTATAACTTTGGGGAAATGGGTTCAAGTCCTCCTTCAATAAATAAAGTATCCTCTGTGAGTGGTTACAATTTTCAGCACAAAACATTTCACAACATAATTATAAAAACAGCATTAGAAGAGTGATTAGTAGGGCTGCACAAAAGAGAAAAAGATCCTTCACACTATATATTTGAAGTGTTGCAGGGGTGGCTGTCAGGAACTCAGGCAGACACCAGGCTTGTCAGAAACACAGGAACCTTTATTCAGCACCTTTTAGCGAACAGCAGGGCTAAGCGGCTTTGACAGCTCCTTTTATAGCCGGGCTGTCAAACGCTTAGCCAATCCCGACGCTTGCTTTTCCCGCCGGCTGCTGCTCGCTTCCAATTGGCTAAGGCAAAAGCAGCAGGGAAGGGAAATCTCTTCTTGGTCGGCTCAGCATGGGTGTGCATGCACAATCATTTGGTTTGGCTGGTAGTCTCAGCAGTCTTGTCTAGCACATAAACATGCATGCAGAAACAGGTTGGGCAGATTTTAAAGCAGTCAAATGAATCTCGCAAAGGACACAGCTGCTTTCATGATGTAAAGAAAAATGCTTTGTTTCCAGTAAAGTACATTGCAAAGGTCCTCTTTCAAATGTTTGGCACAGTCCCAATGAATACTATGCACATTGAATTGAGATAAAGGAAATTTCTAAATGTGCATGATACCGAATAGCACTGTAATTACAACTATATCTCAAGTTCATCTCATCCTGTAAGTCCTTTTTAAAAAGCAAAAAACTAAGTTTTTGTGAATAGATTTTATTAAGAATTTTAATTACAATTGAAAAACTAATACAAGCTAAATCAGAGAAAGAGAATAGAAAAAAGAATACAAAGTGCAGGGGAAAAAAATAATATAATAAAGAAAATGAAAAGAAATCTATAAAGAAGTGACTTTCAAACTTTACCACAACAAATATAAACAAATTTAGTTACTAAATATCTTCCTCTCATCTCATATCCCTTATTTGTAATTCATAAAACATCAAATTTTCAATCCTAATGTCAGCAAAAAGTCCATAAAGATTACCAGATTTTTTTTAAAAAAAAGAGTATTATGTTAACCTTGATCAAATAAACCAACTTTATATTCCTTCTTTTTTACTTCTAACAGTCTTGATCTTCAATTGAATCAAATGCTGCCATAGGATTTGATTTCTCTTCAGTTCTTTATCCCATTACATGGATGTTTTTAAGGCTTTAACAAGTCTCTTTTATAAATCCAATAAGAAAACATTTTCTAGGTCATTGTCTTGGTTTATTATTTGTATTTCCTTTTTAATCCTGAAAATCTCAATCAATTTCTTTTCTAAATCTACAAAAGTGTTCTTTCCAAATCACTCTCTGGCCTATATTTGTAGTTCCACTTTTGATATTTTCTCTATCTTGTCAAACAAAGTTTGTTCCACATCTGTCATTCCCTCATTAAGGAATATTTTTTGGACATAGTCTACCTAGAGAAGAAGACATCATTACTGACAGTATTGAACTGTAGTTACTAATTTCTGGCTCTATCCTTAAAAGATATCCTTTAATATTTCTAATACTGTAACCTTTTGTGTCATTGTATAAATCTCAGTATTAACTAATATCAAGAATAGGCTTGCAATTTTTTCATTCTGCTTAGAGTATTTAGTCTCCTCTATTGTCCAGTTTTTAAAACCATAAAGTAACTTAGAATAATTAGGATAGCCAAAATAAGTCTGTTTCCAAGAAGCTATCTTATAATTAATCTTATAGTAAAAGTCAATATTCCAAATTTATATGGACCCTTAATAAGTTCAAAATATTTTAAGATCAAAATCTTATTTAGCTTTTTGCTGTTTATTTCAAATTCTATGTTCTTAAGCTTATATTTAGTTTTTTTTCTTTTGTTCAGTGTTGAACATTGATTTTCCAAATTTAGCTGCACAAACTCAGATTTCACATGTTGTCTTGCATGTCTACTTATCCCAATTGCATTCCACATTTTCCAATATTACAGTGGCTGTCACATTCCCACTGTTAATATAAAGTTTCCATAAAAATAGAGGAATGAAAATGACTGCTTTGCAGATTCTTGCTAGAACATTTGTAGATTTTATTACTTGTTTTTTTCTTCTATAGCTTGTTATGCTAACAGGTGACTAGAGAAGACTAAAAAAATTGCAGAGATATTTTTTTCTTGTTTACAGGAGATTATAAAATCCCCTTTCCTTAAAAATTCAGGAAAATAAAACAAAACAGCAAAGATAGGCATGTCAAACAGGGGTAATATAGTTGTCTATCAGAACACAAGACTGAGTGAGGGTCCTATCTAAAGCAAGCAATTAAAAATCTTATAGACACTGCATTTTGATATTGAAGAGGAAAATGTTTAGGGAGATGATATGCAAAGGGTTATTTGCTGAGGACTGTACAACAAAGGTCAAGCAGGGTACTATGCTAAGATTTTGAGATTTGCATTAAAAATGAGTTTTGCACTGAAAGTAAAACAAAGCAGGAAGGCAGGTCACAATATTGTCACAGTCCTTTTTCATATGCATTGCTGAAAAGTGGTTAGTTTCTTATTCCAAATGTGTCAGTGTTTTTCTCTCAAAGAAATATACCAGTCGTATACAAGACTAAACAGAATGTCAGAGTAAACTAAGGACAGATTGAGGTCCTCAGGCATACATCACTTATGCACACTGTCCACTAATGCATTCCTTCCCATCTCTCACATAAATGCACAGGATTACAGTATGTCTCTAGGAATGCTGCCATTAAGGCTACAAAACAACAATTCCTAGTAAGTAAGCATTACATTTTCAAATTAATCATAGTAATGGACATTAGGAGAAAAGGTTGGAAATGTTGTTGTTTTTAATATCCATCCATGTTGTACTCTGACATGACCAGCTAGGTTACCATTTCTGTAATTCTATCAGCCAGATTAAAAATAATACATATTATCAAAAAAATAAAAGCAAGCTAAAGGTTGCAATATCCATAAAGTTGGCAACTCTGTGTGTCTTGTTACAAGTTAAAGAGACTTAGCATCCAGTTTAGATCAAGAGCCCAGGATGGGGAAGAAATTTATCAGGTGAGGTATTCCAGGCAAAGGTACAGTCCCAGTTTGAAGCATGAGATGAGCCTCCAAGTGACTAAATCATGAGGTTGATGGAGGATGGCAGTTTTGAGCAGAGGTGGGTTCCTCCCGGTTTGGACCGGTTCGCCTGAACCAGTAGCGACCTGTTGGTGATGTCACGGTGATGTCACGGAGCCGGTTTGGTTGGTGCCGGTCCGTGGGCGCCACCATCTTTTGGGGGGAAATTTTTTAAATTTTTTTTCCTTATGCGCAGAAGCTGAGTTTCCGGCACTGCGCATGCGTTGCCATCTTGTTTTCGGCTTTTCTTTTCTTTTTTGGAATTTTTTTTATTTTTTGGCACTGCGCAAAGCGTGTGCGCAAAGCGTGTGCGCAAAGCGTGCGCGCAAAGCATGCGCGCAAAGCATGCACGTGCCCATGAGGCGCAGCCACGCGGCGCAGGAGGAAGCGAACCAGCAGCGAGGTAAGTTAGAACCCACCCCTGGTTTTGAGAAATTTCAATATACCCCTCTGATTTACAAGGAACTTCAGCAATGACAAGGCATTGGGTCCTTGCATTTGAAGCTGCATTCTGCATTGGGTGGGTTGGATGACTCATCCTGACTCTTACTTCCTTGAATCCTGCCATATTGGCAGACTGGCATACTTGGGTACAAAAGCTGAATTACAGAAGTGCTGCCATATAATCGCCATGGGAAAGCATTAGAAATGTATTTTATTTTTGTGAGAGTTCTTCAGCAAAAACCTGAGAGAGGGGGTCAAGGCACTGCATTACTGGTCAATGAATGAATGAATGAATGAATGAATGAATGAATGAATGAATGACAGTTCTCTTACACTAGCTATTTGGCAGAAAGGGCAAGCACTGATCTTCGTGGTATTTTAAGCATGAATCAAGAGGCCGGTAATCTGGAATTGCACTTTGTCACTACAGACTCTTTAAAAATAAAAAACACTTCCATTCATAGTCATGAAAAGTGTTTTTTTTTTCTAAAGTAAATTGGTCATCTCTTGTTGATCCAGAACCAAGCATGAGGTCTTGAATTTGTGTGATCTCCTAAAACATATGCAAATTGACTTGCCTAAATGAGGCTGCTTTAGCAGAGGTGGGTTCCTGCCGATTCGGACTTTTTTACTGAACCGGCAGTGATGGCTGGCTGGACACGCCCCCGAACCGGCGCTCTCGGTGCCACCATAGGTGCCGCCATCTTGTTTTTTGCTTCTGCGCACACGCAGAAGCTGTTTTTTGCTTCTGCGCATGCGCAGAAGCTAGATTTTCAGCACTGCGCATGCGCACGCCCACGCAGCGCGGGAGGAAGCGAACCGGCAGCAAGGTAAGTTAGAACCCACCCCTGTGCTTTAGTAAGTGTTTACTTATTTGAAGGTCTGTCCTAATAACCACTGCCACCACTACAATCCCAGAAGCAAATGCAACATCTCTTAATTGTTTAAGATCATGATCATCATCTAATCTTTCAGCTTTAAAGTTGGAGATTGCTCTATAATTGGAGATTGCTCTAAAGTTAGTCATTCAGATTAAGTTGTAGGCTGGTGTGAAGCACAATAAAACACACAGTGTGTGAATCAAAGGATTAACTCTGAAGGTGAATCAAAAGCCTCTTAAAAGCCAGTTGAGGAGCCAGCTCAACTGAACCCAAAAGGGTTGTAGGAAGAAATGCTAATAATCCACCAAGCCAGTTTGGGGACTTAGTTCTCCCTTTCCTGCACAACAGTTCCACCATCCACATGCCAGCACCATCCTATATCCTCAATGAAAAAATGCCACATCTCAAATGCATGAACTCATTGGAAGATGATAGAAGTCCCCACCCACTTTCTCTTCAAAATAGCAGGAGACTTTATAGCAGGAACATTTCTTTTTGTTTCGTTTTCAATTCGGAGAGTTTGGGCTACCCAATTCCCAAGAAGCAGGTAACACCAACCCCAAATCATGGAAATTCTATTTCAGTCCACAGTTCCACACATACAAAGATAATGCGTGAAAACATATGGCAACATATATTGAGATAACAGACATTGGAAATATAATGACACTATTGGCAATATTTTCATCCTAGGTTATCCAAGTGCTAAAGAAGTATTTGACAAACTTTTTAAGATTATGGTGCATTGTAGTATAAGAAGATTATGAAGAATACAATAAACACATATGCTATAATTTTTAAAAATCAAACACCTAGCAATGTAAACGTTGAATAACATAAATGATAAAATCCAAATAGCAGCATAAAAGGGTCAGGATGTGTATGTAGAGTCCCAGCTCCCGTGTCCCCATCCTTTGTTTGCCTATGAGTGAGAAGATGGTCTTTTACATACTGACTTGACGAAGTTCAAGTCTGAGAAAGCTTTCATTTTAGCTTTCAAGCAAGCAATATTCAATCCTTACAATGGCTTGATATAGCAATCTGTTTTGGTTGAATTTGATTGGAATTATTATCACAGTAAAATTAGGATTGTTTCTTAGCAATAGCATTGCTTTCTCATCTGAATTAAACATTTTGATATGGTTTCGTAATTTGCATCTCTTACCCACATTCTAATAAGAGCCGAGGTGGCGCAGTGGTTAGAGTGCAGTACTGCAGTACTGCAGGCTACTTCAGCTGACTGTTCAGCAGTTCAGCGGTTCAAATCTCACCGGCTCAAGGTTGACTCAGCCTTCCATCCTTCTGAGGTGGGTAAAATGAGAACCCAGATTGTTGGGGGCAATATGCTGACTCTGTGAACCGCTTAGAGAGTGCTGTAAAGCACTGTAAAGCGGTATATAAGTCTAAGTGCTATTGCTATTGCTAATAAGACTTCTAGTAAATGACAGCATGCTCTAAGTCTTGTTAAGATATTGTTTTGCACTAATTTTATTTATTTATTTATTTATTTATTTATTTATTTTTTTTACCTTTTCTTAATCTAGTAAAAAAAAAACAACCTACCAAATCAAATAGGGCAGTTGGTAATTTTGTTTGTTTGTTTGTTTGTTTATCTATTTATTTATTTATTTATTTTGTCAAGCACATATTAGATAATATATATAAGTATAAACATGATTTGAATACACAGATCTCTTAGGAATGGGGTGAGATCAACAGTAGACAGTCTAAGGTTAAAATTTTGGGAGTTTGGGGAAGAAACCACAGAGTCAGGTAGCGCATTCCAGGCATTGACCACTCTGTTGCTGAAGTTGTATTTTCTGCCATCGAGTTTGGATTAATTAATTAACTAATTAATTAATTAACACACACTAATGTGTGAAAGCTGTAACTAACTGAACAGATTTGTTACATTGAGGAACAAGGCCCCAAAAGTTCAATGGATATAAATTTTAGTGGAGCAACATTGCTTTTTATAATAAACTCCCTGATCAGGGATCCATGCATCTGCCAGGCATCCACCTTTTTAGCCTCCTGGAATGCTGTAAACAGCTGGATCTTCCCCTAAGTTTGGGGAGATGGGAGCTCATGGATAGTTATGTTGTATGTATCCAAGGAGGTTTGGTTCTTGGTTTTATAGTTTTCTTGCTTTTGTTGTTATTGTGAGCTGCCCGGAGTTGTGGTCTAAAATGGGTAGCCAGATGATAGATAGATAGATAGATAGATAGATAGATAGATAGATAGATAGATAGATAGATAGATAGATAGATAGATAGATAGATAGATAGATAGATAGATAGATGATAGATGGATGGATGGATGGATGGATGGATGGATGGATGGATGGACGGACGGACGGACGGACGGACAGACAGACAGACAGACAGACAGACAGACGGACTGATTCTTCTGATAGTTAATCCTTTGCTGGCACTGCATGGAAAAAGGACAATAATTAATAAATTGATTAATTAATTGTATAGGCTGAACACATGCCAGGCTCATTTGTCTGACTTAATATGGTAATAAAAGCATTTTTATTCTCCATGGTTTCATGATGCATATAACTCCATAAACCAAAAGGAGCTCTGGTGCTTTTGAAAGCAATACATTTTGTTTGTGTTCCAGTAAACCAATGTTCACAATATAGACATGTTTGCGTAGCTAGCAGAAATTGTGAAAAACCAAAAAGAAATAACAATGGAACATTAAGTTAATTAATTTTAAACAACTGTCCAGCCATTTGGCTTTAAAAAGAAGTTTGATTAGGTCCGTGCTTATTCTTTAATTATAGGTTAATCTGGAGAAATATTATTAATTTGTAAGGTACAAAATGGTTTTTGTCCTCCTGATTTTACAATACCGTTAAGAGCAGCTTCCTTTGGATCTTAAAACAGTTTCATTTTTGTACTTCTTGCACCTTAGAAGACAATACACATTAATGTATTTAAAAAATATATATTTGATGAAGATTTTATATAAAAGTAAAATTGGTTTTAAATTCAGGTTTTCTGGTATGAGCTTAAACCATCAATTTATAGTTTTTCTTTTAATATTGCCTTTTGGTCTGCCTCTTTCTTTTTTTCTTCTATTAAAGAATATGTAGATAGCATGTAAATATTATGCAGATCGATTTCATAGATAATTAAGATGCATTGTTATACCATTAATACCCAAAAGGCAATATTACCTTTATCTTTATTAGAGACAGTTATATTTTTCTTCATATTTTCTATGAGGACCTTCTTAAACCAAGATAATTATTAGCATAGAAAATGTGGCCATATCCTTTCTAAATACAGATGGGCCGTAAGTCTGACAATCCAAAGGAGCCATTCCTGATTTACTTTCAATTCACTGAATGCCATGGAACCTGCTAGCCTTTAGAGTTGCTTTCACATCTGGGAGCTGCTCCCTATCTGGAAGACTGTGCCCATTTCTCTCCTCCCTTGTCCTTTCTCTGACCTACAGCCACTCTCCCCAAAGTTGCAATTAGCCTCACTGAGAGGAGGGTGAGGTACAACTTATCTTCTCTCTAGTTGAGATGGTTTTCATTCTCACTCAAGGGAATGCTATTATTTATTATTCATTAAAATATCTCCCCTAATTATTTGCTACTTAGCACCCCTTCACCAGCTACTACTAGACCACAATCAATCAATCGATCACTTTTATCCACCATTATAAACAATCGCAATCAATAAGATGTCGTTCTCCTAACAGTTTCTTTTTTTTTTAAAATTGAAAGCAAGAAGGCGCATACATCCACTTACTGCATTGTCTTCATCTTCTGCCTGATTTATTGTCACAGAAGAAAACTTCCCTGCAGACTCTGAGCATGTGCCCTTGCCAGTGCATGTGAGGTCACTGATATTGTCAAGAGCAATCTTTGTCAGCTTTTGAGATGAGAACTAATTTGACTTAATCTAACTTGACAGTTAACTTGATACTTCATTGGTGAAATAAGCCAACTCTGGAAGCTGATGTGGAAAATAAGAAGGGGGGACTGCATCGGCATTTAATTTCAATGTAGGCTTTAAAAATGCTGATCTCAAAGGAAAGGACTTGCTGTCTGTCCCAGATTGCCAATTAAAAGCCTGAGGAGCAGTAAAGGAGGACACAGGAACAGAAATATAACTAGGCTTGTAACAAATCTTTGGAGTTCTTCTTGCCAGTCAGAACATGTTAATGTTATTTATCACTTTCCATTTGAAATTATATAAAACTGGAGAAATGTCTTAGTGTTAGAGTACACACATTTGTCTCTATTCAGTTTACCCCTGATTTCTCCAGCTGGAGCAAAAGAAAGTCCCTTTTCTAAAGCTTCGGTTGTAGCAATTGGATACTACTGTAAAAAAAAAAAAAATCAAGACCCAAATTGCCACGACTGCCCAAAATACTTTTGGCAAGTATTGGTTCCATAATGGGACAGTCATAATAGCCAACAAACAAACCCTTCATCACTCTTTGCCCATTCTTCAATTACTCTAGATATGACAATGCCCTTATCGTCTTTTTGGTGGAAACCAGGGTACTGTTTACAGGTCCTTCTAGCCACAGCTTCTTTTCTTTCCTTTTCTTTTTTTAAAGTATGTTAAATATTTTTTTAAAGAAGATTAAAAATTTAATACAAATTAATATAGATTGGGAGGAAGAAACATAAATCAAAGAGAAAGCTAAAGGTAAAAGAAAAAAATAGGAAAAAAGTACAAAATAACTTCCACAGCAATTATAAGTACAATCATAAATTTACCTCTTACTCCATGGTTATACCTTTATTCTCTTCTTTCTATAATCTATCCTATCTAATCATTAAAACCCTAAACCCTACGTTCAGAAAACCATTTTTTTTCTGTTTTGTGCAAAATGTCTATAAGGATTTCCAATCACCAATAAACATATTGTTTTTTTTTCTGATCAAAGAAGACAATTTAGCCATCTGATCAAAGAAGATGGCTAAATCCCAATTTAGCCATCTCAGCAACTTTCATCATCTTCACCAACCATTCTGCCATTGTAGGTAGTGCAGAATCTTTTCATCAATATACATATGATAATCTCATTGCAGTTATCATATAGAAAAACAAAGTTTTCACTTTTTTTCCAACAGTTCACCCATCAATCCCAAAGGAAAAGCTTTTATCACAATTGTACATTGATCTTTAAAATCCATCAGCAGATTCTTTCCTCTCCTGGGGCACAAGAGAAGATCCAGAGCAAATGGCAATTGTTTGACCCTTTTGGTAACCTCTCCATCTCCCAACGCTCACCTGTGTTCATTATCCTCTGTCAAACTATAGTGTGACTACAAATCACAGCCTAGAAATAAGATGTGCAATTTAAAAATGAGGGAAGGTTACTCTTTAGCCATGAAACTGGGTGATGAAACATTGATTTGGATTTATTAATTTAAATAGACTCATAAACCCATCATAATTCTATGTCCCAAACTTTTCCTGTGATAGCAATGAAAAAAAAACCCAATCAGGAATAAAGCTGCATATACTGGACTTGGCTTGGCTGTCAATGGCTTATACTGAGTTCTATAAAATAAATTAAACAGGCTGTTTTGTAGAACAGAGTAGATAGTAGATAAATGATCTTCTATCTAGTCTGTTCTACAAATGATGGCTACTTTGTACATTTTGCAAACCTATATTAGCTAAAGTTTCCCGAAAAAGTCCCCTGATATCCATCAATTAGCTCCCATAATGTTTTGAAATACAGGAGAAATTTCTAAGAAATTTAGAGAATATGTATTTATTTAACCACTGAAGGTTTTTTTTTAATCTGACAGCTGTGTTCTTGATTCCACGATATTCAAGGAAGTTATGAAACAGTTTCAAGGATGTTTGTAGGCCTCCCAAAGAAAGAAAAGCAGGAGTGGGCTTCTGGGGGTTCGCAGGGGTTCGGAAGAACCTCTAGCTAAGATTTTGTGCAGTTCGGAGAACTCCCAAATCCTACTCCTGGTTGGCCCCGCCCACCCCACCCTGCCCCTCCCAGGAGTCCCCACGCGGCCCGTTTTGGATGCAGATAAGTGCAGGGCGCACGCGGAGGCTCGGGGAGGGTGGAAAATGGGCCTACCGGAAGTTCGGGAAGAGCCTCCAGAGGGCCTCCGGAGCCTGGGGAGGCCGTTTCGCCCTCTCGGAGGCTCGAGGAAAACCTCCGGAGCCCGGGGAGGGCACCGTGGTGCAGGAGGCTGACTAGGCCACACCCACCATGGCCACGCCCACCCAGCAACCGGGCAGAGAACCCCTTGCTAACATTTTTGCAGCCCACCCCTGAAGAAAAGCCCAAACTCTTAACCACCTTGTCTAAAGTTAGGTAAATCCATACCTCCCCTTCCTAAAAGATTGTGCTTGATCTAGCTTGGTCTGTTTTGCTCTTCCTCTTGTGACTGAAAATAATAATTTGCCATTAAGGACAGGGAAGCAAGCAAGGGAGAGCTTCAGAAGAGTTGTTCTAGATCAGATCAAGACCCAGCTAATCTATGGTTTTGCTACTAATCTAGTATTTACTACTTACTATTGACGCCAGCCCTGAATGCCTGAGTCCATTCCCATCTCTTTCTCATGCAATACACGTGGTGAGACATAGTGTTTTTTGTCTCTGGCACTTATCACATCATGCCCTGTCATATGCTCATGATGTTTGTCTGTTTGTTTGTTTATATATTTAGTTAGTTAGTTAGTTAGTTAGTTAGTTAGTTAGTTAGTTAGTTAGTTAGTTAGTTGCTTGTCTCATTTTTACACACCTTTAGTCAGTTTACAGTAAAATACATAATACGCATTATAAAAATCGGGAATAAAAATAAAACATATAGCAGCCAAGCAAAATATAACCAATTAGTCACACAGCCAGGTTTATTGATACCCAGAGCCCCAGGTTTGGGTTGAAAGCCAAATTTTTAAGGCCCTTCAAAAGACTAACAAGGCCAAGGCCAATCTAATCCCAGGGTAGGTGCCATGACAGAAATGGCTCTCTTTCTGGGGTCTACTAGTCAACACTCCCTACTCAATGGTACATGGAGCGGGTCCTGCCTACCAGATCAGGTAGGACATCGCCTTCATTTCATCTCTAGCCCATGAGTGAGATAGGTATGTCCAATGATCCTTGGAAGAGGAACAGGACACTTTTTTCTTAAAATGCCACTCTAATTTATTTGTGTCCTGTTCCTCTTCCAAGTAACTCAAAATGAAAATAGTATTTAGTAGTATAGTATTAGAAAATAATATTCCTGGAGTTTTGCCCGATATTGTCCTCAGGACAATCTCATGAAGTTGGATACTCTGAGACTGAACTTCAAAAGGGAATCTGGATTTATAAACTCTCTCCTATTACAACACAGTGGCTTTAGTTCATTTTATTTATAAGTATATTGAACTTTTCATAGGCCACCATGTAAATAATGAGCCACTAAAATAGCTGGTCAAATGTCGCTGAGCAGATGCCTCCTCTGGCAGCTAGCCTGTGGATCCAATAAGGATGTAAATAAGCGGAGTAAATTTGATTTGTTACTGGAGATTGTTGAAACTTACAAAATGCTTAGATCTGTTGATAATGATGGACTGAGACTATAAAGATGAGATGCTGCTGACAGAATTATGTTTTGTCATCCCAGATTTTTTTTAAAAAAAAAATCATGACTAGACATGCTATTTTATGTCTTCTTGATTATCATCTAAGCAGATGTGTGTATTATGCATTGGATCCATCATCTTTCCTGGTTTTTTATGATGTAATTTATGATAGCAGCACAATAATCAGATCACAGTCCGACTGCATCTGGTGTACCATCAGATGCTCCTGCTCCTGTTTTCCCTTTTCCCTTCTCTTTTCTGTTTTTCTTCATCTGAGTGCAATAACAGACCATATAAAGCAAAAAAAAAAAAAGGTTAAAATAATCTCACCCCAATCACTGCTGAGCAAGCTGGATTTTCTGTACTCTTGCTGTGATCATCTCTCTCACCTGTGAAGAATGAAGATGTTCTCTAAAGGGCAAATGCTGCATGCCATGGTCTTGAGTTATGGGTCATGAAAGAAACAGAATGCTTGCCCTTGAGACACCAGCTATCCCACATGCAATATATTTTCCAAAAGTGCAGGATGCTCATAATTCCTGGATGTCTGTAAACTCAGAATTATTACGATTGCTTTAGTTTGGTTCAGGATTTCTAAGCAAACTCCTCATATATCTGTAAAATATCTATCTTGCTGCCTGTATCCATGGCTCTGTTTCATGCTCCGGGTGCTTCTGCCACAGGTCATATAAGCAGTTAATCACATAAATAACCAAAGTGCTGCTCATAAACCCCCAAGTTGTGATCCTTGGGTGCATCCCATTAACATAGTTCTTGGGAGTGCTGCAATCCTTAATTCAAGTTTTCAACTAACCCATGAGGTTGAAAAGGGCTGCCACTGTAATTTGAAGGTAGTGATCTGAGACACAGGTAGGTTAAATGACCTCACCAAGTATACCTAGTAGTTTTGAAAAGAGTCTGGATTCAAAACTGTAGTATAGAAGTACAATCCAAATGATTAAACAGTGGACTCTTCTATTTCTCTTAAGCAAATTCTGACAAAATCGGAAAACAAAAAATCAACTTCTGATTTCAAATCAGCAAATATTAGAAATTGCAAGATACGTTTTCTCTCTTCCCATATTCAATTTTGGCCTGTTACCTTATGGATTTCTGTCATTTTAAGGAAAATTTAAATTACAGAGATACTAGTTTTGAACAAAATAAGCAACTTATTTGTTCTGTTCCTTTGATATTGATAACATAAGTCATAGGCAGAAGCCTAAAATCTTTGATCTTTTGGTCCCCAGTCCCTATTTTGTAGCATCTCCCAAGCATCCCAGGATAAGTTACAAAAAAATTATGGCAAATTGCCAAATTTTGGCAATATAAAGGGGGTGGTAGTGTAGTACTATTTTATTTTTTTAAAGTGACAATTGATAGTTTAAGCACAAGGCTTAACCTCATCCCAGAACTGCAAAAACAGTTTGATGTCCTCTTGATGTAGATAATAAGGAGTAATAATGCAGGATGATTTTCACTGACAAATGAAGCCTATTTTTAATGCTTGATGCAAATTCAAGCATTAAGGACTGGCTCTGACAGACACAAATAATTGTTCAGCTGAGGAGCTTGTTTGCAGGGGACAGTGTATCAATAATAGCAGAAGCCAGTTCAGTATTTATTTCTTTATTTAATTGTTGAATTTATATGCCGATCATCTTGTGGTGCAAGATGACACTGAATGGCTCATAAGAGTAATGCAGAAATTCTTGCTCCTGCAAACTGTTAATCTGGGAGGATATTATAGAAAGACTGGGAAAACAGAGAGAAAAACTCAGTAATGAGGGCTAATAGCAATAGCACTTAGACTTATATACCGCTTAACATGGTCCAGTATTTAAGTCAGAAGTCAACAGTCTGTGGCCTACACATCCCTGGGACCTACTTACATTCCCGAAGCAGCCTAAATCTATGCCACTGAAGTCTGGCAATACAATGGTTGATTTGGACAGGCATTTTTTTTAAAATTAAATTCTGATTCATTTTAAGAAAAGGCAGCTCTAAAGCATTTGCTTTTTTGTGTGTGGCTGCAGCACACTGCTGGCTCATATTTAAGTGATTGTCCACTAGGACACCAAGATCCCTTTCACAGTTACTGCTATTGAGCCAAGTTTCACCTAATCTGTACCTGTACATTTGGTTTTTCTTGCCTAAGTGTAAAACCTTTCTTTTTTTCTGCATTGAATTTCATTTTGTTAGATAGGTGTTCAAGTCTGTCAAGATCCATCTGGATCTTGAGCTTGTCTTCTGGGATGTCCCCTTCTATAGCAATAGCAATAGCACTTAGACTTATATACCGCTTCATAGTGCTTTACAGCCCTCTCTAAGCGGTTTACAGAGTCAGCCTATTGCCCCCAACAATTTGGGTCCTCATTTTACCCACCTCGGAAGGATGGAAGGCTGAGTCAACCTTCTATTCCCTCATCTAAATTGTTTATGAAGATATTGAAGAGTACTGGGCCTAAAATAGAATGTTGGGGTAACCCAATGCTTACTTCGCTCCATGTAGATGTAATTCTATAACACATTGAGTACGGTTTGTCTGCCGGTTACAAATTCATCTGGTGGTGATGCTGTTTATCCCACATTTTTCTAGCTTATCAGACAGTAGGTTGTGGTCTACTTTGTCAGATGCCTTAATGAAATCCAACTACTGTATACTATGTCCATAGCATTTAGCTGGTCCACTAATTTAGTCACTTTGCCAAAGAATGAAATAAGATTTATTTGGCATGATCTGTTTTTGACAAACCCATCTGGTTATAATTTTGCTTGCTTCTAGGTGTTCACAGATTTTGATTATCTTTTCCAGGATCTTCCCAGATATTGTAGGGCTGGACTTGAACTGCTTGTAGGAATGTAATAACTCCAGGCTGATTCCTCTCTTGACTCCGGCCCCAGGGTCTGCCACTTCTCCCCTTATAATTGCCATTTGATGGGAGCTAGGAAGCTTGCCTTGTCTGTGGCAGTCTCTTCCTTATGGAACATTGTACTCCCTCAAGTTCGATAGGTTTCCGACCTTTTAGCTTTTAGTAAGGCTTTGAAAACCTGGCTTTTCCCTAAGAGCTGGGAGAAAATTAGGTGATTGCATGTCAAAGGTTGTTGTGCATCAAAGCTCAGGTGATTGCACATCAAAGGTTTGACTTGGCACTCTGTTTTTGTTGTTTTTTCAATGTTTCTAATTGTTGTGGTCTGCCAGGGGCCTGTGGAGCTAGCAGCAGAGTCGGACAGCGAGGAGGCTGGGGAGGAACATGGGCCATCTGGGAGGTCTGTCCCGACTCCAGAACCTCCAGAGGCTGACATGAGCGAGGCAGAGGAACAGGGGAAGCCTGTTCTCAATGCGCGCATGCGCAGAGCTGCCAGAAGGCAAGAACAGTTTCAGAGGAGAAGGACTACTCGGGAGTAAGGCTTGGAGATAATTGGCCCCTCCCATAGGCTATATAAGTGGAGCACACAGAAGGGCTCCTCGCAGGAAGCAACTTTGTTCAACTCATGTCAAACACGGACTCCGTGTTTCTGTTTGGCCTTGCCAAGTTTCTTGCTAATTGGTCCTTGGCAGCTTGTCAAGGAAGATCAAGGTTCGTCTGCTTATCTGCCTTTCCCGGAAAGACTGTTGATGGACTTATTATCATTTGTTTGGGACTCATTACGGCTAGGAATGCAAATAATTACCAGCCATTAAAATAAAAGAGGTTTTTTTGGGATGCCGTTTGTGCTGTATCATTTGATCAGGAAGCCTAAGTCAGAACACTAATGTGTTTAGTTTTATAGTTTCAATATGACTTTTATGCTGTTTTAACTTTTGATTGGGAGCCGCCCAGAGTTGCTTATAAGAGGGAGGTTATATAAATGTTTTGAATAAATAAATAGGATTTGATGTGTATCTCATCAAGTAGTATGTTGGTATGTAGTGTAATACTAGTTCTGTCAGCAGTTAATATGCAATTACCGGTAGTTGCAACATCAGCAACTATTGTGTCACCATACAGTGCAATGCTAGCTCTGTATTTAAGATGAAAAAGTATAATATCTTCATACTGACTGCATTGTTTAGAGCAGAGTGGAGACATGTCATATAAGGGCTGGAAATGATCCAGTGTAAACTAGTTTTTATTGTAAACATGTTAGCAATATCTTTTATAACAAATGTCTGACAGTGTCTGTCAAGTTTGTTGATCTTTGATTTTCCTTTCCTTAAATTTATTTGTAGTGCCCTCCGGTTTAGTCTCAGATTTTCCCCTGTTAGGTGGTTGCCTCCTGCATTCATATAACATGCATCTTGGTCTTACCCTTCAGCTTTGGTATCAAATGTAGAGACAAGCAAAATAGCCTGAGTTATGGACAACAGAGGAGACCACAAATAACCAGTGACTAAAATCATAAAGCCCTATCAAAATGGATATATTTGGTGTCTCTGTACAAGAAGTGAAATCGCATGTTTGAATTGCCAATTTTTAAACTGTTAGTTGTAGCCAGAACTTTAACAGTCATTAATAATTTTCTACAATCTACATCCTACTACACACACGTAAGTAAGACTTTTGGGGATTTCAATTCTATAGTTATAGTGATAGGTTCTGCATATGCATGCAAAATGTACCTATCCCACACTTGATATTCAATCAAACTTCAATGTTGGGGCTAATAATGCCTTGAGTTTCAGAAGTAGGCAGATATAAATAACCATTCAAAGATGCATACATACACACACATGTTTTCTTGTTTTTAGTAATCCTCCTTTGTGAATGTTGCCTCTATTTCAATATTCAAAGAATACTACAAGACTGTTGGGTAAACCAATTGGTAAGTTAAGGAACAAGGCACATCATAGAAATCTATCTTATTACCAGTTACCCCACTATTAGTTATTTGAATTTTATCTATCCTTGGCAATGGGTAGAACCAGGATATTCTCTCTATTACAGATGGATTTCAGCATAGTACACCAATGAAACATACAACAGGTGAATATTCAACAATAAGATACAGATATATTTGGGCAATGGCTCTGCAATTGTGGCTGTGAAAAATAGTATAACTGGACCTAATCAAAATTTCATCTAACCTATCCTTTTGTTTCTAGCATTATCAGCTAGCTGGATGTCTTTAGAAAGTGAAGGGATGCACCCATCACTCTCAATGATGCACCCATCACCTTGCTACTAGTCATCCTCTTCCTATCTTTCACCTTTCCCAGCATTATGAACTTCTCAAGAAAGCTAGGTTTCCACTAATATATTCAAAAGCTGATAGTTTAAGCTTAGTCATTTGTGCCTTTCAGAATTATAGTTTTGGCAGTTAAAGTTTTCTGTCAGTGAAAGGATAACCTACAGATACTATGGGAGACAGATGATCCCTTGTTAACCACGCCCATGCCATGTAGAACTTTTTAGGTAGAAATCGGTACCTTGAATTGCACCTGGAAGCCAGTTTAAGATGTTGAAATGAAACTCAATGTCTTTGATTTTCTGCAATTCAATAGATCTTGCAGACACACACACACTTTACCATATCAAATCAAATCAATAAGTCAAATAGAATTGATTTGATGGTTCTAATTAAATCAGATTAACTAATTGAATCAATGATTTTAGTAAGTTCCTGTATGTTTTGCTCTCCATAT
Source organism: Thermophis baileyi (assembly GCA_003457575.1). Lineage (NCBI taxonomy): Eukaryota > Metazoa > Chordata > Lepidosauria > Squamata > Dipsadidae > Thermophis > Thermophis baileyi. The sequence continues at coordinate 3,566,439 of QLTV01002975.1, read as the reverse complement.
GAGAGATAGTTAAATCCTTGCATTATCAAGCTATAACACAGTTACATTTTCTGTTTTGATTTGTGGTCAAAATAATAAACCATAGAATCTGGGGAGAGAGACATATAATTATCAAAGGATAGTCCAAGCGTGCAATTATTTAAAATAACATGAATATTTTATGTTCTTTTATTATTAATATATTATATATTTTTATTTAAAAAAGACTTCTATATGATAGTTTTTGTCAGTGAAATAATTATCCCAAAATACATTGTTCAGATGGGCATGCGACTGTCAGCATAACTTATTTATGATAGTTGCAGTTTTGGGGGCAAGATGTATATCAATTTGATTTGATGAGGATCTATTAATGAATTGTTTAGCTCCTTTTGAGATATGTCATTTTAATTAAAAATTTAGCTTTAGAATTGCTTGTTTCATGGAAATCTCATCTTTTTATCAGCTAACACAGGACATGATCACTATTAGAGGCCTGGGATCAGAGGTGGGTTCCTCCCGGTTCGGACCAGTTTGCCCAAACCGGTAGCAACCCGCTGGTGACATCACGGAGCCGGTTCGGTCGGTGCCAGTCCGTGGACGCCGCCATCTTTTTTTGGGAATATTTTTTTTGAAAAAAAAAAATTTGGGAATTTTTTTTATTTTTTATTTTTCTTCTGCGCATGCGCAGAAGCCGAGTTTCCGGCACTGCGCATGCATTGCCATCTTGGTTTTGGCTTTTTTGGGGAGGGAATTTTTTGGATTTTTCGGCACTGTGCATGCGCACATGTGCAAAGCATGCGCGCACCCATGAGGTGCGGCCACAGGGCGCAGGAGGAAGCGAACCGGTAGCGAGGTAAGTTAGAACCCACCCCTGCCTGGGATCTATTTATGGGAACTTCTCTGAAAACTGAAAACTTGCTATTTTGCATATTCTAAATTGGCCTAATAAAGGTATTCTCTCAATATAATGATTCTTCTCCTTCTTGATAATAATTCCTTTGGCCATTATCCTGAAAGATCTGTACTCCAGTCTTCTGGGAAACATTGATGATCATGTTGGGCACTGCTGTCACATCAAAGATGAATATCATCTTCAGGATGACTACTGTTCAACCAGAGCAAGAACTATGACGACTTAAATCATCACGTCTCTTTGTCTCCTTCATCTTTCACATTAGGGACAGCCAGCTGAAGCCCATCACTTTGAACACTTACATTTTCAGGCTAGAATTTCAATGAGTGCTCTTAGAAGGTTGTGGCAATATCAGAGAAGGTTTGTTGCCAGTTGTCTGTTATTCAGTTGCTAATCCAAGCCTGGCCAGGTGCATGGCCTGCAGGTAAGGTGTGGGATATTGTTGAATACCAGATCTCTTTGTTGCTTATTATCTTGTTAGCTAAGCTGTCATGAAAATTCGCTCTGTACGTGTGTGTGTGTGTGTGTGTGTGTGTGTGTGTGTGTGTGATGTGTGTATATACACCAAACAGATTAATCCAATTACATTTCTGTATATTGCTCTGCTCACTCTAATAGAGCCTCTACAAAATGACTTCTGAGAAAGTGCAAGAATATAAATAAAAATTATGAAAAGAATAATATAACTCGGACCATAAACTAAATGTAAAGTACCAACCTAGCATTTGTGGATAAAATATTACTAGATTCATCCTCCATGTAGCAACGTATGTAGGTATGTCTATAAATGAGTGCTGCAAAGAAATTATTGTGGCTGTACCTATTACAGTAAATGTTTGTCAGTCTCTTACATTGAGCTATCAGAATCACAGAATTTGTAACTGACTGAAATTTGGACTGGTCATGGACTTACCAGGCTTCATTTCCTCCCAAAAGGAGTGACAAGATTACAAATAGTAAAATGATGCTAGAAACAAGGCGGGGAGGAAAAAGAGAAACCGTTTGATCCAGTGCTGCTACTAGGGCTAAACCACTAAGTTTAAGATCCATTTTCTAAAGGACACACAATTCAGCGGTCTCTATTTCTTTTATTTCAGCAGAACTCCCTCCTGGTTCTTTCTTCCTCCTTCTCCCCCAAATCCCTATCCTTTCCTCTGGATTATTTCAATCATATGAAGCAGGGGTGGGTTCCAATTTTTTTTACTACCACTCTGTGGGCGTGGCTTAATTTTGTGGGAGTGGCTTGATGGCCATGTGACCGGGTGGGAGTGGCTTGACGGCCATGTGACTGGGTGAGAGTGGCTTGACGGCCATGTGACTGGTTGGGAGTGGCTTGGCGGTCGTGTGACCGGGTGGGAGTGCCCAACTTGTAAAATGTGGTGAAAAAGTGACTTATGACCATTTTTCACACTTACCCACTGTCGGTCATTAAGTGTGAAAAATGGTCATAAGTCGCTTTTTTCACTGCCATTGTAACTTTGAACAGTCACTAAACTGTTCAAAGTTACAATGGCAGTGAAAAAAGTCACTTTTTTCGGTCGTTAAGTGTGAAAAATGGTCATAAGTCACTTTTTTCACTGCCATTGTAACTTTGAACC
>QLTV01002975.1:3539180-3562739 GCA_003457575.1 Thermophis baileyi | reverse complement strand
GCTGTGAATTAGAGGTAGAAATTTTGCCTCACAATCAGGAGGTTGTGAGTTCGATACTAGGTAGAGGTCCGTTGGGCTTCAATTTGAAAAAAAATCAAAATAAAACAAATAAAGCCAAAAAAAGATGGCGACCGCATGCACAGTGCTCGAAGTCACCTTCTGAGCATGCTCAGAAAAAAAATAAAAATAAAATAAATAAAGCCAAAAAAAGATGGCGACCGCATGCACAGTGCTGGAAGTCACCTTCTGAGCATGCTCAGAAAAAAAATAAAAATAAAATTCGAAATTTTTTTTTAAAAAAGATGGCGGCCTCCACAGACTGGCAACCACCGATCCGGTTCTGATGACATCACTAGCAGGTCACCCCCGGTTCGGGCGAACCGGTCCGAACCGGTAGGAACCCACCCCTGATATGAAGATCCTGGCTTGATCTTCCATTTAAGGAAAAGTAAGCAAGACATGCCTGTGTTGCTGTCTACAGAGGAGCAAAACAAGGAAGTTCACAGAGGAGAACAATGGAAGGAACTAGAAACAGTTCTAGAAGGAAAGAAACTAGAAGGAGTACACCCAAATGTTCATGAAGGCCTTATGAGCAGAGGCATCTGCAGAACTGATGGTTTCATCAGAATGAATGAAACATCATAACCAACTCCATCCTTTATGTACATGCATGCAATGTGTCAAGGACATCACATGTTGCCTACAATTTTGGCAGCCCCCATATCTACCTGTATAGTAATCACAGTCATCTTTCTGAATTTGGGGATTAATCCTCTTCATTGATGCCTCCTTCACAGTGGTGATTCCCCACAGTGTGGCCCCATGCTGGGTAAAAAGGGCTCGCTCAGATCTATACATCAAAAATCTGTTTTTCCCAGGGGAAAAAAAAATCCTGCAGAAAAAAAGGAATAAAGAGTTGAGTTTTGTCAACATGTGATATACTTCTTTTAAGTAATAAAAACTGTATATCACATGTTGGCAAAACTCAACTGGGGAAAACAGATTTTGAGTATGAAAGAACAATGCATGTGTGCTAGCAGCAATACAAGTGTATCACTTAAAGCTAGTCATACTTGATCCACGTGAGCATTGGCCCAGACACATGACTGTATGAGAGACTGATACAATCCCAACAATGGAAGGCCTGTTGGTTATAGAGGAAAAATTGATATAATGTTTAAAATGTCCAACTAGATCTGGGAAGTTCCAAGTGACATTTTCTCACTCAGGTAGTCTGGATGTCCTTAGGATGTTGTCATTATAATTCCCTCCTTGTGGTTGTTTTGTATTAAACTGGGGGATTTAGTTGTAAAAGGGGAGAGAAAATCCTTGTATATTATCATGGAGGAAAGGCAGGGCATAGATTATGTCAGTCCTGTCTCCCTAACTGATCAGTTTTTATTTTATTTTTTGCATTATGTATTGTGCAATTTGGGGAAATAAAGATTTCAGGTAGCAGTGGGTATTCATACTAGTACTGTGTGCAAGACTGAGCATCCAGTCTTCTCCAACCTAGTGCCCTCCAGAGATATTACGGATTCTGTCAGTTATGTCACAACCCTTCTGGAAGGTACCAATGCCGGACACAGTTTCCTTATACATGAGATACATATCAATATAGGAAATTAGATCATAAAAACAATAGTGTTCTTTTCTGAAGCTTTTCTACTTTGCAGGATCATACTTCCCATTATAGCACTAAATTATTTGGGGGGAAATCTAGATTTTCCTTTAAGGTAAATATAGTAGTAACTGTATGGTTAGTTGTACCTGGAAGCTTCTGCATTACATCTCAGAGGAACCTGCCAGAGCTACTGGTGTGGAACAATTTGTCATTTTTCTAGTCCAAATGAAGAGTAGCTGTGCAATCTGCCATATGCATTGTGTGAGATCTGACAGAGGCAAAACACACCTGGGAATTGGAGAACATCTGGTGGAAGAGTTTACATTCAAAAATAATAATAATAAAACACCCTACTCTGACTTTGGAGCAGCATCTGTGTCAATTGCAGCATGCTGCTACACTGGGAAAGTGAGAAACAAAAGGAAAAATGAACTCAGATGCCCTCTCTGAGTTTCAGATCTAGGTCAAAGAAGGCTACACAAGGATGCTAATTTAAGTCCTTAAAAATAATATTTTTTAAAAAAGACAGAGAAACTAAAACTAGACCCATCTGCTTCCATGCTATTTCAGGGACCATTGGCTGAATCTGACCTCAGGGATGGAGCAAAGGTGGAACAGATAGGCCCTGCCTTCTAGCAAGAGGCAATAGGAGATCAGGAAGGAGGTGGATTATGCAGCTGCAATACTGGGGCGGGGGGGGGGGAGGGGGGGGGAGAATAACAAGAAGGGCATGTGGAAACTACCTTTCTTTTAAGTTATCCTACAGGTCCAGAATTGTGGGCTGAAAGCTATTAATCTGGGGAGGTACTTCATTTCTGCTCCTCCTCCATCCTTGCTTTCCCTCAATATGTTCCTAAAATGAATCTCTGTCCCTCTAAAGCAGGGGTGTCAAACTCACGTCGTCATGGTGGCATCATGTGACATATCGGGACTCCCCCCACCCTTCGCTAAACTGGGCAGGGGTGACGCATCTGGCCTGCGGGCCGCAAGTTTGACACCCCTGCTCTAAAGATAATGTTCCTCCTGTCCCTGTATCTTGACCATTTACATTATTCACATTGTATATGCTATTTCAGCCTGTCATGGACTTGACTGAGATTCCGGAGAAAAGGAACCACAATGAAAATCTTCCACTTTTGCAAATACTCTCAAACTTCTCTTTGGCCACTTGTTAACTTTGATTCTCTCTTTACCATAGAACAAAAAATGGTAGGTACAGGAACATTTATCCTTATATAATCAGAAGCTTTTCTCATTACTTATGTTCCATTTGAGCAGCCCTTTGAAGACAAGTAAAGTATTTGCAAACTATCTACCCATACTTTTCTTCTATACCACTGAAAAACTTGAAGTCTTAGATTTGATAGTCAAAGTATATAAGTCAAGAATCACTATAGTTGGAGATCTAATGCAACAGTGAAAAGATTGGCAAACACACTTAAAATGCAGCTTTCTTTTCACATGTCTCTATGGAAATATGACACTTTCTGAACTCAGCAGACCAGCTTTTAGCATTAATCAAATTAATCTATGCATGTTAATCCTCCAAAGTTGGGTGTAGTTCAGGGGTGGGTTCCACTTACCTTCCCTACCGGTTCGCATCGCGATGGAAGTGCGCATTTTGCACGTGCGTGCTTGCTTCTCTCGCACGTGCACTGACGTCACATTGGGGAAATGACCATCTGCACATGCTCAGAAGCCTCTGCGCATGCGCAGAGGGGTTTTTTGCCAGCTGCGGCGACCGGAGAACCAGTTCGGGGGTGTGGACAGCCGGCCATCGCTGCCAGTTCGGCGAGCGGGTGCAAGTTTCCGCCACTGGTATGGGAGAACCAGTCCGAACCGGCAGCAACCCACCACTGGTGTAGTTACTGGCTGTTTTCAGCTTTTTGACAATAAAAGAAAATACTATATTACAGATCTATTACTGCCCAACATGTATAACTTCCATAAGAGCACTATAGAATGAAGATTGCTTGTATCATCAAATCAGTATTAACTTTCTTTTAGAGTCAGTGTTGACTCCTGTCAACTGCCAGGATAAGTCCCTGAAGTTTTCTTGGCAAGATTCCAGAAGTGGTTTGCCATTGCCTTCTTCCTAGGGTTGACAGAGAATGACTGGCCCAAGGTCACCTGCTCTAGATCTCAGGTGGGGCTACAATTCAGTCTCTCAGATTCTAGCCTAATGCTTTAACCACTACACCAAACTGGCTGAATTCCAAAGCTTATAGCACCTGGTATTCCCAAGTGGTTTCCCATCCAAGACCTGATTCAACTTAGCTTCCAAGATCAGCCTTCTCAGGGTACTATGACCATAGACAATTCTTACCAACCACATATATAGATTTTTCTATTTCTATCTTACTTTATGCAGATGATGTCTCTTCTTCAGCTGTATTGCAGGTTGGCCTCTACAAATGTTTAGGAGCAACAGCATCATTCTGTGCTTGGGAAAACCTAAAATTAGCTATGTTAAAACAATGGTTCTGATTTTTGCTAAAATATTTTAAGCTTTCTAATAATTGGAAAATCAATTGTAAACCTTAATGAGTAAGTCAAGTACTTTAAATATCTAGATAGTGACTTTCAAATATCTACCTCTTGAAGCCACAAAATAAGTGAGCTCTCATCAAGAGCACAAAGAGTTTCCAATAATTTTATTAGTTTTTCAAACCCCCAAAACAATAATTATAACCATCTAGAAATGAAATCATTAAAAGAAGAGGTTTTAAATTTGTTGTATATGACACTCAACTTCTATTTGAAAAGTAATTCAGTCTAGCTTTTTGAATGTTAACTTTTTAACATTCTTCATGTTCCTCAATCTACTGTGAACTATTTCTAGGTTAGAACTTGGCTGTGTCTCACATGAGGCCCACCTGCTGCTTTTGCCATCTGTAGTGAGTCCTTGTTTATCACACTCTGGATATTTACTCTTCCTCTTGCAAAAAGCAAATAGGAATGTATATACTGCATACTTTGATAACTGATATCTTGATGTCCAGACAAATGAAGTCCATCAAACCATAACTTGGCCGAAAAGAATAATGAAGAAATCCCAGTATCTATAACGGGACATCTTTAAGAGCTGAGGTGGCGCAGTGGTTAGAGTGCAGCACTGCAGGCTACTTCAGCTGACTGCTAGCTGCAGTTCGGCGGTTCAAATCCCACCAGGCTCAAGGTTGACTCAGCCTTCCATCCTTCTGAGGTTGGTAAAATGAGGACCCAGATTGTTGGGGGCAATATGCTAACTCTGTAAACCGCTTAGAGAGAACTGTAAAAGCACTATGAAGCGTATATAAGTCTAAGTGCTATTGCTATTGCTATTGCTATTTACAGAAGTCTTCACTGAGCCAGGAACTGACTATCCTAGCTCTGGAAATATTCATTGGTTCCACATTCAATATAAGCATGCTAGAATTTGATTTTGAATAAAAATGGAAGTTGAACAGCAGGAGTTCCCTGAAGTTCCTATTAGAGATTTTTTATATATATTAATACGTAATAAACAGAAGGCTTAGATCCAATAAGTTTGATACATTAATACAGTGACCACTTACTTATGAAGATGCAGCATCATATTAAGAACCCATTCAATAAGCCAAAAGAGGGTGTCTGGCTTAAATAGCAGAAGTCCAATTTAAATGACAAATTCTAAATGGAATGCATCGCAATTACTGACAGTTAATACTAGCCCAACTAATAAAGCTGTAATTAGATCTCATAGTGGAGCTATAAAATAGATGTGTAAAAGACTGATTGAACCAACTGCTTCCTCATCGTCTGAGGGACCACTTGTGCTGATTGCTTAATTGATGATCCCATGGAATTCCTCACTGAGCTATATGCCTCAGCTTTGGATGTCACTAACAACAGGGCAAATAAATAATTGGGTAGTATATGCAAATAATGAAAAAGATTCAGGATGCTAGCAAATGCAGTCTACTAATAAAGAGGCCTAGATTATTATTATTTTTTAGTTCCTCTTTCTGAGAATCTAAGTAGCCCCTGTGATTTTCCTCTACTTCAAGGCCAGGAGACCATCTGATTGCTTGGATATGAGAACAAATTCTACACCCAGATGTATGTATGCATTGGACACAAATCTATAATGCAAGTGACTAAGAACTATGCCTATGACGCCTAACTTGAAACTTATAAATGGAAAAAAGAAACAGATGGAGGGATTCACGGTTTAAATTGGGGCTGTTAGGCAACACCTGCTAGAAGGAGCCAGGGTAAGAGAGCCAGGAGTCACCATTCATGGGCTGTTTATGATTATTACTGATGGCAAACACATGAATCACAGTAAATATCTGCAAGTTAGAAGGAATGTTAAGATCATGATTTTGGTGTGCACATTGATATTCGGTGTGCAGGGCTCTGACTTTGCCATGCACATTAACAGAATTGTCTGCAACAGGGTCAAAATATCGTGATCACAAAACACTTTGATTTCTGTTTCAGCAGGAACTTACCGCACAGAGAGATGGCAAACTGAATCCAGATTTGAGATCTGGTACTATATTTGGTCCAGGTAGCAAGTGGTAGTTTAGCTGGAGGGCACTATACTGGGATATCAATATATTACAGTACTGAGAATATGGATACACCTATCTGGCATTCCCTATGTACTGACTTTTTATTCCCAACCAAAGTTAGGATATAAATCTAATGAAGAAATACAATTAAAAATGAAATAAATTTTATTGAAATTGATTCAGTAATAATTTAGATAATACTACAGTCTGTACAGAGTATTCCTTTGTGCAGAAAAAAGAAGCAATGCCTTCATTTTCAGAGCCTCGCGTCTTTATGCTTTTCAACCCATTTGTTCAATAGAGTTACCACTCTTCTCACAATTCTTTGAATAATAATCTAATCCCAGCTGCAGCCTCTGTCATCTTTTAAAAAAGCTAGCCACAAATGTGTTGGACTTCATTTTTTAACATTAAAAATAAATGCTTTTTAAAAATAATTTCTTTGCAAAATGTTAAAAGGATACTGTTAGTGAAGTAGAAACAAAGCTAGGTAAAATCTGAACTGATTTGAGTTCTTACATACTGGTGGTTCTCAACTTACAGCGACTTGTTTAGTGATTGTTCAAAGTTACAACAGCACTGAAAAAAGTGGCATACACCAAGTCCTTACACTTACGACAGTTGCAGTATCTTCAGGGTCACATGATCAAATTCAGGTGGTTGGCAACCGGTATGTATTTATGATGGTTGCAGCATCCTAGGGTCATGTGATCACCATTTGTGACCTTCCCAGCCTGCTTCCTACAAACAAAGTCAATGGCAGAAGCCAGATTCACTTGATGGCTGTGTGATTCACTTAACAACTGCAGTGATTCACTTAACAATTGTGGCAAAAAATGTCATCAATTTTGGCACAACTCACTAAACTGCCTTGCTTAGAAGGAGAAATTCTGATTCCAACTCTGGTCATAGATGGAGGACTACCTGTATTTATTTTTGATGTTGGATTAGGATTGAGACTTTTGAATGGTTGGAGAACACATTTCATTTTTTTTCCAGCACACAGTATCATGCAAATAGGAGAGTTCAGCAGTGTCCAAATGGTGGGTATGTGTAATACATGATAAAAAGAGGGAAGTTTCAATTGCCTGGTTACAATTAATGCATTGATGCTGTGGAGACCCTGCAAGTGGCCCTACAAATGCTAGGAATAGCTGTTCTCATTGAAGCTGGCCAGGGTGAAAGCTTTGTGTAATTATGTTTAGTGCCCTTTCTCTGGGAACTCAAGTCTGAAAGCTCAAGGTTCTCCCTTAGTTTATCTCTACAACCACAACCCTGTGAGGCAGAAGGGAAGGAGAGAGTGAATAGCTGAAAAACACCCAAACAGTTATCATGGCCACGTGGAGACTAAAACATAGATCTTCACAATAGGAAAAGAAATGCCATTAAAAAAAAAAAGAAGGGGAAAAAAGGAAAGGAAAATGCCCAGTTCTCATATACTGTACAGTATAACACTATCTTTGTAATGATGGTAAAGTAGGTGGTATATAGGTATATGTGTGTGTGCCTGTGCTTATATACACAGAAACAGAATAATAATATATAAGCCAGCTTTTAACGTGGGACCATATAATCAGCATTACCCAGGCATTTCTAAATTCCTATTACCTTTTGGAGAAAAAAGTCCTCATTAAATTACTAAAAAACAAAGCAAAACAAAATAACCCACCCAACTGAACCTTGTTACAAACTAAGTGAAACAGTAAAATGTCCTAAAGGCCAATTAGAAATTGCAATACTGGGAGTTTTATTACAAGTAACTTCACTGTAATTATCAATCAATGGATTCAGTTGGAAAAAAAAAATTCTCAAATTCACAGCTGGGGAAAAAGATACTAATTATTTCCTGTTAATTAAGGCTGAGCTGAGACTTTGCCTTGCCATTCTTCAAGTCAAGGATTGACACATCAGTGTTAATATAACGCTCAAGGTCCTTTTCAAAGGCTTTATTTCTAATGCTAATAAATTGGTGTCACATTATTTTATGTGTCTTAAGCAATCATGCCATTATCTGTCACTTAAACATGGCATGTCTGCATAAACACACAAGGCGATATAAAAACATTGCCCAGAATGAAATATGGGGATGATTCAATTTGCTTCTGAAAACATGGAATTGGAATCATTTGTCTTTCAACAGGATGATTAGAAGACACTTCAAAGATAAACACAATTCACAAAGACTTAATTTGGTTCAGTCAAAACTAAACAATTCTAGCAATTTATGGATATTTTTTTTTAATTCAGGGTGAAATATATATTATTGCTCAATACAAGTTGTAACTTTCAACAAATATGTAAATTTTGGGGTGTGTCAAAGTTTTCAACTTTCAATTTCCAAACATTAGGAGTGCTCAAAAGTTGTGGCATGCCTTGGACATTGTAAAGAGATTTCGGTTACTTTAATATAATTTAGATGTGCTTGGTAAGTAACTACATAGATATCATAACTTTTTAACATTTTGTTTGTTTCATTTGTGTCTCTTAGGGTTTACTCCAGCAGTGGGTTGCTCCCAGTTTGGCCCAGTTCTTAGAGCTGGTAGCGGCGGCGGTGGGAGGCTCCGCTCACCCACCCGGGACGCTTCTGCACATGCGCAGAAGCGGCGCGCACGCACGCAAACTGGTAGTAAAGGGTTTTAGAACCCACTACTGGTTTACTCATATGATCCAGTTAGGCTGCTGACCAGAAGAAATTAAAAATAGGTGAACTGGGGGGAATGAATGGGATTTTCACAATAATGTCAGATGACAAACAAGAGGGTGTTTGGTTATATAATGCAGAATAGGTTACTGAACATTACTATTCCACTTAAGTATTTAAAACAAAGCAGGGTAAAATGTTCAGAACATAATTCACATTAAGATACTGTTTGATAGAAGGATATTCTGAAGTAATGATAAAGAAATGCTAAAATCAATAAAATAATAGTAATTAGAATTGTCCAATCCCTTTCTCCCTTGCATTCTTCAGAGGTGTAACCCTTGCAAAGACTAGGTAGATTCACTGTGCAAGTGCAGAAAGGTTTAATGTCAGAAGAAGGCTGTTGTATGATTCCGGAGCTCCACTCCACCTACTAAGCTGCTTTAGGAGACCCAGAAAAATGCAATAAACTACCATCAAAGCCAGAGGTCAGTTGGAGAGAGAGGAGAAAGTTGGTTAGCCTTGCAGATCTCATAAAGCTTAATTCCACTCAGAAATGCAGTGGCATTCCATTGCCACTGGTCTCTATAGAAGAGAGCTCGGGAGTGTTGTGACAGCTTTCACTGCTTCATCATTCAATAAATGGCCCTTGATTGGACAAGAATGTCCATTTGGAAACCCTAAAGGGAAAATAGGCGATCACTCTGCAAGTGCCAGCAGGGCTTTTAGGCATCATTTGAGTGCATGAAACTATATTCTACCCAGGCCACATCTTTTATGAGGAGGTACTGTCATTTCACTGCCCAGTGAAAATGTATTTATCTGTCATGGAGAATGAAAATGAGTTCTATTTCATGTGCAAATGCCAGGGGCAGATTTGCTTGGGCTAACTTTCCCAATTTAACAAACTTTTGTCATTCCACCCCCCCAGCCACTTTTGCATATTCTAATCGGTTTCTTCTTTGTCCCTAACAGCACCATCACCCCAACTCCCTGTCCCATTCCTGCTTACTATCTCTTTTCAAATAAACAGAATATTTTTAAGCAATGATAGATGATTACTAGTCACTCACTCAGTCTTGGTAATTCATTTGTGCCTTCCAGCAGTCATGAGTCATGGGTCTTTCACATTTTGTCAAAGAAATCTAATCCTTATCCTTACCCTTCATAGACCAGATATCCTAAAGATGGCTGAACGTGTAATTGCCTTGAAGTGTAAAATATTTCTGATACTATTTATTACACCATGCAGTATCTCTATTGTTATGTCTGTGTCAGCATTTTTATTATAAACCCATTTTTTAGCTGAAAAAAATCTGCTTGATCAAATTTAGGGATTGCATGTTCCAATGACTAGGGATCCAGCACATACATACATACATACATACCAGGGGTGGGTTCTAACTTACCTCGCCGCCGGTTCGCTTCCTCCCGCACCGCGTGGCCATGCCTCATGGCTGCACGCACGCTTTGCGCACGCGTGCATGCGCAGTGCCGAAAATTCCAAAAAAATCCCCCCCCAAAAAAAGCCAAAAACAAGATGGCGGAGCATGCGCAGTGCCAGCAATTCGGCTTCTGCTCATGTGCAGAAGAAATTTTTTTTAAAAAAATATCCAAAAAAAAGATGGCGGCGTCCACAGACCGGCACCGACCAAACCGGCTCCGTGACATCACCAGCGGGTTGCTACCGGTTTGGGCGAACCGGTCTGAACCGGGAGGAACCCACCTCTGATACATACATACATACATACATACATACATACATACATACATACATACATACATGGTAAACGAGTCCCTATGGATTTTACTTCACTAGTCATTGCTGACTATAGGGAGCAGTGCTCATCTCCGTTTCAAGGCCATTGAGCCAGTGCTGTCTGAAGACATTTCCACAGTCATGTGGCCAGCATGACATCATGGAGCGCTGTTATCTTCCCACCAAAGTAGTACCAATTTATCTAATTGCATTTGCATGCTTTCAAAGTGCTAGGTGGGCAGGGGCAAATAATGGGAGCTCACCCCATTGCATGGTGCTTGGGTCTCGAACTGGGCTGCCGGCTTTTCAGCCGACAAGCCCAGCATCTTAATCACTGAGCCACCATGCTGCCCCACATAAATATAACAACCCCATTAAACTTTTCTTCAGTGAGGGTTTGCTCAGGTTTACTCATTCCCTTGCATAAGTTCACAAATGCCTACAAGAAAGACAGTCCAATCAGAGAAAACAGCCAAATTATTTTTCCATGGGACGATCGTTCCATTCTTGTCTGCTCATGAAAATAAAGCAGTTGCATAACTCAAGTAGATGAACAGGAAGCAAATCTGTGCTGGGGAGCACCCTGATTCAATTTAGCCAAGCACTTCAACAAGTGAATTGATTCCACCAATAACCTATCATTTATTTTCAAGCAGAATGGTTCAATCTGCCAAGATGGACCCTGTCACATCACAAGTAGGCATGAGACCACATCCTGCCCATAACACCATAAATTTGGGCAAGATATAAAGTCTGTAATTAATAAATAAATGAGTCAGTCAGAAATCAGTCAGTCATAGGGTTCATTAGTGTCCATCTTGAAAAGAATTTTTTTAAAAAAAACATTATTGTATTGAAAGTTAAGAAAGAAAATACAAAGTAAGAAAGAAAAGGGAAAAGAAAAGTATCAAAGAGAAAGCTAAAAGTGCAAGAAAAAACTAATAGAAAAATAGAAAAATAGAAAATGTTAGGACTCTGTCCAAACGGTTGGGTTGGTTAATATAAACAAGCCACAAATCAATGTTTAAATGTATATATGTAATATAGCTTTAAATGCATTGTTGCATTCTGACTGGCAGTAATGGCCATAAGAGGGAGCTAGAGAACATGATTAGTTCTCTCTCTTCTGCTGATCCATTGCTTAATTGACTTCGTGTCTGAGAGTAAGCTATGTGTGTAGCGTAGCTATCTGTGATAGTATAGAATTGCTTGAAAGCTGAAATCTTTGTTTGCTGATTAAGACAAAGAAAGGCTGGTAAGGACACTGCTGTACTTCTAAACACTGACTAACTGAATGTGTATGATTCGGACTGTTATTTGGACTGTGCTATTTCTTTGAGTAAACTATTTTTATACACTTTAACGTATCTGTTTATTGACTGAATCATTACTTATATCTACTGCAACATTACGGTTCACTGTGCAAGCCTTCAGGGCCCAGAGGTTACTCTGCACAATTCCTTAACAGAAAAGAATAAAAGATAGAAAGTGGCTTCTAATCGTCTTTATAGCGGTTATAAGTACAATTATAAATTTACCTCTTTCTTTAAAGTTTCTTTCTTAAATCTTCATTAATAACTATTTGTGCGTTCTATGAAATATAAATCAATTTTACCCATTTTATAAAGTTCTCTCCAACTCAAAGTTCATATCTTCCAAAACTTTTAATAGGAGTGCCCAATTCAAACTGTCAAAGGCTTTCTCTGTGTCTAAGAAAATGTGTGTAGCTTGTTTTTCATTATATTGTTCCAGGTATTCCAAAATGTCCAACACATTTGTAAAATTGTCCTTTAACTGTGTTTTAAATAAAAACCCACGTTGATCCTCATGAATAAATTCTTGCAAAATTACTTTTAGTTCATTAGCCAGAATCATTGTGAACAACTTGTAGTCATTATTCAATAATAATCATGGCCTGTACTGTCTTGTTAAAGTTCCTTCTTTAGATATTAGTGCTATATTGACCTCTTTCCAATTCTCTAGCATCTTTCCTCCTGTAAGATAATTATATTTTGCACAGGTTGTAGAAGTTCATTCACAAAACATTTATAGTAAGAACCTGATAATGCACTTGGTCCAAGCATGTTTCCTGGTTTAATCTTTTTAATAGCTACAAAAACTTCCCTTATTATTATAAATCCATCCATAATATGCTTCCATTCCTTTGTAGTTCTCCATAAATTTTGATTCTTTAGGTGTTCATTTATGTTCTCCAGAAAGAAGTCGCTTGCTTTTTTTCAAAGTCACACTATTTGTTAATACAGTATCTCCCTCTTGTAGTTTCAATATCATTTTCTTTTTTTCTTTTTGCAATTTATGCCAACCATTTCCCTGGCTTGTTTTCAAATTCAACCTTTTGCTTTATATAGTTCACTTTTATTTACCATAGATAACACTCATTGTAAAACCTTAATTTATTGAAAAAATACTTACCTTCTCTTGAAATTTCCTGAATTCTTCTTCACTCTATCTCATTGAAGAGAGTTTGTGTTTTCACTTGATTCTTTCTTCTTCTTAAGTTCACTATTATGTTGAATGAAATAAGCTCTGATTAAAAACTCTATTTGCATCCTAAACCATTCTTAAATAAGTATCTTTATTATTTTCCAAAAATTCTTTTAATGTTTTTACAATCCTCCAGCATTGCTTCTTTTTGTAACAATATTTCATTCTTCCATATTCCATTTTCCATATGTCCATCTAAAACCAATGGATCTCCTTTTATAAACCAAACTCACAGGATTATAATCCCCCAAAAAATATTCGGTAATATTCTTACTTTAGAAATCTTAGTAGTCAAATTCTTTGAAATCCAAATCATGTATATTCTTGAAAAGGATCTATGTTTTTTAGAAAATTATGCATACTCTCTTGAATTGCCATTCTTCTGTCTCCATATATCAACCAGCCCTAAATTGTCCTTGAAATCAAAGAAACCTTTTGGTAATTTGTCTTCTGTGATTTTAATATTTTTCTCAGAAGTTCTATCTAATTGTGGGGAGATCACTCCATTCCAATATGCCATCAAACACCAATTTTTATAAGAGAAACCTATTAGTTTGGTCTGGTGGTTAAAGCACAAGGCCAGAAACTGGGATACTGGGAGTTCTAGTCCTGCCTTAGCCATGAAAGCCAGCTAGGTGACCTTGGGCCAGTCTCTCTCTCTCTCTCAGCACAACCTACCTCTCAGGGTGGTGGTTGTTGTAGGGAAAATAGGAGGAGGAAGGTGTATTGGATATGTTTGCCACCGTAAGTTATTTATAAAAATAATAAAAGTGGGCTATAAATAAATTCTAATAAATATGGACAGAAGTAACACCGAACAGTGCAGAAATTGGGGAAAGTGAGTACAAAATACAAAATAAAAATATTAGGTAAGGATGAATACTTTCATGACAATAAAATATGTATGCTATTATCATTATTTCTAATTCAGGTAGTCCTTGACCTATAACCACAACTGAATCCAAAATTTCCATTGCTATGCAAAACAGTTGTTAAGTAAGTTTTGCCCCATTTTACTTGACACAGTTGTGAATCACTGCAGTTGTTAAGTTAGTAACACGATTGTTAAGTGAATCTGGCTTCCCCATTGACTTTGTCAGAAGGGCACAAAGGTGATCATATATCCCGGGACACTGCAACCATCATAAATACATGTCAATTGCCAAGCATCACATGACCATGGGGATGCTGCAATGGTCATAAGTGTAAAAACAGTCATAAGTCACTTTCTTCGATGCTGTTGTAACGTCAAATGGTCACTAAACAAATAGTTGTAGGTCAAGGACTACCTGTAACATTGTCTGGGCAGATTATATCATTATTTTAAAAAGTAAAGACATTGAAAAGAAGAAAATGACAAACCATACAACATAATTAATGAACAGCTCTGGAAAACTAGTGTTCTACTTTCAGGCAGCCACTTTAAGAAAGTGAGGCATAAAAATAAATGAGGATGTTTTTATAGGTTGGTTTGTTTTGGTTTGTTTTGGTTTGTTTTGGTTTGTTTTGGTTTGTTTTGGTTTGGTTTGGTTTGTTTTGGTTTGTTTTGGTTTGGTTTGGTTTGGTTTGGTTTGGTTTTGCAAAATGGGTTTGATGGAAAAGTCTAGCAGTGAATTACACATCATACTGACCTGGACCATATATTGGTCATATTTGCTCTGCTAATTTGCCCCATTGAGAGCATAATCCACAACATATTTTTTGAGGGCAGGAATAGATCCCATCTCCATTTAGTCACCTCCAACCCACCACAAACATGACCTGTGCCTGTTTTTTTCCTGTTGCAAATGGAAAGTAGAATTTTCCACCTTGTGCCAGCTCAAACATTGCTGTCTAGGTTGCTACTCTACTTTCCTTTCTTCTAGATTCTCCCTGGGCAGAAGAAGTATGGACCATTCCCTTCCTTGGATCATCAGTTTAGGTCCTGGAGCTCTCTTGTGTCTGTTGCAGCTACTGTTGAGAAACAGAGTTCTTGCATATTTATACTCATTAAAGGTAAACCAGAATGTTTTTAATGAGGAATTATTATGCATTTTTGCAAGGCAAAGGATGAAATGCCTTTTGCCAGCTTACACAAAATGAAGATAGGAGGTTACAAAGATTGGCACTTCCTTTTTACCTTCTCCTTAGAAATCTAAAGCACATCAACCAGCAAATATCATTGGCAGGGAGAAACAAATCTGAGACATAGAACATTCAAATAGTGCCACATTTTCTGCCCAATAACTTCTGACAAAAAGAACTACAGTATACTCAAAAATAATATGGCAGAACTAGACTGAGGGCAGAAAAGAGCCAGGAAAATTGTCAATATTTGCAGCCCTTTCTTTGGAAATGTAGTTCACACATTTTTAGTTTACAAAAATCATTACTAAGTGTGGAGAACATGCTACAGGTTTGTAAAATTACTTATTATGGGGAGAAAATGGACAGACCATATTCTTCTCATCACATTAGGACAATTTTATCCAAGGAAATTGATTGGCAGTAGATTCTGTAAAAGAAAAGATGGGTCTTCCCACAGCACATAATTAATTTATGGAATTTACAGCCACAGGGTGTGTTGATGGCCATTATCGGAGATGTAAGAGCATTTCTAGTAGCTGTGATAGCTCTAAGGATTTATAGAGCTGAATACTAATTGTTGAAGGTCAAGCAGCAAGGGAAGATGCTAGTCTTCCAGACATAGTTATGGCCTTCCTGGAGGCATCTATCATGCCAAAGTGAGAAGCAGAATGCAGGAGTAGATTAGATCAAGCAAGGTTCTGCTGCTATGGACGTTTAAAACACTGTTGCCAGAATGTCAGAAGAAATCTTTGAGTTTGATAAAGAATACCAACTTTGAAAGAAAGGAACTATTTTGATCAAACCATCTTCATCTCATGCTCCATCCATAGTTAAGACAATTTAAGTAAAGCCACCCTTAGCTGTTCTAATTTTAAAGTGGTATTTTCCCTCTTCTTCTATTACAATGTTGGTCTTGTATACAGTTTGGCATGCTTCAAGGACAATGTGGTTGCTGAAGGCTACTTTCAGTTTCTCTCTGGTTGCTGGAAATGACCCTTTTAAATATTTAGTTGAAATATAGCAATCATTCGGGGTGGGTTCTAATTTTTTTACTACCGGTTCTGTGGTCGTGGCTTATTTTGTGGGCGTGGCTTGATGGTCATGTGATGGTGGGCGTGGCTTTGTGGTCATGTGACTGGGTAGGAGTAGCTGGGCGATCATGTGACTGGACAGGTGCGGCTGGTTGGTCATGTGACTGGGTGGGAGTGGCCAACTTGAATGAGAAAGGATAAATAACAGCACTTTCAATGAGCTCTCAACTCAAGCCCAGTGCACGTGGGGATACCCAAACAGTGAGGATGAAGTGTGAGTAAAAGGGTTTATCCTTCCCTCCCTCCCTCCTTCCCGGTGAAGAACCCCAGAAGGTCTTTGGTAGCAGGAAGAAAAACCAGACGTTTTAAAACGTTGAGAACATGCCCATGGATCATCTGGCATTCTTAGAGCTCCACTGTTGATTAGCTTAGCCTGAGCAAGGATAGCTAACAGCACTTTCAATGAGCTCTCAACTCAAGCTCAGTGCACGTGGGGATCCCCAAACAGTGAGGGTTTCTTTCTTTCTTTCTTTCTCCTTGAAGGCCCACCCCGCACCCCTTTTGGGCCTAGCAAGCCTCCCTACAGCCCCCTGGGAACCAAAAGGGGTGCGGGTGGGCGCCGCACTCCCCCGTGCTCCATTTTGGGCCTAGCAAGCCTCCCTACAGCCCCCTGGGAGCCAAAAGGGGCACGGGGGTGCCGCATGCCCCCACACACCCCGTTTTGGGCTTAGCAAACCTCCCTACAGCCCCCTGGGACCCAAAAGGGGCCCGAGGGGGCGCCGCACCCCCCACGCCCCGTTTTGGGCCTAGCAAGCCTCCCAACTGCCCCCTGGGAGCCAAAACGGTGCACGTGGGGACCCTGGAAGCAGGGGTGGGTTCTAACTTACCTCGCTGCCGGTTCGCTTCCTCCCGCACTGCATGGCAAAAAAACAAAGCCGAAAAAAAGATGGCGACCACATGCACAGTGCCTGAACTCGGCTTCTGCGCATGCTCAGAAGGGAAAAAAATTCAAAAAAAATTCAAAAAAATAAAATAAAAAAAGATGGCCCATGGACCGGCACCGACCGATCCGGTTCGGTGACATCATCGTGACGTCACCAGCGGGTCGCTACAGGTCCGGGAGGAACCCACCCCTGCGATCACTAAACTGCAAAGCAAAGCAGTTTAATGATCATTATATTTCAACTAAAATAAATAGGGTAGAATTTATTGTGCATTTTTAAAAAAACATATGAGAAATCTTTCCCCCCACCTAAATCTAAGAGTAATATCACAACATAAATAAATGAGCAAGTATAATGTTTTTGACTCGCTTGTTTAATTGTGTTCTTTTTATCTAGTTTTAGGATCTGTGGAGAAGACATCATGTTTTAGGTTATATTTATGTAGAAATATTGAGCATTCAAAAGGGTTCACCTTTAAGTATCACTTTAGTTACTGAGCTATCTTCTCAAGTTGAATGTTAAGTGAAAACAGGTGAGTGTTTGTGAGCGTGGATTTTCTAGGTGGAGTTTTACAATAGCTCTGATTTTGCTTCATGAAATTCTTGATTCTGTAACCCTGGGCATAATAGAACTGAACGAAATAGAATATATTTCTGCATCTTAATATATGTGTCAAAGAACATCAAAATGTACAGATGAATGAATAATAACCCCTCTGCCTTTAAAAATTAAAAGTCAGTAGTCATTCAGATCTGTCTTTGGCATTAATCAACGGATAGATCCCTTGAAAAACAAAAAGAAAAAAATCAAATCTTTATGTTATCAAATCTGGAGATTCTTCTATGTTTTGTTGAGTTTCATACATTTTTTTCTCAGTTGGATTAAACCTTAGTGAGATGTATTAAAGTGAAGATAGAGCAATTAAAAAAAAGAGCCACATTTTAAAATACAAATTGAACTGAAAAAGTGCAATGAAATATCAAATAGAGAGCAAACACAAAACGAGCAAGTGAGAAAAGAAATAACAATCAATATAATCCTTGCTCCTGGCCATGCTGAACTCTAAGAGGTCACAGCAGCCAGGCTTAAATGCAGTTCAGAGGTGGGCTCGGTGAGGGACTTCTCACCAGGCCAGAAGTTGGAGAAGGCCTTCTGCCAGTGACGAAAGAGTGGTACTAGGAACAACCTTTAGGGCAAGTTCCTTATCAGCACAGCCAGCCAAGACAATATATTCCAGTTTGGTGTGGGGAATCTTTCAGGTATGTTGGGTATTACATTTGTTCATGAGATAAAATGAACAGTTTAAAGGAAACAGTAAGAAGCAAACTTTACAGGGTCATTAGGCTTCACTTCCAGTATAAAGTGAAGATTGAAGAACCTGTGGCAGAACAGGGAGCAGAAGATTCCATCAGAAGATTCCAATCCCTTGTAGACCCTGCCTCTAGCTCTGAGAAAGGATACTGTGACAGTATTTGTTGTCACCCTATAATAGAGATGTCAGAGTGTTATACAAAGAATAAAATCAGCGAAGTCATGTATAGTGATATTTTGCAAGAAGGAAAATAGAGAGAACATATTTCATCTGAGGGATTTTTGAATCTAGATGTCAACTTATTAACAAAGACTGAGACTGTTTTATCCAAAAGTGACTTATTAGTTTCATTTTAAATAATAAAAAGTATGTACGTATGTATTGGCCAAAACCCAAAGAACTACTGTAAGCAACAAGCAGTTGCAGATAACCATGAAATGTAGGCAGGCAGACATACATAGATAGTACCAAAGTGACCCAAGGTTGGTAAATGGAGGTCGGAAAATGGTAATTATAAAACTTTGAGCACTCTTTTACAGATATCTAGTAAGCTGTCAGCTAAAAAAGAAGAAAATATTCTCTTCCCAT
The DNA here is from genome assembly GCA_003457575.1 of Thermophis baileyi. Taxonomy (NCBI): domain Eukaryota; kingdom Metazoa; phylum Chordata; class Lepidosauria; order Squamata; family Dipsadidae; genus Thermophis; species Thermophis baileyi. Next base: position 3,543,730 of record QLTV01002975.1, on the reverse strand, counting down.
AAGCTGGCACGAGAATGGAATATGAAGAGCATTCTTAAGTAAACTTGCCACATCAAATAAAACAGTGCAGAAACACACATCAGATTGTTTCTGCTGCTGGATGGGGAAAAGATAGTCCTCTCATGCATGTGAGGCTGATGCAATAGCTTAGCAATAAATATCAGAGCTTTTTCTAGCAATAGCAGTTAGCCTTATATACTGCTCCATGGTTCTTTACAGCACTCTCTGAGTGGATTAGAAAGTCAGCATATTGCCCACAACAATCTGGGCCCTCATTTTACCAACCTTGGGTTGGTTGGCTGAGTCAACCTTTACCAACCCTGAGGGAAGGCTGAGTCAATCTTGAGCCCTATCAGGATCAAACACCAGGCTATGGGCAGAATTAGCCTGCAATACTGCATTCTAACCACTGCGCCACCAGGGCTCCTTCTTCTATCTCACTCTTGGATTTGTTTTGTTTTTAAATTTATTTATTTATTTAGGTAATGTATTTTTATACCACCAGGCTCTAAATGATTCCCAGCAATGTACAACAATTAAATATAAAGGAATTCTCACATATGATATAAAACTAGAACAAATTACAAAATAAAATGCAAGTGGGGTAGATTAGCAAATTATCAGAATGGGAACTGTCCTTGCCTCTCAAATACTCTCTGGAACATTTTGATTCTGAATTATACTATAGTCGATGGGGCACTTGGAAGCCTTGAAACTGAGGCAGGGGTGGGTTCTAACTTACCTCGCCGCCGGTTCGCTTCCTCCTGCGCCGCGTGGCTGCGCACGCATTGCGCAGTGACAAAAATTCACAAAAAAAGTCCCCCCCAAAAAAAAGCCGAAAACAAGATGGCGTGGGACTCGGCTTCTGCGCATGTGCAGAAGGAAAAAAAATAGCAAAAAATTCAAAAAAAAAATTCAAAAAAAAAATTCAAAAAAAAGATGGCGGCGTCCACGGATCGTCACCGACAGAACCGGCTCTGTGACGTCACCAGCGGTTTGCTACCGGTTCTATAGAACCGGTGTGAACCGGGAGGAACCCACCTCTGAACTGAGGGTGATTTATGTGTTTTCAGAACAATTATTTCTGGCCTGCGAATAGTTGGCTCCCACTTTGCCTATCTTAAACTTATATTCAAATACCTTAACACAACTTTATTGAAAGACCACTGATACTACATTCCATTATAGAACTCTTAGAAAGTTTCCAGTGCTGGCCAAGTACTTAAGTACTGCTTTCAATCAAAGTTTAATTTTTGGGTGAATATTAGAATATCCTCTGGTTTCTGGAAGCTGATAACACAGTGGGAAAGACTGCCATGAAAATACAAAGTATTTACAGAAAAAGAGACATTTCTTTTCATTCTCCTGACACTGTCATGTTAAGTAGGAAGAAAATCTCAAGGCAGGACTATGAAATTCTGTGGTCCATCTATCAAACATGGGTGGAAGAGAAGGAGAAAGCGTAGAACCCTGTATTTTGGCAATGACTTCTCAAGAAAGGAAGTTGCTCAAGGCTGGATACCAGCTGGCCTATGATGGATTCTTACCCTAACTCTGTCCTTGTACTGGATATTCTGAAAATAAATATATTGTGTCAAACAATGAAATGATTGAATTGTTTGTCCACTGTCACTTGCATAGATCAAGATGCTGTTGAAAGAAACAAGGATTTTGGCTAACTGTGGCTTACTTTCCATGTGTCTGGTTAATTGTATATTCAATAAGAGACCTCTCCCTCTTATCCCAGTGGCAAATTTTTGAATGTCATTTTGATTTTTTGGACCTTGGTACTGATACTTTGCTGCTTTCCTTGCCTAAATAAAAAATATGGGGAATTTTTAATGTGAGAAATCTTTAGTGATAAAAGTTAAGATTGCATCCAAAGCATCCTGGCTTCTTACTTATCTGAAAGAAGGCCAAATGTCAGCATTAGCTTGATCCAGCTATGATCCCTTTCTGGCAACATAATTTAATTATATTAACTGATAGCTGATAACTGACTCTAATATTGACAGTTAGCTTCTTTTCCCTTGCTTAAAGAATCAAAGTAGATTTTTCCATCTGCATAAAATAATTCTTAGGTTTGGAAGAATTTTTTTTATCTCAGTTAACCTAGGAATCGTTTTACATTTCAAATAAAATAAAATGAGTACCCAAGATTGAAATATGATAGATGGTGGTATATCAGCCTGACCATGTATTTTTAATGTTCCTGCATATAAAAAAATAAAATAAAATACCCAAATTCTGTGCAGCGAGGAAAGAGACTTACCTGTGATAAAAAGAATTTAAACATGTAATCCAGATTCTGATAATTTAATATATGGAACAAAATACTATTTTGTCCTAAGCAATAAGTAAATTGACATTAAACATTTGAACTGTACATCTAATGAGTAAAGTGTGAACTAGGATCACACAAGTTGTATTCATATTTCAAGGGCTAGGTTGTTTGCATATGTTCCAGCACATAATGTGTAAAACCTTTCTGAGCCCACAAGCATTTTCTACATATTTCTTGCCTTGCCCTTCCAATTTTCTTGGGCAGCCAAAAGAGAAAGGGACAGAGGCAGTTCCAGATCCTTTCAAGTGCTTCTTTTCCTGCTGAATATCTACTGATCTAATTTTTTATTTTAACAGAAGTTTATTGATGAGCAGTGTCAAATTCTTGCACTGGTTGAGAAGGGGTGCAACCCCAAATCTTCTGCTAAATCCAGAGGTCTCCTGGGAGAAGAGAGGAAGATCTGGCCCTGGCAGAGAACACCAGGTTCAAGGTGAATGAAACCCTGCCTGAGCACTTTCTGTTTGATAATGGTAATGATAAAATAGAAAACACAACAAATGGGGGTTTGAAAGTGTTCATCTTGCAGGCCCATTGATCAGAATCCTTTACATTTCTTGTTATAATTAAACTGATGGCCAATTTAGAAATGATGTGATAAGAGTAATTAAAAGGAATAGAAGCAATATTAAACCCTTTCCTTTAGAAACCTCCCTCCCTTCCTTTCCTTTCTCCCCCCTCCTTTCCAGTTCCATCTTATTCATTTGTACAACCCTGCCATTGCAAAATGTGCCATTCAGTTAGTCAGTTCTTGTTTCAACAAGTAAAAAAATAAGATACTTCTGAAAGGGCCCAATAGAGATGGAAACACTTTTCACACTACACAAGCTAGCACTGTAACGGCATAGCAAACAAACACATTCTAAAGATAATGAGAGAACAATATGAAAGAGGCTACAATAGTTGCTGCTATTCTACTTTCTGGATTTAAGTGAATTGTCCATTCAAAGGAAAACAGCACACCTGCATACACCCCAAATCACTTAGCCCAGCAAAACATGAATAAGAGATATATAGCCCTCTTATATTCATCGATCAAGTTCATTTATTACATTTTTGCTGGAATGGGTTTTTTTTCCTTACGTGAAATAGTTTGCACCATTATGAAGAGAGAAAAACAACACATCCTATTGACAATCCATATTCTACAAATTAAAGCCAGGATTCCTAAACTAAGAACTATCCAGAATAGGTAGAAATGGGGGAGGGGACAATCGGTTGGAAGCAGGGTGGCCCCACTAATTCAAAGACTCCAGCACAAAGTCTTCTTCTTTTCTTCAAACACCAAAGAACACGAGGTTACCCCTGCTCGCAGGGACCAGATAGCCAATCTTTGGATCATAGCCAAAGCTCTTCTCCTAAACAACCTTCAGTCAAAATAGACCCAAAAATTGCACTGCAGGAAAGCAAAGAGAGATAAATCATCTTCTCAAGGGCGCACAGCAGGTTCACAGCAGCAGGATAAGAACTCAGGCCCCTGGATGCCAGAACGAAGCTTTTTCTGTGAAGATCACAGGGCTTTTGACAGATGCCTATTTGGTGCTTGAGATAAGGGCACTCTATTTTTGTTTCAAGAAGGCAGGGGCTTCAATGACAAACAGTTTGGCAAAGCAGGCTGGCAAGATACCTGTCTCCCAGTCTTTCACAGCGAAGAGAAATGCAGAGTTTGAGGTCTACTGATGTACATCTTCTACCTACTGTGCCGTTTTCAGGGTTTTCTTCATCTGACATTTGAGGTTTTCACCCAAAGAAGGTAACACGGTTTCTTTAAGAAAATGCTTATAGTAATAAAAAATGATTTTAACTGCAAAACTAATAATTGCTAAGGAGCCAATTAAATTCTGAAAGCAAGATGAAACCCTTCTTATTTCCCCTGGTGATTTTTTGCTTTAAACTCGTTTCCGTATTGGGGGGGGGTGTAGGTGGAGGGAGGGAGAGAAGAGTGGGAGAGAGAGGGAAAAAAGAAAGAAAATATAATTTCAGAAGCTGACAGAACTCATTGTTCGAGAAATTTTAAATTCAAAAAAGTTAATAAAGCTCAACTATAAGATGAAGGGAATTTGCATTTCACAGATTAACAACATGTACAGCAAGAAAGGCGATCCGCCTTGCCCCAGGTGATAATTTAAGAAACCTTTGCATATTTTATTTAAAACTGGGCCCAGTTTGGCTGGGTAATAAAACAGACAGATAATGATTAGAAGGTCGG
>QLTV01002975.1:3510920-3527245 GCA_003457575.1 Thermophis baileyi | reverse complement strand
GAGGGAGAGGGAGAGAGAGAGAGAGAGAGAGAGAGAGAGAGAGAGAGAGAGAGAGAGAGAGAGAGAGAGAGAGAAAGTATTAATAGCTTTAACTTTTTCTACATTTTTCAAGTGTGGTTTTAGTGCATAGTACAGAGCAATCAAATCTCACATTTTAACATTTGTCTGAGGGCCAAAAAAGAAATGGGCCAACATTTCCACCAATATGAATTGACCCAAACAGATGAAGAAAAGAAAATAATCTCAAGATCTTATTAACCTGAAGTTTGAACTGAAATATTTTGTCAAGCAATGCAGTATTCAATAATTTGAAGTTTGAAAACAGCATTTTAGCAGTCTGCTCTAGTAAAAGGCATTGTCAGGGATAATTGCCAAACAATGCAAAAGGAAAGTCAGGTGCAAAGAAATTCTGCTTGAAAGAATTCAGGTGGAATTAGATTCATTTTGGTGCTAGTAGAAAAGTTTATGCTAAGTGTGTATCAGATGTGTATCAGATTATTCTATGCAGCCAGTTCATAAAATGCATGGTTAGCATAGAATAAAATCACTTCCCATGATTTATTTTATTTACTTTCTAGATTTAAGGCCACTGAATTCCATGTGAGTCTGGGTGGCTTACATTATGAAAGATAAAAGAGAATTAATAGACAAAAGAAATCGTATATCTCTGGACTCTACGTACCACCTAGAACCAGCAGGGCTCAAAAGCCACATATTTGAGGTTCTGTGAGAATATCTAGATTTTTAGGACTTCTGAAACCCCATTAGGGTGGAGCCACACAGATTTCTAAGGAAATGCTATTCCAGAGATAGGTGCTGGGACAGAGAGAACCTCATTTTCCTGGGTCCTAGATCATATTGTCTAGCAGATGAGACCCACAGTGTTCCAATTCTGCATCATCTTCGAGGCAGAAATACTCTTGACATTATTTCTCTGTTGACACACCCCAAGATTGCAGTGGCTCTTTTAGCAGCCGTGGCCCATCATACTTAATCTATGGTCTACCATTAACAAAAATCCTCACAAGTGCTACTGCTGAGCCAGCTACCACCTATCATGTATCTTCACATCTGATTTTTATTACCCTACCTTACATTTCTCACCATTGAACAGCATTCATTGTTTTGGATCTGGCACAATGTTAAAGTCTATCAAGCCCCCTTTTGAACACTGAGCTTGTCTTCTGAAATGCTAGCAAATCCACCCCCCTTGGTTTTCTATTGCCTGCAAATTTGCAAAACATCCCTTCTATCCCTTCATCTAAGTCTAAGACATTTATAAAAATGTTGAAGACAACTTCAACATTTCAGTAAGACACAAATCCATTAAGGACTGTGTGTCAGGTACAATTGTTCAACCAACTACAAATCCATCTAATAGTGCAACCATCCATACAGCATCATTCCAACATTATGACTGCCTTAATGAAGTCTGCCTACTTCATTCTTTTGGTCTACTAATCTAAGAACTTTGGCAAAAAGCAATAAGATTTGTCTTATTATCCAGCATTAGTTATTTTTAGCAAACTGTGTGGTAAGTTCTTGGATTACATGATATTGCTCCTTCATGATTTCACTTCCTCAAACATTTCTTACCTGTTAATAAGTATTAAAACCAGTATAAATAGTTTCCTAATAGTTCTCTCTTCCACATTTTGGACAATGACATTGTCTGCAAGAGACATCAAGAAACTTCTGGCTTTCCATCTGCCACAGATTCTGGTTCCCAGTTGATGTCAAGGTACTTGAGATCACAATCTGATTTTAGAGATTTCATCTATATCTTCTTCTTGGTTAGATGGCCTGAAATATGTAGCAATAGCATTTAGACTCATACAGTATACTCTTCTAATAAATCTACTAGTGTGTCCTTTTTTTAACCAGATCTGTTATGTTTTGTTGTTTAACTATTAACAAAGTATGGTAGTTACATCATCTTCCACCCATTCCATTTAATCAAGTCAGCTCATGGATGCAAAGAAATTAAGGGAGAAAAACTAGTATCTAAAAGCAATTGTTGGTGGCAGAAAGATGAAATTTAGGATTTAGAAATTTAGGATTTTTCTTTCCTTTTGAAGAAAAAAAATATAATAAGGACACCCAGCCTCAGCAAAGAGGGAACATAATGCCCCCTCATTCCTATTCCTCTCTTGCTTCATCTGCCTGTATCTCCACGACCCATGTATGTTTCTCACGCTGTTTGTCTTCATCTCTGTTTTTTCTCTGTCCCCTCCCAGCCACCTTCTGCACCGCATATTCTGTAAGTGTGTTTATTATTTCTATCGCTATCTCAGTATGTTTATCAATTCTTCCAAATGCTTATCCTTCCATCTCCCTCTGTATCTGTTAAGTGTGGGCACAAGTCCTCATCGCTGTCCGTAGGCCTACCTCAGAGGGAAGGGGAAAAAAATAGAGATATTTGCTATTTTGTATTTGGTGTACCCCTGTGACGGGTACTTTTGGACTAACCATGCCGCCATGAAAAGATAATGTAAAATAGTTTTTTTTAAAAAAACACAAGGGTGTTAAAGACTGGAGACTCTTGCACAACTGGCTATGTCTAGTTATAATTGGATTAGTCATATCACGATTGTTAACACCAAGGCATAGGGGAGGCTCTGCATTCATATTTCATGAAGCAGAGCACAAAAATTTAGAATGTAGCTCACTACCTGGGCTGTATCTTCTCCCCCTCCCCCACTATTTTTATTTCTAGCAAATTAATCTCATCCTTATGAGGGAAAATACCTTCCCCTTTCCTAACAAGTTTTTATTATTGAGTCATGCATTTCTGTCCTGTGCATCAAAGACTATATGATTACCATATGATGCTGTACAATCAGGGCCGTTGTTTTCCTGTCCTTTCCTTCTCTTTCTCCTTTGCCAGAAGTAATTTACATTAGTCGTGTTTTTAAGAAGACAGAAATCATAGCTTTGCCTCGTGTTGCAGAAAAAGTGAGGCAAAAACGTAAGCACTTGGAGTAGATTTACAGTTCTACAGCCTTTCCTGTTGCCTGGAGGCAGGATGGGACTTTGGTGTCCTTGGAGGAATGGCAGAAGGAAACGCTAGGGGCCAATTGCTGATTTTATCATTCAAACACAAAATTTGTTACACCACTTTATCAGTCAGAGGGAAAGCAATTATAGTGTGGTTCAATTTTCCACTCAGTGCTGTACTGGGGATCAAAGTCAGCTTTTATGACAAGAGAAAAATGTTTTGCTATTTTATTTGTTACTTAAAATAAAATAAAAAATTAAAGCCTTGGCACTTTAAGTGCAATATAAACTCAGAGTGTTTATGTTTTTTCTTCCTTTCCCTAAGATACACTTGATTACTTTAGCTTTCCTCCTATGAAATAACAAAGGCTTTTTCTCTCTTTCTTCCTATTATATTATAAAGCCCGTTGCAATGCAGAAATGGAATTTCCACGCTTAAAAGCAGCACCGCATTAGAAGGCTATAATCAGCATGGAGGTAAAATTGACAGCAGGCCACACGGTCTATTATGAATGGCTCTCTTTTGGGGTCTTTTTTTTTTTTCAAATGAAAAGTAGAAAGGGTGTGTATGTGCAGGCTTTCTCTTTAAAAAAAATAGGGGACATAGAGTTAGGGAAGGAGCATTTAAAGAAAAATTTCAGTTGCAAGATACAAATGATTAATTTGAATGAAAACATAAACACTTAAATCAATTATCTTATCATACACACACTGAAAACACCCTCTGTTCATTTGATTTGTGTGTGTGTGTGTGTGTGTGTGTGTGCAAGGAAAATATATAAAATAACTCAGAATGCAGAAAACTGGATACCAAATTGACTGATATAACAGCACTCTGAGAGTTTTACAGATGAAAAGCTTTTCACAAATATTAACAAGTAAATCCTTAAAATACTCCTATGGGGGAACCTTATGTTAGCAGAGCCCCAGTGCTGCTATACATAAATTCAGTTAAATATTTAGCTAAATATTTTAATCATACACATCAAAAGTAAAAAGGAATTTAGGAATTTTTCCCCGTACTGTTACCTTTGTTTACTGCAATTGTTTACATATACACATATACATATAATTTTATTAAGAATTTGATTATAATAGTAAAATCTAATACAAACTAAAAGAAAGAAAGAAAGAAAGAAAGAAAGAGTAAAAGATGCAGAGTATTATAAAGGAAAACATAAAGAAGTTGCTTCCAGCCTTCATCACAATAAGTATAAACAAATTTAGTGACACTTCATCCCCTCTAAGGTTACAAACATTATGAATGCAATTTTCAAGGTAAATCCTATTAGAATATGTCATTATTATCCAGCAACTCTCATCTCTTAAAAATTGTATGTTTTAAAATTGTTATTATTTGTTAATTTCCAGATGGATTTCTCCCGATTGCTTCCTTTGTCCTTTCCCACTACACTGGAAGGCAATAATATGTTAAATTACTGAATCTGTGCATCTTTGGGAAAACATGATACCTACATACGAAGGAGGATGTTTAGCTAAATAAAAGTCATACCCAGTTCAAAAAAAACAAAACAAAACAAAAAAGGGTCCAGAATATCCAAACCAGAAAGGACAAAGCATAAATATGAACATATATTTCTCTGCTCTGCAGATATGGACTTTTAGAAATGGGGTCTATGACATTTTTCAAAATTCTGTGCAAGTTCTGCATTGCATCATTATGTACGTCTAAAATCCACCCATATATCCACCTAGTTGGCTGATTCCTTTATATGATGGACTGGCAGTCATAGTCATATCCTTCCTTTTCCACATCTGAAATGTTATACACTTCCTCTATACCAGTTTGCCCAGTAGTGGGTTCTACTTACCTTTGCTACCGGTTCGGGAATGGGAGCGTGCGCGCGCTTTGCACGCACGCAGCGCTTTTGCGCATGCGCAGAGCGTTTTTTGATGACGTCCGGGCAGGTGGGTGGAGCCTCCCGCCCCCGCCACTACCGGTTCGCCATACCGGGTCGAACTGGTAGCAACCCACCAGTTTGCCTATAGGTGTGATCTTCTAATTTGCTTTCTTTTTCAGAAGAAGAAAGCTTGTCTCCCCTCTTCATGGAGAAAAAAAAAACCCACACAGGTTGGTTTTCAAAGCTGGGTGAAGCCCCTTCTGTCTGGTTTCTGACTTATACTCTTACACATATTTTTGCTGCCCACTTGGCATCTGTGATAATGCACTGATGTTTCTAGGATCTACAGGAGACAGTTTCTATTTTTATCCTTACAAGTGTCATTCCATTAAAACCATATTTCCATACGTTTTCAAAAGTTGGATGTACCTTTTGCTTCCTAAATATAAAAGCCACCAGCTAGTTTGGACAGACAGATATAAAACAGTTAAGCGTTTCTCTCACATGGAAAGCTGACTTGTGGTCAGAGATAATTTTTGCAGTGAATCTGTACCCAGGATGATTAAGGAAAACCTGCTCTTTTGTCCTCTGGCTATACAACTGATAACAATATTGTTGCCTTTGGTTAATACCCCAAGCAGTCTTGCCAGCAGGGAAGTAGGAAGGGAAAGGGAAAATCTTTCAGGTAGCTACTGAAGAGATAGCCATCACGTGGACAAAGATGTTTCTGGTTGTAGGAAGCATCTGCTGCTCTCCAAGAAATCATTGATGGATGAATCATTGCCTTGCTTCACCAACTGCTAGGAAACATTTGTGGAGACTTTGTTAAACTGATGGGAACTTCAGCTCCAGGACTGCTTTGGGGCTTTGAAAATGCTTTTATTCTACTCTTAACTAAGATGGGTTCCATTCCTCTGGTCCCCAAGTCACTTAATTTACTACCATATTCATCTGTCCTCAAACAAATTAGGTGAAAAATTGCTGCCCAAATTTTTTTTTTTAATTTATTTATTTATTTATTTATTTATTTATTTATTTATTTATTTATTTATTTGTCAAGCGTATATATGATTATGAACAAAGTATAAACAGAGTATAAACATGTTTGTGAATATATAAGTACAAGCATGGTTATGAGTACAAGAAATTTAACGAGTATATGGGTACATTAGGACAGGGACGGTAGGCACGCTGGTGCGCTTATGCACGCCCCTTACAGACCTCTTAGGAATGGGGTGAGGTCGACGGTGGACAGATTATAGTAAGCGTGATTTTTTTTTCTTAAAGAAGTCTTTATGAACATTAATACCACATTTTTGTTGTATACTTGCTCTTTAAAATGTACAAGTAATGGGTATTTCCTTCCCCCCAGTCCTGTATGTTTATCATAGCATGAGAATGCAAATAGATTTAAAAAATTAAGGACAAATACTGGCTATTAAAAAATAATTGGGGTGCAGAGTTCACACAGTGGAATACGTCATGGGATAAGCTATTCTATTTACACAACAGAGAAAATTCACAGTGCATTTAATTTATTATTATGCTTGTTGGCTAGGTTTATACAACGCATTGAGCTATAAATTACAGTGAATCAAAACCAATCAAATCCTATTAAGATTTAGTACAAAATGTGCACCTCACCACATTGTCATAGACTAGGAGCATTTGAGGAAGAGGAACATTCTTCACCAGCTCTTTGGTAAAGGAAGAGTGAAACATGGGAGGCTGCATGAATTTCTCCATTCTTTTTCTTGAACTGATGATGTGCAGAATTCTAACTTTTCTATATTTTCTAGATTTGAGATTTCTAGAGCCTTACTTTAACGTAGGTTAGCAGTAGCCTGCAACTCTAGGGCAGCCACTCCCCAAAACCTAGCTTGGGCAGCTGGAATGTTTCCAAAATTTGCCACCAAGTTATATTTTGGCTGTGATAAAAGCTATTCAGTACATGAGGAATAATCAAGAGTAACTATATATAATTATTTTAATTAGGCTTTAATTAAATTGAAACAAATTTTAGTTTTTTTCTCTTGTCCATGCCCTTTTTAAAGATGGTGTGCCTTAATATGCAATACAGAAGCCCAATCTTGTTCTTTATCCAAAAAAAAAAAGTCCACATGGATTCTTTGATGTAAGAATTCATAATTCTTGTTCTCTTACTAGAACATTCTTTGTAAGTGACACTAATCTTAAAAAGCTTAGCCACCTATAAAGTAATTGGGTTCTTCAGCACAATATGCATTCAGCATGCTTGAATCAGGCATAAGAGCAACGATTTGTGAGATATGTTACTTGAAAGTAATTCCATTGCCTATAATGAAGCTTTGTGTTAGCTGCAGCCCAAATTTGTAAATCAGAGGTAGGCTATTTTTATTTTTTTTTAATGTTTGACAGGCTTGGAATTAAGTCCAGTGAAAATACATTTTCACCTATGCTATACCATTTCTTCATTATTTTAAACTTTTCAAATCTTAAACCCACATCAAACAGAGCATTTGTCTGGCATTTTTCTCACCCACCACAAGAAAAAGAAGAATTTGTATTAAAATTGTTTTTTAAAGAGCAAACAGGTGTGAAACACAAAATTCTTGGACTTTAACAGATTAACAGAGTAACAGAGTTGGAAGGGACTTTGCAGGTCATCTAGTCCAACCTCCTGCCCAAACAGGAGACCCTTACATCTGCTTCTACCTAGGATCGAACTCACAACCTCCTGATTGTGAGGCAAGAGCTTATGCTATTGCAAGTTGACAAGGGTGCCTGTCTGTAGATGGCCTATATTCACTGTGTGAATTGTTTTTCCAGACATCTGAAGCATCCCCACCTTTTAGTAAAATCTCCTTAGGAGAAGAGATTGGAGACTCTTCCAAAATGGTTTTTCCCCCATGGTAGTTTTTGCACTCTGATGGGGAAACCCTGTACTTGAGAAATGGTGGGTGAAGTTCTTCTTTCCTATCTCAATTTACACTGATTAGGCTTCTACTTCTGCAGAAATGTCATATCCTTAAGAAGTTTGATTTGGAGTGTATGAAACATACACAGAAAAAAACCAACCTTGCTAGTTGCTTTCTAGCAATTCTTGTCAATATACTATAAAGGATAGTTATTTTGAAGTCGTTCTCAGGATTACATGATTTGCAGGAAGATACCAGCTAAAATCTTAAATAAATGGAGCAAAACCAAAAACAGACTTGTGAACAGCAAAAATCTTATCAAGCTCTGCCTTATTTCCAGCCAAGTGCTATTTCAAAACAGATTTCTTTTTGCACATACTCTCATAGAAGGCCATGCCATTGCAACTATGCTTTTATGTACATTTAGGGTATATGTGTATGTTTTTTCTAGCATAAAGAAAAAGTAAGCCCTCTTGTCATTAATAGGAGCCTAATATATATACCATATATATATACCATATATACCATCCAAAAAACAAAAAAGATGCAACTTCTTCACTGCAGTCATACAGTCAACCACTATTTCCATTATAACTCCTCACCATTGTATCTGGGTACATATAATCCTAGAGATGCCAGGGTGTAATCTCTGGCCACTCCTTCTAATCCTACTGTTATTCCTTGAGTATTTCTGCCAGGAAAGTAGTGGGGGAGCTTCATTACTCAGTCAGATCAGGCTTGGAAGTTCCAACCAATCAAGGAGCTCTATTCTGTTTCAAATTCCATCCCTTGAAAGTATTCTATCTTTTGACAAAGGAGATTCTTCTGGAGGGGGTTTTCCAGAACCTCACTGATAACATGGAATGTACAACAGGTTCCATAAACCACATTTCAGCTGTAACTACATGGAAACCATCTGCTGACTGGCAAAAACAATTTGAGCAGTTTTGACAGCTGCTCAAAATGCCATCAGCAGCTCTGGTGATTCTTCCAAAGACAAGTATTTCCTTTAAGTAAGGTGTACTGTTGAGTCATAACCTGGCATTATGATGTTAAATCTGAAGAGAGGGAAACAGATGCCATCCACAGTAGCATCAATTAAGGCACTATATATACAATATATAAAATCACATGCGTGTGTGTATACACACACACACACACACATTGATGTTTCAATGTTTGGGGCAATAATTTCATGCACTGAAGTGTCCTCCTTCAGAATGTACAAAAGCTTCTTATTGTTTTATTACCAAAGAAAGAACATAAGCAGGATGACAATGAAACACGGTCAGCTATATAAGAATGTGGCAAAGATGTTTTCATGTGCTGTGATTCCAGGATCCTGTGATTATGTTCTGTTCAAATGCCTATAAATAATACAGAGCTAAATATCAACAATATTAATCTAAAGGCATATCATACACAAGACAGTTGGTAGCCATATTAAAAAAAAACATCATTTTTATGGAAAGAGAAGGCAGTTTTCTGTGAGAGATAATAGAACAGCTTGGAATGTATTGTAACACGACTCCAGATGATTAAAAACGTGTGCTTATTACACACATAAAATGTATTTGTAAATCATTTGGGGGACATAATTTTCCAATTATTTATGCATCACAGTAATTAATGAGAGGAGGGATGGAGTCACTATGTAATACATATGATAGTTACCTGGGGAAGAAAAATTACAGTGCTACCAATTATTTGCTTTAATATTTTTGGTAATTATGTCCTATACCCAAGTTGAAATTTTCATTAATTCCATTTCCTTAAAAGCTCAATTTTTCACAATGAAATCTTCTTTTCAAGTGCCTCAATTATGTCTCACATTAAACAGCATACGGCTCTATCACATTTCAGCTTGATCTTGTTTTGCAGGCTACATACAATCACCCGTTGCCCTCAGAGCTCTAATTGAATTTTTTTTTTTTTTACACAGCCAGCATTCTAGAGACTTTGGCTTTGATTTAGCATCGTTGATCTGAGTAGAGATTCTGAATAAAAATTCCTAATATGAATGGCATTCAAGGCATATAAATTATGTCAAATAAAAACAGGATGCCTGAATCCAGAACCAAAATTGAATGATACTGGGATTAGGAGTCAGCAAGTACCAGGGTAGAAGGAAGGAAGGAAGGAAGGAAGGAAGGAAGGAAGGAAGGAAGGAAGGAAGGAAGGAAATAAATCTCAGAAAAATCCATTGGGATGTAGTCTGAAAATCTTGAAATCTCATGCCCACCAAAAAAAATTATGAGATTTAATGTTCTTACATGAGATGCTGTGAGATCACCATATTTTTGTAAGATGTACAGTAGCTTTTTCCAAAACACTTGGGAGATTCTTTAAGAAAGTCATTAGGCTACAGTGGTTAAGATATTGGACTAGGAGCATAGACATCCAAGTTCTAGACCATCCCTAGCTATAGATGTTCGGTAACTTTGGGCAAGTCACTATCTTCACAGGTTTGCTGTTATGGGGGAAAAAACTAGGAGAAGGGAGCACTATGTCAATATGTATAGGAGCTCATTATTAGAAAACAGAATTATGCTTTCCTTATACAGTTTTTCTTATTTGCTGTGGTCCAGCCTTTCCTATCCTGGTGCCCTCCAAATGTATTCCATAAGAGAATTGCAAGCTCAAAACATTGAGGAGCTCCAAGTTGAGATAAGTAGCTAAAGCCTTTTGCTGACATTATTAAAGTCCACAGACGCTACATGCAATGAAGAGTGGGAACAAGTGATGCAGTATATTTTCACACATTCTAAATTTAGCATATTTTCTTTTGAAAGGCTTTAGTAAAAAAAAAAAACCACATACACCACTATTTTCCCATTCTCCCGTCTCCCCCCCACACACACACCATTTACTGAGCCTTCCTCTTTCCTGCCCTCCCTCCCTCCCTCCCTCCCAGGTTCAGACTCAGTTGTGAGGCATGCATCTGGATTGTGTGTTCTTTAATGGAAAGGTAAACTCTGCTCTTTGGAACAGAGAATAACATTCCCCTTTGGACAGGATCCCCAGCTGCTTGCCAGTTCAGCTTTGAGGTTACTCAGCGAGTGTTTCAAATGAATCGGTTTAGAGGGCTAGAATTTCCCATGAAAATTTCCCTGTGTGTCTCTGCCCACCCCTAACTTTTGTAGCACATTCAGCAGTTTATGTGGATATGAATCAATAAAGCCCCCAGCTATACAAAGCCTTAAGGCATGCACGTCTGGGTTGAGATATTTGTTTTGTTTTGCTTGAGTTTTTTGTTTATCCCAAACAGAGTTGAAACTCTGAATAGGTGTTTATTCCTGCCAAGAAATGAGAATATGCCCTCCTCTCCAAATCCCTGCTGTGCCAGAAATGTACTGTATACAAAGCACCGTTTTTATTGCAAATATTCATGAGGAAAGCTTGTGGATTTTAATGATGGAAGATTTTAAAGAAGTATCTTTCTCCTTCACTTAAGCACAGTGCATTGTAGAAGTCACAGAAGAGCATGATCTGACTATACGGTGCCCTCAAAATATCATTCGTTAGCTATCACACTGAAATGGGACTGTGCTGCTCAAAAATAATTGTAACACGACAATGCTAGGCCAATAGGTCCTTAAAAATGCAAATGCACCTGGAAAAAGGGAATAACAATCCTTTTCCTCATATGCTTTGGTTACAAATACCTCACAATATTCATTTGGTTACACCTGTAATGTGGAGTTTCAGTGGAATAAATCCATGTACATCTTGTTTCAGAATATAATATATATTTCAATGTCACTGTAGGGATCAGAAATTGTGGTAATTGATCAGAATGTATTTATGCCACATAGAATTATGGCTTTTCTCTTTGCCAACACTTTGCCAAGTGTACAGCCAAGCTGTAGCTGCTTTCTTGGCACTAGCTGTCTTAATGGGTCTCCACTCCTATGCTCCACAATTGTAAAGCCCAAGAAGGACTAGCTCTAAGCTTTAGGATTATTTAAAATTTCAAGTCAGACCCAGAATTATGCCAGTAACATCTAGACCTGGGCATTTGATTCCCTTCATAAATTAAAAACAGACTCAGGAGCTTCTTTTTAACTAGAAGGATGGTTAAAGAGGTTGCATGAGGCTGGCAAACTGCTACTTAATTTATATGTGAAATCAGTTGCCTAAATGCTCCTATCAAACTTTGTCTAGTGGGAATCAATTCCTACCACAATATTGATAGAACTGATACTCTTGATCAGGGGCGGGTTCCACTTACCTTCCCTACCAGTTCGCATTGCGACGGAAGTGCACATTTTGAGCACGCTCGCTTCGCTCGTGTCATCACTTCGTGGAAATGACCCTCTGCGCATCACTTCGTGGAAACATCACTTCGTGGAAATGACCCTCTGCGCATGCACAGAGCGTTCTTTGCAGGGCCGCAGCAACTAGAGAACTGGTTCGGGGGCGTGGACAGCCGGCCATCACTGCCGGTTCGGCGAGCGGGTGAAAATGTCCGCCACCGGTACTGGAGAACCGGTCCAAACCGGCAGCAACCCACCACTGCTCTTGATGCATTTTCATACTAGATCATCAGACTGGCTTTTACATATCCACTTATATGGTAGCTTTGTTGTGGAGGATACAAGCACAATAAAAATGGAACAAACTGAAATTTAAATGCTGGATGAAAATACTAAAAGTTACAGTGAGGGTAACTATAGATCATGGAGGGCGGGGGAGAGCAGACATGATAGCGCTTCATTAAGGCCATCCTATCGCCTTGGAGGTGACTGTTTTGTCAACAATTTTAACTGCCCCTCCCCCCACCCCCAAAATGATTTATGGACATCAGTGCTAACAAAATTTATTCAGTTGTAAAATATAATCTATGCTTCTGAAAATAAAATACTGTTTATTAATGTGCAGCAATTATATTTCTAGGACCCCAAATCAATGAACTCTCCTCTGTAGAGAATTCATTCTCAATTCTCTTCTTCCTGCCTCTAGAGTTAGTGCTACTAACTAGTGATCAATTGGGACTATAATTTCATTGGCTGAGCCAGTTATAAGTGGAAGAAGCAGCTGCATGGATATTTAAAAGAGAAACCCCAATTTATTGTCATTTTCCTGATTACAGCAGCACAGTTTTCAGGGGAATTAATCAGCCATTTTTATTTGACTAGTTCTCGTGGAATTTTCATTCCTTTCATTTGTTGTACCTAAAGTTAACTTTTGGATACAATGTTTCTCTCTCTCTCATGTGCACACACACACATATTTGGCCGTAAGTGTAATCTTAACCAGATTCAGTCCATTATCCATACTCATTTGGCACTGTTCCACTTCACCAATCTCTAAGCTTTCCGACTATCATTTATATTAAGGTTCTGTATCTGCCCTGCAAAAATCCATATGACCACCAGATGAGAGCTAATCCATCCAGGAAATCTAACTCTTTGTTGCCACCTGGTGGTTGTTCAGATCATTGCAACCAAGATCTCATAGCTCTAAGACAGTGATGGCATGTGCGCGGCACCGGGTGCCAAAAAGGGAGCACTTTGAAGCGTCACCCATTCCTCTTCCGGGTTTCTGACGTGCATACACACGCAACGATCAGCTGGCCAGCGCGCATGCTCATGCCGGAAAATGGAAGGCCAATTCTTCCGGTTTCCGGCATTGCCGCATGCACAAAGGCCAGCTGATCGTCACGTGCGCATGCGCTCCAGAAACCCGGAAGAAGAACGGGCGCCGCCGCACGTGCCAGGTGACATGGCTCCGTGTGCCACTTTGGGCACGCGTGCCATAGGTTCGCCATCACGGCTCTAAGATATGCTTAAGTTTATTTGCAAAATGTGTAAGGGAAATTCTGTGGTCAGAACTAGTGGCCCTGTTGTGTTTTTATCTTGGAGTTTCCTACAGATGTGCATCTGCCTGCACAGCACGAATGTAATGTGTAAGGCATAATATATTTCTCACCCACTGGGCTGACCATAACATGAAGCAAGGTGAAATGCTTACTTCAAACTGCCTATTCCACAGGGACATTATTTTCTTGCTTCCAACTGCCTGTTCATCATTTAAAAAAAAAAAAAAAGCAGGGAGAAGGAATGTTATGTGGAGTCTTTGCTTCAGGTGATAGCTGGCTCTATTTATTTAAATACAGCCAACATCCTAGAAGAACTCTTCAGAATGGTAGGACCATTGACGTGTCTTGTCATATGTACATTATTCTTATATTTGTGTTTGAAGGTAGAGGAGGGATTTTTGCATGAAACAAAGTAGCCTGTGAATTAACTTCAAAAGGAGAATGGTCAAAAAGCATGAATAACAAGTTACAGAAGAGGAACCCTCTGGAAAAATGCTGCAGCTGAAGCCACCCTTAACTCCTCTCACACATAGCCCTGCCCTCCCTGTTGTGCTGCTGCATGATTTTCAAAGGCTGCTGCATATTTGGCCTTTTGGTCATGCCCTTCTAAAACCACGCCTATTAATATTGGCCTTGAGTATATTTGCTCATCACAGGAACATAATTCAGTGAGCTAAGGGATCTCAAGTGAGATTATCCTCTTGCTAAAGATAAGGAAACATAGAAAATAACCCTTCGTACATTAATTTCAAAGTAAACTTTGGTACACTAATTTGCTCATTACCACAGACACTGAACACATATTTGCATTACTGAAAACAGTGTGAGAGAAGTCTTTGTTATTGTTTTGTTAGTATCACATGATACTGCGTTTTGTGGCTCTGACATTTCTTGCTTTGTTGTCCATTGCCTAGAGTCACTGTGATTGACTTTACAGCAATAGCAGTCTGCCAATCACCAGAGCAACAGAACTCTACCCAAGAGCGGGAGGCCCCATGAAAAGGCTATTTTGATTTCATGTCAGGTTCAAGTTAGAAAGCAATCCAAAGGCCAATGCGCCGGTAGAGGGGGCATGTTGCGAATGCCATCAGTCAAGGAATTTCAACTGGCAGGGTCCAGGAGAAGAGCCTTCTCTGCTGTGGCTCCTGCCCTTTAGAACAGCTTACATCCTGAGGTGAGGTTGGCTCTCACCCTCCTGACTTTTCCTAAGAGCCTTAAAACCTGGTTCTGCCAGATGGCTTGGGGCTCCAAAGGGAGAGTTTCATACTGGAGGTGGTTGACTAATTAAAAGCTATTCCCCCTTCACTCACTCACCCAAACCCCGACTCTCTAAAAGAATGCAAATGACCAGCCTTCTGCAAGGAGTATAAATCCTTCCATTGCCCACCATCCAGTCAGTGCTGAAGAAGCTTCTTGGATAAGAAGCAAAACGTCTTCAAAGAAAAACAAGAAAGTCAAGGTGCCTCTTGAAAAAGCACCTTTGGGATAACTATGACCTGGATGACTGAGAATCTCCATTGATATTTGCTGGTGAGATATTTTGGGATAGCATATTTCTAGAGAGCTACCCAGGATGTACTAGAGATTCTCTCTAGTATCTCCAACTGACCAGGTTGCTCCTTCCCAAAGTTGTGACAATTCATTGTTGCATGATATGCACTAAGTTTTTCCCTCCTCTCCCATTCCAAGGAAGGTGAAATACACTCATTCCTGCATCCTGTCCCATATCTAATTCAAAATACCTTCTATTCCTCCAAGAGGATAACCAGCTGCATGCCTGGGATAATTCTTCTCTGCTAAGATTACATAGGTGTAATTGCAAATCACATTCATCCAGTCCCAAGAGAGATACAATATTGTAGTGTAAGAGCCGTGGTGGCGCAGTGGTTAGAGTGCAGTACTGCAGGCTACTTCTGCTGATCACCAGCTGCCAGCAGTTTGGCAGATCGAATCTCACCAGACTCAAGGTTGACTCAGCCTTCCATCCTTCCGAGGTCGGTAAAATGAGGACCCAGATTGTTGGGGGCAATATGCTGACTCTGTAAACCACTTAGAGAGGGCTGTAAAGCACTGTGAAGCAGTATATAAGTCTAAGTGCTATTGCTATTGTACATTTCCCAGATTCTTACTATTGCTAGAATCCTGGGTCACCACAAGACATCAGATGTGATTAGCTTGGGAAGCCAGGCACAATTGCTGGAAAACAGTGGTAACTTAGGATGTTGTTATTTCTCTCTTAACATTGCAACTATTTCTCTGTTCCTGTATTTTAGTGGTTAAAGCACCAGGCTAAAAACCTGTGAGTTCTAGTCCCACCCTAGATTCAAAGTCAGCTGGGTGACCTTGGGCCAGTTACTCTCTCTCAGCCCTAGGAAAGAAGCAAGGCTGATCATTTCTGAAGTGTCGCCAAGAAAGCTGTTGGAGAAGAGAGGACTTATACAACAGGACAGCAACAAGGACTGAACCTTCCAAGTAATTGTGTTTCTTTTTAAACACTGAGATGTGTATTTCACACTTGACAAATTTTATTGCTTTGTCCAGGGTCATATTTTTCAGTGCTCAGGAAATGTGACAATAACTAAGCCATTATGAATCTTGGTTCTGTTTTTGGAAATTACGCTAGAAGGGAAGACTTAGACAATCATTCTCAAGGCCTTCTGCTGGCCCTGAGAAATCGGAAAATCCAGAGCCACTAGGGTGGTGACGGAAGTGGAGATTTTGACTTCTGCTGGTCTGCAACCTTCTATA
>QLTV01002975.1:3487572-3508355 GCA_003457575.1 Thermophis baileyi | reverse complement strand
ATGGAATAGAATAGAATAGAATAGAATAGAATAGAATAGAATAGAATAGAATAGAATAGAATAGAATAGAATAGAATAGAATTCTTTATTGGCCAAGTGTGATTGGACACACAAGGAATTTGTCTTTGGTGCATATGCTCTCAGTGTACATAAAAGGGAAAAAGGGGGGGGGAAGGGGGGGAAGAAAAAAATACATTCATCAAGAATCATAAGATACAACACTTAGTGATAGTCATAGGTTACTAATAAGCAATCAAATCATACTAGGAACAAACAGAACAATATAAATCGTAAAAATTCAACAACATGGTTATAGTCATAAGTGGGAGGAGATAGGTAATAGGAAGGATGAGAAGAATAATAGTAATACAGTCTTAGTAATAGTTTGACAGAAGGAAGGGAATTAGTTGTTTAGCAGAGTGGAAGGAAGGAAGGAAGGAAGGAAGGAAGGAAGGCAGGAAAGAAGGAAGGAAGGAAGGAAGGAAGGAAGGAAGGAAGGAAAGAGTATCATAAAGAAAGAAATAGAAAAATGACTTCTAACATATATGACAGCAAGTGTAAACAGTTTTAGTAACTTTTCATCTCCTCTTAATCTACAACCAATGATCTCTTCATGCCATATCATATTTTTTATCTACTACGACCGTCATCCATTTTTAACCTTCACCTTGATCAACTTGATCAACTTTTTAACTTTGATCAGATCTTTAGTCCATTCAAGTAATGTTGTAGAACTTGATTTTTTTTATTTATTTCTTGCAAGATCCATTCAAGCTTTAACAAACCTCTTTGTAAATCCAATATAAAAGAATTATCCAGGTGACTCTCTTGGTTTAAGATTTGTAATTCCCATTTTATTTTTAAAGTATCAACCAGTTTCTTTTATGTGTCCAATGAAATATCTTTTTCCATATCATTCTTGTAGCCTTTTATTAGTAAACCCACTGTCAGTGTCAACTCTGTTTCTGTTTTGTAAGATAAAACTTGTTCCTCTTCTGCTATTTCTTCAAAAACATCTTTTGGACGCAATCTGTCCATAGAAACAAACATTGCTATTGATATTAACTTCTGATTCCATTTTTCAAAAGTATCCTTCAATATTTACAATGTTATAATAGTTTATGTCATTCTGCAGCTGTTAATCAAGTTTATTTATTCTTCTCCTAATTAAAATGTTTATTTTGCTCTAGTCTCCAAGTTAAAATTGTTTATCTATTTTATGTCTCTAAAAATGGCAATCTCCCATCCTTTCTGGAGAGATTCAAAAAGCTGGTCTACTCACCGGCTCTTCATTCTTCACCATGGTCATCAGCTCTGCTTTTCATGGAGTCATCTTCAGTCCACCTTTTCTTCCTGCAGAAATCCTAGATATTCATTTTCTTTATGTCCATGGAGATTCTCAATCATCCAGGTCATGGTTGTCCCAAAGGTGCTTTTTCAAGAAGCAAATGGACTTGTTTTTCTTTGAAGACATTTAGCTTCTCATCCAAGAAGCTTCTTCAACTCTGACCGAATGGTGGAGATTGGAAGGAATCAGCTCTGACCGAATTTCTTCCATCGTCTACCATTCAGTAGAACTGAAGAAGCTTCTTGGATGAGAAGCAAAACATCTTCAAAGAAAAACAAGTAAGTCAAGTTGCCTCTTGAAAAAGCACCTTTGGGTCATTTTCTTTTCCAATAGGGTGGAAAATAAAAGGAGAACAATAAAAATGAATATTTCAAAAAATGCTGCTAAAATTTGAAAGAACTACATGATCTAAAGTATATCTCTCTCCTGCTATATTTGAACAAGCATTTTTCTGCCAAAAGTCATACTTGTAAAATTACTTAGAAACATGGATAATTTATACAAGTCTATGCATTTAATTTTCCATTTTTTTCCTCCACAAACTGGCTGTGGGTTAATAAACAAATCATATAATAAAAATGAATGTATGGAAGACTTGGTTTCATTTGTCCATGACATTTGCAAATTTTATGGCAGTTGTCTTCTCCTCCTTTTCCTCTCCTATTTTTCTTTTCTTTTTCTATATAAAAAATAAATAAATAATTTATTTAAATGCCATTTGAATTAATTGCCATTTGCAGAGAGCTATCTATTCTCTGTTAGGAGAACAAAGATTGTACAATCTTCTTTCACAGTTGAATTTTATTTCATTTTCCTCCTTCCCTCTCTTTTAAAGCAGCATTTAAATCTAGTGACTGCTGCTTAAATTCCTTATTCTATCCAGCTAACTAATGAGAATAATTATTGAAGTATTTTTCACTATGAATTGTCTACTGAAGGCTCCAATAAAAGCACCAATCTCATTTTCAGTCAGGGCAGGGGGAACACCATGCTGGCCAAGAACTGCAATCCCTGAAGTAAAATAACAGGATTTTTATTTACTACGGTTTTCGGTCTATTCATTGGTTTTATTAGCATTGAAATAACATTTGAGTGAGATTATATTGCAGGTCTTTTTTTTTTTTACATGGATATTGAAAGGTTCACAATTAAAAAGTCTCTGTTAATATTCTGATAGCTTGTAAGCAGCAGCCGAGAGGGATTTTGAGTTACAGCTCTGTAGTAGCATAAGAATACGAAATTGCTTATAAACTCTCATTCTGCAATGCTATTCCTATCAACAGAAGAAATGTTACATGCCTACGTGGGAAGTGATTTCTAGCAATAGAGGCAGGGCCTAGAATTAAATAGCTCATTCTCTGGCATATTCAGTTAAAGGACATTATGCAATAGATCCAGATGTTGGATCCCTAGGTTATTAACATGCCCATTAATAATCAAGGCACAAAAATAAAATCAAGTCAATGGCATAGTTGTGTAGGGATACATCTGAAACTTGACTGTCAAGTTTTCTCCACTCATTTGTCAGGAAAGTATGGACTGGAAGGTATGGCTATGTGCAGAGAACAGTACTCCTATGACTGGAATGAATTGAATGCAGAACACTACTGTTTTGTTCTGACAATGCAAAGTAACATTATGGGAACAAGGCAGATCAGTTGCTGCAGTATTGTAGAAGTATAACTTGCTCCAACAGGAACTAGTTCACGCTAAAGAACTGCATAGTCTCAAGGGCTTCCAGTCCAATATTTTGTGGCTCTAGTCCAATCATAATGCATAGTTTGGATAAGTTTTCTCTGTCATTGGTCCAAAGGATGAAAGTCCTATTCTGAATGGGAATCAAGATGGCATACATTCCATACAGCCATAATCCCAATCTGCGCTCCACATGCAGCAACAAATTTGTTTAAAAACATTTCCTGAACTGTGCAAACCACAGGGTTGATTATATAATATACTATATGGCCATGGTATTTCAATTATGCCATCTCACACATACTTATATCTACTGAAACCCCACTAAATCACTACATCTTAAGTATCTGGCTATGTTGGACTATGACCTGGGCATGTTTTATAAAGAAAGATTGAGAGCAGAATCTGTTGATTGCTCTAAAATCAATTCACATTAGGAACTCTAATTTTAAACCATGCCTTTTTCTAGTGAGGATGCCAGTGCACCAGTTTGTCCCAAATATGTTTTTTCAAGAGGTAACTGTACTTTCTGGTTTTTCTTTGAAGACATTTTGCTTCTCATCCAAGAAACTTCTTCAGCTGAAGAGACTGAACAAGCTTTTTGAAGCGAAACGTCTTCAAAGAAAAACCAGAAAGTCCAGTTGCCTCTTGAAAAAGCATCTTTGGGACAACCATGACCTGGATGACTGCCTAGACAGTGCACCAATTTGTTTAAATAATACTATTTAACACATATTTTATAACTTGTAGAATTTTATGTGTTTAATGGTTCTATTTATTCTTTTTTATATATAGCCATTTTTACTGGATTCCATCTTTTTGTCCCACTATCCTCATTTTGAGAAATTGTATAATTCAATAAATAAATAAATAAATAAATAAATAATAGTAACCATTATTGCTACTACCTAAATATCATTACCTGAAATTCCTCTGAAACATGAAAACTTCAGAAGGGTTAATTAATTACATTAGCTATGTCATTATCATGGCAAAGTCCTGCCTGGAGGGTATATGGATCCAATCAGCTTCTGAGTTGGAAAGAGCTGTGTCCCTTTGTGGGGGGAAAAATTATCAGATATTAAGAACATGGTCATTAGCAAGACTCATTGTTTATCCTCTCTCAAGTTGGAAGAGCTTCAGATAAATAAGAGAAAAAAATACAATAAATGTTTGCATACAAACATTTGTTGTGGAAGAGACCATTACAACAAAAATATTACATTTTTAAAAATTATAGAACTGAATATAAATCACTCTGAGTATATTAAAAAGAAATGATTATGCCTATATTGTATGAACATAGAACACACTGCATTGATTCTTGGCAACTTGAGGATTACATTATTATTACAGAATTATATGCAGAATAAAATATTGAGCATTGCAGACAGAGACACCACATATATACAGATATCCATAAAATATTGAAGCCAATGAATGTAACAACACTCATTCATTGAAATATTTTTGAAATCAAGACCCTCATAGTGAACATAGTCCTTGCAACGATGATTCATAATAATATATTACAGTACTATCCCCATTCCCAATGCTGCAAATCTTTAGTATATGGGGAGTAATTCTATGCATCAGAAAAGGAGAAGGAAACACACCTTCCAGAACTTCTGCTTTATGCTTTGTGGTGGGCATATCATGTAGATCAGCTCTGGAGATGAAATGAGTTTTTGTTATATGACTCTTCTTCTGACTCAAACTTCTGAGCTTACCTCAACCATTGAATGAAAAGAACTCATGTAACAGTAACTAGTGAATTGCAATGTTCACTGTTCCAAGGACATGAAAAACTGCTGTCAAAGTCAGATATGTGGTTATATTATACAAATACCTTTACAATTTCAAAAGTGAGAGGAAGAGAAAGGAAGAAGCAGATCAAGGAACGGCTTGCAGGAGAGTTAATAAAGAAGAATTAATTAAAAAGCAGAATACTGTCGGAGTATAATATAAATGTTGTGAAAGGGATGGGAGGTGAGAGAAAAGGAATGGAAATGAGGACCATAAACAATAAGTCATTGGTCTCAATTCACTGACAAGAGGACGAGGATTCACACAATGAGCATGTATGTCTTAGGATCATAGCATTTTTGTTTGGAGGTTTCTACTCCAGCTAGAAGCTCAGGCACACAAAAGTAGGGTGAAGAAGTTGCATGGCCTCTGGTGAATCCAGTGGAGAAGTCCTGCCACTTCTTTCTATACTGAGCTTTCTTGCCATCATTATGGGATCAGACCTGAGGATTCAAATATATAGCAGTCAAGAAGAGAAAAAATAAAGGTAAGTATATTTATAATAAAGTCTTCTTCATCATCATCATCGTCTGTGCCATATCTCCATACTACAGATAGGGAAGGCTGAGACAGAGAGGGTTTTTATCTATATTTAATTTATCTAGGAAGCTATTCACATATGAAGGTTTCAAATCAGGAACTTCCAGATGCTTAGCTATAACCAGTATTGTTAACTTGGACAGAAACTCCATAATTACTACATAAATTGACAAAATAATAGATAACAAATGCATATTTTGGGTAAAACTCAAAGTGAGACCTGAAAACATTTAAGCGAAACACAGGCACATAATTTAAAATGCTATTGACTGAACAAAGTTTATGATGTAAGGTAAATAAAAGGTGTTTAATTCACAATCTAAAGCTAATCATCTGATATAAACTTTGGTGAATGAATCATGTTTTCACTTCAAGGCACAAAGAGACTTGTGAATAGGTATGAACAACTGATATGGCCTACAGTGATAGATGAGCACAAATCCAAGCCCCCTTCCTAAAAAAAACAACTCCGTGTCCTAAGAGTCTTCTTCATAAATAGTACTACATGATAGTGAATTATGAATAGATAAGACCAACATCTAACTACATTGCAAACTAAGGAACACAGAATTTTTATTTTATGAACAAATAGACAGGCAAAAATTTCTACTCACTCCTGACCTCTTCTGTTTTCTCTCCAATCCCCATCTCACTTCTGTATTTTGGCAGGCAAATTTATTGCAGAAAGTAATGAAATATTAACTGGGAATATGTTGTGGAGTTTCTTTTTTGGTTTCACTTAGAGATGATGAATGACATATTGTTAGTACCTATTAAAGTTACAGGGCTGATAAATAAAACTACATTTTGTGCACACCTGTCATCTTAACTTGTGTATCAATGTTTACCATTTTAAAACATACCTCTGGTTTAGCACAAGCACAATAAATAGTGAAATTGTACCATATTGGGGACAGTGGCAGCTATACTGTATTTTACACCCAAACCTAATTATCAGCTAGGAAGACCAGGAAATGGTGCATTCTGGGAATAAACCCAAGAAGCTGTGGCATTGCATGCACAACAACTACAGTCCTTTAAAGTTTTAATTAATCTTCTTAATTGTAAGAGGAGGAGTCTAGTTAACCATTAGCCCTCTAATATATTCTCCATGAGGGTAACCAGGAAGTCCTCTTAGAATGTTTCTTCAGCACCTGAGGGACAACTATTATCAGCCTGACATAGGAAGACTTATTAGGGATTTTTTTAAAGTTAATTTGTCAAAGCCAGCATACTTGCTTTAATTTTATTATCAAAACCCAATTAATTTTCTGTAACAGTATCAAATTAATTACAAAATAGGCTAGAAATAGCAAGAAAGAAGGGATACCCTCTTTCTTTCCTTTCCTTTCATTATGGAAACATGTCAGGCCCTTTGGCAGTGAAGGCCTATTAAGGAATCACACACTGAATTTTTTTTTCTTATTTAAAATTCCACTGGTTATGTGAAACTCTGGAAGCCTCTAGAAGATGGAACTTTGGACTATTCATTTCCTCTCATTAGTTCATATTTTCTTCATTTGTCCCCCATCCCCATTTTCATGAACTCTGGACAGTTATCATAACAACCTGAAAAGTACCCAGGATATAAACATGAAGTAAATTATGGTTCTGGCTGTGCTAAATTAAATTCTTAGCTAATAGAAAATGGTCAAGAAAAATGAGACAATGTGCCAGGTCTTAAAAGCCAAATTCAAATCACCAGTCAACCATATCAAAATTAGAAAGTTGCCCTTAACAGTTTATTGTCTTTCCTTATGTATGCTCTGCTAATCTGGGAATAAATTAATTTATTGTTTAAGGAAAAAGCAGTTTCATATTCAGAATGAGAGAAAGAATAACTCCAAACTCAGTCTTGATCTTTTTTACCATATTGTAATCTCTTCTGAGCTGAGTAGTAGTATCTCTTGATACTGAGTTGTTTGATTTTATTGCAGAGTCCTTTATAGATTTGCCACAGACTATGAGTTTAATCTCCCCTTGCTGGGAGTAGAGATAGTTCAAGAATTCATGGCCACCATGGCAACAATGGGCTTGCCCTTGGCTCTCCCTGACCTGCACTACATTGCTGGTCACAGATAAAACCTGGCCTTTACCTCAGAGCAGAAGAGACATGACTTCATCAGTCTTTTGTTGTGGACAGATCACTTTCTTATGATGATGGGGTTTGTTGGAGTCACAGCAGGAAGTACTAGATAACAGGAAACCAGAGCACTGGTTAACCAGAACACAGAGTGGTTTCTCTGTACCTGCTTAATCCCACATGGCTCCTTGGGTTTCTGAGGAGCTCCAGAAAATAAAGGGTGAAGAGCAGGGGTGGATTCTAACTTACCTCGCTGCTGGTTTGCTTCCTCCCGCGCCACGTGGTCTTGCATGTGCAGTGCAAAAAAATAAAAAAAAATAAAAAAGCCAAAAACAAGATGGTGACGCATGCACAGTGCCAGAAACTCAGCTTCTGCGCATGCGCAGAAGAAAAAAAATAAAAAAAAATAAAAAAAAGATGGCGGCATCCACGGACCGGCACCGACCGAACTGAATCTGTGACATCATTGTGACATCACCAGTGGGTCACTACCGGTTCAGGCGAACCAGTCCGAACCTGGAGGAACCCACCTCTGGTGAAGAGACATAGATAGAAATTTAAATGAAAGCCTATACTGTGCTAATAAAGGCAGCAAAGAATGACAAAGGAGCCCAGATGGCACAGAATGCAGTATTGCAAACTAATTCTGCCCAGAGCCAGGAGTTTGATCCTGACCAGCTCAAGGTTGATTCAGCCTTCCATCCTTCCAAGTTCTGTAAAATGAGGACCCAGATTGTTGGGGGCAAGATGCTGATGTTGTAAACCACCATAGTGCTGTAAAGCACTATGGGGCAGTATATAAGTCTAAGTGCCAGTGCTATTGCTATTTCTCTGTCCTTAATACATCGGCAGAATTTTATCCTGCTGCATTACTTACTGTAAGTATCTCAGACCCTATTTGGAAAGGACAAGGCAAGGGAACCACATAAACCCTGATCAAGCACTTTGTAGATAAAATCACTTCAAATTGGAAGGCAGATATACAGAAATCTATTCAGGTGACTGTTGTGATGTCTTGTGAAATTGCATGGGAGGCATTTAGAGCTTGTGAATATCAAGGAAGTATGGCACACATTACCAATTAAGCCCACAGAAGACAGCAACTTCCTTACATTTATGAGGCTAGGAGATTGAGTACCCGGTATAGAAGCATCAATGCTAAGATGCAGAAGGAAGCTGATACGGTGGGCCTTTTTGACAGCCTATTCCATAATAACAAGGTTTCCCCTTGGGTATCATTTCCCACAGTGGGAGGCACTTCCACTTTTTTTAATAACTGTTCATCTCCAAAGGACACCAGTGTTATCACAAGATAAACTGTGTCTTCTATTATGTGAGATATAGTCGGTGATTCTAATTCCCTATTGTTAAAAAGACCGAGTGATTTTTTTTCCTGACTCCCTGCTTGGCCCTTGCTACTTTCTAGTCAGCCTCCCTTCTAGGGCTGACACTCAGAATAGTGTATCACACAGAAACACAAGGAGTATTTGAGGGCTGGTCATTCTTGTCCTTTCAATGTTCTTAAAGAAAAGCGAGATTTGTGATGTGTCAGTCACCTTTGTTCTTCACTTGACTGCCCCACTCATGTCTACTCAGGGTTCAGAAGTCTACATAAAAGAAGTGAGGGTGTAAGAGAATCTCAGTTCTTTCTTCTCCTCCTCCTCCTCCTCCTCCTGACTTATTTTTGTACACTTAAAAAAAGAAGGGCTTCTCCAATTCTGTCTGAGTAATAAAAGTGAGATGGCTGAAGAAAGAGTGTTAAAAAATATTCTCTGTGTGTGGAGATTAGGTGACCAAAGAGAGTAATTGGTTTTCTTCCATGCAAACTTTAATAACTGTTATAACAGTTATGAATTAGGACAATAATTCCATTCTAATGCCACATGTACCAAAATGAGAGTAGAAAAGTAAAAGAAAAGCTATAGTCAGTTTGCACAACTTGCTAGAACATAATTATAGGGGAGTCATCTGATTTTATAAAGGGATTCAGCATTAAGCAGATTTTTTTTCAAGTGTTATGGGTACAAAGTAACTGGCAAAAAGCAAGAGATAGTTTTTAATAATGTCTAAAAATATGTATTAGAAAACCGAATATTGAAAAAGAGTCCCAGACTCAAGCAGAGGGGATCCTTAAACTGCAAATGTCACTAAAATTATAAAAATGGGGAGGAAAATTAGGTAACCACAGTCAGTGGTGGGATTCAATTTTTTTTACTACCGGTTCTGTGGGCGTGGCTTGGTGGGCGTGGCAGGGGAAGGATACTGTAAAATCTCCATTCCCTCCCCACTCCAGGGGAAGGTTACTGCAAAATCCCCATTTCCTCCCGATCAGCTGGGACTCGGGAGGCAGAGAATAGATGGGGGCGGGGCCAGTCAGAGGTGGTATTTACTGGTTCTCCGAACTACTCAAAATTTCCACTACCGGTTCTCCAGAACTGGTCAGAACCTGCTGAATATCACCTCTGTAACTACTGAAGCACACACAGAGACTGGGTTGCATAATGGCCAAGCTGGTATTTCAAATCACCAGCAAAAAAAATCTCCAACCTACTATGGTGAGCCATAGTTCCTCCTTTTGCACCAAATGGCAGATGTTGAATATTTTAAATAAATGTGTATTCCATTGCCTAGATGGCTTTGATCCTAATATGGGATTTCAGAAACAAAAAAAGCATGATGTTGAGATGGTGGGAATACATATGGGCAGAATATCTATTTAATTTCATGCCATCACAAGCTGTTTCATTGAAGCCCATTTTTCCATATCATATAGGGAAGGGAGCTCAGCAATTAGTCTTTCATTATTTGAGATCGTTCAGGAAAAGAGGTCTGAGTTCAGAATACACAGATAGATGTAATTGTTTTGGATAACTTTAGGGCAATTATTTCTGACTAGATGTATTCAATGTCTTGAACTAAAACTCCCATTGTCATTCTCCTGTCATTTGACCACCAGCTGTTGTGTGGAACATAGGAAACTTTGATGTAAACCTAAACACAAAAATATTGGATAAGATGATCAGATAGTCCTAATTTGAGAGGAGAAGTATTATACAAGGTGCCAGGCACAACCTGCCAGATCAAAGAAAATGTTCTGATTCTGTCACCATGAGACAACACTGTGTGTAAGGTGCACACACACACACACACACACACACACACACACACACACACACACACACACAAGTAGTTGCTAATAACACCTACTTTGCAGATCATGAAGTAGTTAGGGCCATGTATTTATAAGTGGGGCAAAGAAAAAAAATTTGACTGGATGTCAACTTCTGTGAATTCAAAATAATACCAACATCTAAACAGACCAAATTTTGTCTCAAATTAATATATGTACTACCTTTCTCCCTGAATGAGCCATTTGGTGGACACAGTACAAATGTCTGTTTCAATGAAGCATTTATCTCACCAAATCTCCACCAATATAACAATTGACTCAGACCATTTCTATATAAGCACAACAGGAAGAACTAACTGGAAGCAGTTGTCATAAAAATGACACCAGGCTCTCTTGATAGTATCTGTGTTTTCTTTCATATTTTAGGTTTGGAGCAGAGGTGGGTTCCTCCCGGTTCGGACCGGTTCGCCCAAACCGGTAGCGACCCGTTGGTGATGTCACGATGATGTCATGGATCTGATTCAGTCAGTGCTGGTCCGTGGACGCCGCCATCTTTTTTTGGGGGGGGGGATTTTTTATTTTTATTTTTTTGGAATTTTTTCCTGTTTTTTTTTTTTCTTCTGCACATGAACAGAAGCAGAGTTTCCGGCACTGCACATGCAACGCCATCTTGTTTTTGGCTTTATTTGGGGGGGATTTTTTTATTTTTATTTTTTGCACTGCACATGCATGCGCGCACGCAAAGCACGCGCACGGCCATGAGGCGTGGCCACGCGGCACGGGAGGAAGCGAACCAGCAGCAAGGTAAGTTAGAACCCACCCCTGGTTTAGAGATATCTGCTGAGGGAATGAGTGTTGGGAATTGATGTCTACTCTACTCCTCCCTTTACAGAGAGAGGGTCTACTGCTTGTTCAACATTCATTCATTCATTTGTCTTGACCTGGAAATAATTTTGCATACAACATAACACAATTGGGAAGGCGAGGTGCTCAGCATTACTGAAAGCATCTACTTCATTATAGTAGGACTACCAGATTTAGGTGACCAGATGAACACCAGATATATGAAGGAATTAGTTGTGTCTACCCCTTGACTGCCATCTAATGGTCATACAGATTTTTGCAGCCTAAATCCATCTAATTACAGAAAAGACCTTCCATAAATTAACATCCACATTTCTTTATTTTGTATTTTGCTTTTTGCCCAGAATTTCCTAGAATTCATGGGAAATTGAGTTATGATTTAACATTATTAAAATACTTGTAAATTAAAGTTCCTTAAATCTTATTTTTGGAAATCTGGTCACCCTAAACATAGGGGGGGAAGAATATTTTACTCTTATTATTTGGTCATACTTTTCTTGCTGTTATCATAGTTTTTTATCTGCCCTGCTGCTACTATTCGCAAAACCTATAGTTGATTATTTTCAAATCCTGCTCACTTACTCAAAGACCCTACCTAGATTTGTAAACAAAGAAAACAGACAGCAAAAGTATTAGGAATACGGCAGTGTCTTGAAATCTGGCACCCTTCAGATATATTGGTCTTTGTTAGTATATGGAACTTGCCAGGTTTTAAAAGATTCTATAATGGACCTCTTTTTGGATGAAAGAGTTGCAATTGAAAAGGAATTACTATTTATTTTAGATGCATGCAATTTGGAGTGTGATAAAAATGGTAAAGATT
The DNA here is from genome assembly GCA_003457575.1 of Thermophis baileyi. Classification (NCBI taxonomy): domain Eukaryota; kingdom Metazoa; phylum Chordata; class Lepidosauria; order Squamata; family Dipsadidae; genus Thermophis; species Thermophis baileyi. The sequence continues at coordinate 3,496,066 of QLTV01002975.1, read as the reverse complement.
TCCATGTCCAGTTGTTTCCAACTTTAAGGGGCGGTGCTCATCTCTGTTTCCTAGCCAAGGGAACCACTGTTGTTCAAAGACACTTTTGAGGTCATGTGGCCGGCATGTCTATATACTGAGATGCACGGAATGCTGTTACCTTCTCACCGAAGTGGTACCTATTTATCTACTTGCATTTGCATGCTTTTGAACTGCTCGGTTGGCAGGAGCTGGGACAGGAATGGTAGCTCACCCAATTACATGGTACTTGGGTCTCAAACTGCCATTCTTTCAGTCAACATGCCCAGTGTCTTAACTGCAAGGCCACTTAGTCCCCATGGAGTGTGAAATTCAGTCTGTTAAAAAAAACAAAAAGACTGCAGGATGTTGGCAAAAGGGAAATTTTCAAGAGAGAGAGAGAGAGAGAGAGAGAGAGAGAGAGAGAGAGAGGTACACGAACCGGTAGCAACCCACTACTCTCTCTGACACTCTCTCTCTCTCTCTCTCTCTCTCTCTCTCTCTCTCTCTCTCTCTCTCTCTCACACACACACACACACACACACACACACACACACACACTATAGTGGTATATTGCTTAAATACAGGTAGAGGAAATATTTATGGAATAATTTGGCCCTCTAATCCATTTCAGTAAATGAAGCAATGAAATGATTTTTTTAAAATCAAACTGACAATCTATTTTGTACTTTGGGCCAATGTCAGTGATGGGAAAAAATTCTTAAACTTTGGGAGATGATTTCTTGTATAGTCCCTCCAGGATTAGGCTTTTCATGATCCTGTATGTTAAGGAATCTGTTGCATTCTTTGAATATTAATTCATTTTGGGAAAATAATCTACTTCAATCTCAAATAAATCAGTGGTCTTTCCTTAATATAAGCAAGAATGTGCACAACTTAAATGAAGTGAAAACTTTTTTCAGGGTAAAAGCTGGGCTTGTACTTTAACTGGCAGGCCAGGGGCTGCATTCCAAAAATGAAGCTAAGACATAAAAGTGGTGGAGACCAGGAAAAAAAGCAGAATTTGATTTAATTTAATTGCCTTGCATTAATTGAATGCAATTAATATAATTCCTCTCCGTGTATGTAATAATTTCTCTCTTCTGCCACATTACCTAGGGGTCTATGTCTATAGTAATGGTTCCTCTAAGTAGCTATAGCCACTGAAAGAGACAAGTTCACTTGTTCACATGGTGACTTACAAAAAACTCTGACCATTCTGTGATTCTTTTGTTTATATTCTTTTGGAGTCACATGTAGAAAATCTCCTATTCTCTTTATGAGCAGCTGTATATGAGCCCCTTATCAAGCAGTGGTAACTACTATGGAGAAAGAATTTAAAATTGGCTTCATATGATGACCGTGATATGTGGACAAGCCACAACCCCTTATATCATTCCTGTTTCTCTTTCTTGACTGTAATGTTTTCACAAGAATCTGGGCTACTGTATTGGATATGGAGTTAGTTGGTGAATACAATGAAAAACAACATCATAACCGAAAGATAATATGGTCAAGATGAAATTGCTAAGGCATGAGGCCAATAAGTCATCATTTTGGTTTCTTACCTGAGCAATTTAAACATGTCTTTAGGGCGATTTCTGATCGTTTGCTTGCTTTTACTGTAGGCTTCTGTTCTAATCTGCGCTTTCTTTTAGCTTCATCCTGTGATGAGCCATCACAATTCTCAATGCAAGCATCAAGGGACAGTAAATCTCTTCCAGTTCAGGCCCAGCACAAGCACTGCCTGAAATGGGGTGCGTGTGTGTCTGTGTGTGTCTGTGTGTGTCTGTGTAGGTGGGGAGCTTTACCAGTATTTTAACTTCATATTGGGCTCAAAAGTATAATACAAGGGAGTTGTTAGGGAGAAAAAGCAGAATGAGGACATTAGAATAGATGAAAAAGCTATTGGCCTCAGTGCAAAAACCACATACAGATCGGCTGATGGTGTTTTTCCTCCTTAGAAGAGTTTGGGTCCAGCTAATGCCAGAGAGAGATACAGACACAAACAGACAGACACACACACACACACACACACACATGCAGAGAGAGACAGAGACAGAGACAGAGACAGAGACAGAGAGAGAGACAGACAGAGACAGAGACAGAGACAGAGACAGACAGAGACAGAGACAGAGACAGAGACAGAGACAGAGACAGAGACAGAGACAGAGACAATGCAAAAGTATAAGATGATTAAGTGGTGTTTCCCAGACATATTTGCCTAGACTCGGATAATCATATAACCACCTCTCATTCCCAAAGAAACAGTTTTTGAGAATGGAGATGGTAAAATAGTGTAGGCTATTTCGGTTGCCTCAAATTTTACCCAATGAGTTCTCAGGCCGCTGTAGATCAGCTGTCCAAGACATTCTGCAGCTACCATTCCTGCTGCTCCAGTGTTACAGCCTCCATCTCCATCATGCTAACCGTAGGACATTCCATGAAGAATAGAATACTACCCACAGTAACACAGTAACATTAGGAAAACTTAGTTTAGATGCAAATTACCACCACATGCAAGAAGCTGACAGATGTTGTCTGCTGCCTTAAGTGATTGCAAAAACATTTGCGATGTATACCTTGCAGTGTATGAAACCTGCAGGTTGAAAAAGTGCCAGGGAAGATCAATGGCAGTTTTGATTTCTGAACCATTGTAACCCTGCAAAGCTAAGATGCAATAAATTATGGAGTTTGTTAGATGGGCACAACAATGCCCATAATTGTAACATAGAGCATAAGAAGGGAATCTAGGAAACAAATATGCTACACAAAGCCTGCATGCTTTCTTTATGATCCACAGTGTTAACACTTTTTTTATGCGCTCTATGTCCAAAAGCAGGTAAATATAAAGATGTTCAGTGTGTAGTTGGGAGCAACATTATTACTGTTTTAATAGATGATGCAGTCGTATAACAAAAGAGCACTCGCTGGCGTGAGAGGCAGCCCTCTATAATACAGAGCCTCAAAGCTAGGGTTTACTGTACTTTGGGAATTAATCACATAAACTATAAATTGGGTTCAACAGGCTGGCTGGGTAAATAGGCGCAGCTAATGAGGACACTACGAGATCTTATAAGAGTGCTGAATGCCCCGGGACAAATGTGCTGAGCTGCACCTGATGGAAAACTAGAAGACATCAAAGCAGAAAGGATTAGTGCTCTCACAGTGTTGAGAAATGGCCAGGGGGAGATTCACCAACTTATTACCCACATCCAAGCTAATCCTGTTATCTGCAAAAAATATAACTGTTCTGGAACTGCCACCACCTCAACTTGCAGGAGACTAATTCTGTGTTTACATGGACAAAAGTGCAAAAAAACATTTCATCTGGGCAATAAATATCAGCTTTGGAGATGTGAAATATCAAATATGCAGAGAAGAAGGGGAGGGGAAAGTGGAAGTGAGGAAACTACCACATTCTCTTTCTTTAAAGACTTATATGGGAATGAATGATTTGCTGGGAAGAATACAACATGCTGGTCACACGTGACTGAGCCACTGCTGTCTTCATCTGGACTTCAGTCAGAGCTTCCCAAAGGACAGGCCAAATACTTTGAAAGCAACTTTTAATAGAAAAGAGATGAGAAGGATTGAGAACCATCAATGCCTGTGCCCTCTGGAAATATAGAAAATCTATTGTGTGGCATATGCCTCCATATCTAATACCTGGTGCTCACTCAGCGGTGCATTGAAAAATGGCCAGAACTGTACAGCATTGTGAAGGCTGTGGAAGAAGATCCTACCCCCTCCTTCCCATTACCTCCCACCCCAACGCCTGCGCATACAACATCACCGAAGATCAGTTTTAACTTGAAGCCATGGCAGAAATGAAACCTGCACATTTTATACACAGCTACATTAAACAGGAACATCTGTAATTTTCTTGAAATCTACTAAAGTGCATTCAGGCAACAAGGGAAAGATGGAGAAAAAGCATGAAGGACGGGTATGTAGGGAACCAGAGGTAGATCTGTTATCTATTTAGGTTGTAAAAGATCATCTTCATCCTTTCTTGCCCTCATTATCCCCTCTCCCACAAAGGCAGTCAGATGACTTTTCACCTGGCCCCTTGTGACAAGAGAAGTTGATGCATGCTGCAAGCGTGTTCTTTGCCCAAAGCAAGAAGAACAGCTGGCCATTTATTAGGGTCAGAATATTCTCTTCCTCTTAGCCTCATTCTCAGAGAATTGCACACCTGCATGGACATAAAGACATGTGCGTGTTTTTGATTGCCTCTTCCTGGAGCTGCTCGGGAATGCCTATCAAGTTTGGCACTGGGACCAAGACTATTTTGATTTTGGTGGCCTTGGTATCACACTGACCATCCTAGAGCTGTGAGAATGGATTTCTATGACACTAAAAAAATTTAAATTTTCAACTTACTATCTCCTGTATGAAAAGATAAGGTGGAATTTGGTAAAACAAATCAGAAATGAATTGAGCTGTCCTCACTCATTTGCCCTGGTCAATTCCAGTAGGTACATTTATTTTCAGTACAGAGAAAGCTCATACAAATACCTGTTGGGCAGTGTCTAAAACTGAAGAATCTGTTTTCCAAAAATAGAGTGGGTAACACTAATTTGGTATCACAAACATGGTTAAATACACAGGAATTCAGGCTCTCATAAATTGCTAAAATCCCTTTGCTTGGATAATCTCTTTCATTTTCGCTTCCATTTGCATTTCTTTTTACCATTCAACACCTTAGATCCAGTTTGCAATTTTTTTGGATAAGTTCTTTACCAAAATCTACTGATGGGAACTCTCATCCACCACAGAAACAAAATGCTTATGACATTAAAGCTTTGCAAAGTAGGTGCAATTTAGGTAGAGGGAAAATAAATAATACTTATTTTAGCTAGAAATCTGAGGCTACTTCAGTGTTCTAGGGCTTAGTATTATGAACAGGTGACCTTGAGAAACAGATCATAAGTAACCATACTACTATCATGCACACTGAAACAGGCTGGCTTCTCCTGTCAGAGATGAAGGTACAAAGGATGTTTAAATGCCTCAAATCAATAGGGACCAGAACTTCAGGAAAATCTAGCAAGGGAATTACTTTGTTTCACATTCACATAATTTTTAGCTTTTAACTCTTAACCATCAATGTTGGGAGAGGCCATTGCCCTTTTGAAATTCTAGCATTGCTAGCTCTTCTTTACAGGGATATTTAGAGAAACCAATAAAGCTAAATAGGGGTGTGGAAGTTTAGGGCGCAATTATGAGGCCTGTAAACTATAGAATCATCTTCCTTAATGTGTGAATAGCTTGCTGATTTGATATGGTAGACAGCTGCAGCCAGAGATTGACACTACTGATCCCAAAGTGGTAATCCAAATTTATAAAAACCTTTGATTTTACCAAAGCTTTTTAAAATTTCAGATTGTTCATCTATAAAATACATTATTCTACAAGGTTTCACTACAACTGTTAGGAATGTGATGGATTATATGGGGAGATTCTTTTATGACAACCCTCTGGGCCAATATCTATAAATAGATTTTTTTCCCCTTGGTTTATGGGAAAGTATATGAAACTTAATTTTTCTTACTGGAAAGCATGGAATGTTCTGCAAACATAGACCTCCTCATTTTGTCTTTGAAAAATGGTATAGTTTGGCATGTGTAGTCACATTTCAGCCAATAATTCAATCAAGATATCGCTAGACTTTGACATACCTGCACTATTACCTCAGAATCATACTGTTTTGTAACAAGACTCTTACTCCATTTTAGATGCAAGGAAGAAGCTTTACTGAAATAACACCATGGATAATTTCTGAGCTGATAGATATAGGACTGCACTGTAACAATTGCCATAATTCCTTATTATTGTTTTATCCCTGTGAACTCATAAAAAGGAGAATGACTAAACTTCAAATTCTCAAAAAATCATTTATTTTTCAACATAAAAAACTGAATACCCATTTCAGACAATGACACACATTCTAGAAATATCTGCAAGAAAACAACCAAGCTCAGCGAGTATAAAGGACTCCACAAATGATATAAGTTGCCATGGAAATTGGCCTGCTGCATATGATGTCCAAAATACTGAAGTCCACTAAATTAAAGTTGGCTGTTGCTTGGATTATATAATATTCAATAGTGAATGAGATTTTCCTTGATTATAATTTTATACAATTTCCTAATTTGCATTCAGCTCTACAGAATTAACTCTCAATATATTTACATTGTGTCATTGAAGTGACGGAACCCCATTTCTTTAGGGATCACTGTAGTCAAAAGTTTGGAACTTCACACAGTTTGAATTGTTTTTCATACATCATCTCATAATGTGAGATGCATATATGTCATTTTACAATATTTAAATTTGGCTTATTATCATTTTCTCTACCAGGAGGGTCAGAGAATTTCAAATAAAATGGTCAACATTGTGGTGCCCCGTGTCAAGCTCACAACTGGATGGTTTCTTCTTGACCTTCCTCTTCCCCACATTTCCAAGTTGAGCAGACAGATCCTAGTCTCAGATTATGAAGCTAGGTCACTATTATAAAGTCCCCCTTCTTGAAACAATAATGTTATTAACCAGACCACTAGCTCTACTTGCTCATTCTTCTACATGGGACCTTGAACTTTTACTCTCAAATCCTACCTTCCAAGGCCTTTCACTATTACACTTCCTTGAATTCTCTGAGGTTCTGTTTTCTCTGTTAAGTGATAATGCTGATCCTCAATATCATAGGATGTTTCCACACATATACCCTGTTTCCCCCAAAATAAGACATCCCCTGATAATAAGCCCAATCGGGCTTTTGAGTGCATGGCAATAAGGCCAAGCGCTTATTTCAGGGTTCAAAAAAATATAAGACAGGGTCTTATTTTCGGGGAAACACGGTATGGACTTAACCTTGGTTGTTGTTGCTGTTTATCTTCAATCATTCAGTAAATATTCCTTGAGTTAAAATGTTCTTTAGATATTTTTTTCATGTAATGTCTTTTATAGCTGCTCACTTACAGTGTTTTAAAAGGAAAGCAACTGTCTCTTTAAAATTAGTTTGCCTATGATAACATGGGCAAATTTTTTTGGATATAGCATAGAATTAGAGAAATGGGAGAAACTCTGGGGAAAAAATTACAAATTGACCATGTCGGCAGCCTACAAGGAGAACCTATATAAAATGTTCTACAGATGGCACCTACCCCCAGCGAGATTGGCAAAAATGTACCCAAACAGATCACCAGACTGCTGGAAATGCAGACAGGCCCATGGAACCTATTATCATATGTGGTGGACGTGTGCAGTAGCAAAAAAATATTGGATAAGAATAAAAAAATGGCTTGAGGAGATAACAAAACAACAAATAGAACTGAAACCGGAATTATTTTTACTAGGTATACTTACAGGAAATTATGTTTAAAAAATACAATATTTAATATTACACGTCATAACTGCAGCCAGAATTGTGTATGCGCAAAACTGGAAAAACAATACTATACCTTCAGAGGAAAGTGTGATAAGAAAAGTGTTAGAGTGCGCGGAGATGGATAGACTAACAAAAGAGATAAAAGATAAAGGAGAAACGGAATACTATTTGGTATGGAATGTATGGTATAATTGGTTAGAACAGTGGTCCCCAAACTTGGCAACTTTAAGACTTGTGGACTTCAACTCCCAGAATTCTCCAGCCAGCTGGCTGGAGAATTCTGGGAGCTGATGTCCACAAGTCTTAAAGTTGCCAAGTTTGAAGACCTCTGGGTTAGAAGATAGATGCAAAAGCTAAGAAAATATCAAGCTAAGAAAGAAGACTTAGGAGTTAAAAAATAGTAATAAATCTGTATAAATGTATTTGACACAAAATGTATGTTTATAAATTAGTATATTAATATATTAGTATGTATAAAGAATAATGGAACCACATGTATAGATATATAGATGTAAAGGAAAAAATGGATATATAACGAATGTATGCCGATGCGGAAATGTTGCAAAGAGGAAAACTGTCAAAAACTTTTAAAAATTGTCTAATAAAAATTATTTAAAAAAACAAAAACAAAAAAATAAAATTAGTTTGCCTATTTGTGGAAGTATTTATTTATTTATTTATTTTATAAAATTTATATGCCGCCCAACTCCCGAAGGACTCTGGGCGGCTTACATCATAAAAAAATAAAACATATAAAAGCAATTTAAAAAAAATCTATATTTAAAATAAAACATTCACACAACCATGCATGGGCCAATCAGGGCAACTATTGGCCCCAGGCCTGCCGGAAAAGCCAGGTCTTAACGGCTTTACGGAAGGCCAGTAAGGTGGGGGTAGTACGGATCTCGGGGGGAAGTTGGTTCCACAGAGTCGGAAAAAAAATCTATATTTAAAATAAAACATTCACACAACCATGCATGGGCCAATCAGGGCAACTATTGGCCCCAGGCCTGCCGGAAAAGCCAGGTCTTAACGGCTTTACGGAAGGCCAGTAAGGTGGGGGTAGTACGGATCTCGGGGGGAAGTTGGTTCCACAGAGTCGGA
>QLTV01002975.1:3474896-3486188 GCA_003457575.1 Thermophis baileyi | reverse complement strand
TCCCTGCACCCCTAAGTCCAACTTCACAAGGAGAGACTCACACCCAACAATCTCAGGGGCAGGGATCCTGCGAGGACAAAGATTCTTATGGACTATGATAGCCGCGCCCCCACCCCTGCCCTGGAGGCGTGACTGGTTCAGCACCTGAAACCCGTCTGGGCAGATCTCTGAAAGGGGAACACCCCCCTCCTGTCCCAGCCAGGTTTCGGTTATACATGCCAGATCTGCTCTCTCCTCCAGGATTAAATCCCGGACGAGAGGGGCTTTGTTCACAATCGATCTGGCATTAAGCAGCAGCAGCCTGAGGCCAGGGCCCTGAAAACCCAAGTCACCAGAAGGGTCAGAACAGGCAATCGCTTTGATACAGNTGTCTGGCAGATCTCTGAAAGGGGAACACCTCCCTCCTGTCCCAGCCAGGTTTCGGTTATACATGCCAGATCTGCTCTCTCCTCCAGGATTAAATCCCGGATGAGAGGGGCTTTGTTCACAAACGATCTGGCATTAAGCAGCAGCAGCCTGAGGCCAGGGCCCTGAAAACCCAAGTCACCAGAAGGGTCAGAACAGGCAATCGCTTTGATACAGTGAGTACTAGTTCTCCACACATGGTCTGCCCTTCGGTTCCCGCCATACCTACCTCTCCCAACCACCACTGGGATGCTCCGACCCGCCACCCTCCTTGAGATCCCATCCCCCAAGTAGGTGCACTTAAGAGATCAATTAAACTGCTCAAGGAACACACAGATCTGATATTCCCTGAACAAAACTTCACACAAAACCTGAAACCTGCATTAATCAGAACTAGTGAAACTGAACACGTGGCTCTTCCTTAAGTCATATCGAGTACAAAGGATTCCACAAAGTCTATGTCCAAACGGAATCCAAAGTTAATCAGATGTACTTTGAAGAGGTATCAGCTTGCCTTCTTAACACACCATTCCTACATGGTGTTTAACATGGTTCCTTCAGTTGCTTCCAAGGCTGCCAACTGGCTCTACTTGTTGGAGCTTATTCTTATTAACCAACAAGAATGTATGTTAACTTCATGTATCAACCCAGATTCATTAACGTAATCTTTTTTTGCAGTAGGATAAAAGAGGAAAGGGGTGATTAACATGACAGTTTTTCATGCTTTTTGAAGGATCATATAAAAAAAGTTGCCAAAAGCTATTTTATTAGCTGTAAATTATGGGTGGACTAGAAAGAAACAAAAGCTATGAACCCCTAAGGAGGAATATTCTTCAAAACATCCTCCTTCCATTCCGCCCGCTGTAGTAATGAGAATGCATGTCAAGCCATTTTGTGTGCTGGCAAGTTGTTGTTTTTTTCATGTTTAACTCTCTCTTACTCTTAACTTACTCTGTCCTTCAACAGAGAGTAAATAGAAATAATGAAAAGGGTATGGGCTAACCCATGCAAACTAGGGACACAATAAGAGAATGTACTAGTACTATCAGAGGAGAAATGGATAATGCATGGTCCCATTGTTACAATACTCACATCTTCCTAATGCACTCACACAAGTTTCATCACTTGATTTCTGTAGTTCAGCTGATGGTCTCTCACTCTCTTTCTCTCTCAGCCACATAATGATAGATCCACATCATGTGGATCTATGGAAGATGCTTATGTCTTTACACTCTGTCTGAATAATGTTTGAGGTGATTAGAACATTCAATTTATTGCTGACCAAAAAAAAAAAAAATCACACAAAAGAACAGACTTCCCAATCATGAGTTACTGTATCAGTAACTATCCAGGATAATATTGTAAACACAGAACTTATGGGTGTATTTTACTCTTTTGTGCAAGTTCGTCCACTTGAGTCTGTTTCTTCTTGTCATGTTCTTTGAAAATAGGGATTTGCTATGTTCTGTCTCTTGTTCACAGACTTCAAATGGATAATTTTTAGTCTGGAATAAAGATGTCTTTAAGACTGACAGAGAGAAGATGTCCAAAGAAATGTGCTCAATATCTTGTTGAGAATGTGCAGACTTTATAAAGTAGGAAATTGGAAATGAGATAAGGAGAATTATTTCTGTTGAGCAATAAAGTGTTCATAGCCTCCTTTGAGAAAACAAACTGTTTTTAGCACATTCCTCCCCAAATTCAAATTACATCAGATAAATTTGGTTAATGAATCAATTGTTTGCATTGTTGGAAGAGAAACAAAAATGGAAACCATTTTCACATACAGTACACATGAAACAGCAGTGATCAACATAAGACCTAGGTTGAATTTGGTTAATGTTCTATCTAGTATTTCAATGGCCCATTGGATGTTATGAGTGGCCACACCCTTAGACTATTCCTGTTCAGAAATGGTGCTTGGAAATATTCTGTCTTTGATACTGGAAGAATATATTAATACACCCATGCTAAAAGCTCCTGATACATTTCAACAATATGAATTTGTCTAATCAGGTGGTAAGCTTCTCAAAACAGTGAAAGTATATTCTATGATACTCCATTATATGACAATATGCTCCTTTTTTGCTCAGTCTAGATCTTCCACCATTTGGTGGGCAACAGGGGGAATGATTTTGGATTTTTCTCCATAGCATGTACCTCGACCAAGCTTAATAATATATCTATATCTGTAGAAAATTATTCTTGTGTCATGTTCTTTCATTTGAGTTTCCATGCTAATAATTGCAAACATGGAGGACATCTTCTTCCCAGCAGCCATATACCAAGTTATTTTCTTTGAACTAAACATGCTAAGCCACTTTGATGCAGTGACCAGGTTAGAAACTGGATGTCTGTGAGTTCTAGTCCTGCTTTCGATGGGCCACTCTCTGTGTCTCAGCCTTAGGATGGAGGCAATGATAAACCACTTCTGAAATCTTACCAATAAAATCCAAAAATCACTGTTGTTGCTTGTCTATAATTCTCTGGTATTTGATACAGCATGAAAGTGTTGTTGGAATGGGACTCCCCAAAGTACTTGCTTAATACCTTGCTCTAAGAAGAGATCCTTTCTCCAAGGGATCAAAGGGGAAGGGATGAGGCTGCCAGCTGCCAATTGTTAAAAAAGTGGTTTCTTAAAGGCAACTTTCCCAGCAGTGGTCAGTGCAAGGGCCCAATGCTTTTAGCTTCCCAAACCCTCCAGTGATTCACATGGGGGAAATTTTGCACTGCAAAATATTTAAACAGAGAAGTCCCAGATTCCAATGGAAACAGTTTACCTTGGAGCTCATTTAAATTCCACTTCTGAACAGAAACAATAAAAAACTTCACTGAGTAAATCAATATTTCTCTGTGCTTTTGAACGACCCCTTTCCTAATGATAGGAACCTCCGCTACACTTTGCATTCCACTAGATCCATGCTTTCTAATAATTACACCCGCCAGAAGGCTTTCCTATTATGTTTTCATTGTCAGCACTACTTTCCCACTAGTTCTAGGTGAAGGGGTAGTGCAGAACCTACGTTCCTCAACCCACTGCGCCCACTGCATAGTTGCTGACAATGTAATACTCGTTCAGCAACTGATTATAATTAAAAATATCAGAATAATTAAAGTCTTCAGTTTGACAAGCAGAGCCATAACTTTGCCTTCAGACATTCCTCTCTAATTAGTTAATTAATCCTAATGCAAATTATAAGCAATAATTAGTCAGCCAAGCTTGACAGGAAAGTCTGCTGATTTAACAGTGGAAAAGCTTCCCAGTTATTGGGTTATGCCTACTTTATGTTCCTTTGTGTCCAATTGTGGTGGGTCTATGGTTAAGCCACTTTGTATAGGTTCAAGGGAGGGGTAGATCTATGCCCCTAATAAGAGGTGGGTTCCTCCCATTTTGGACTGGTTCTCCCGAAATGACATCACTGATCCGGTTCGGTGAAAAAATTCATCTTTTTTTTTTTGAATTTTTTTTGAAAAAAAATTTTGAACTTTTTTTTAATTTTATTTTTCTGCGCATGTGTGGAAGCCGAGTTTCCAGCACTGCGCGTGCATCGCCATCTTGTTTTCGGTGTTTGTTTGTTTTTTTAAAAAAAATATTTTTTGGGACTGCACATGCGTGCGCGTGTGCGTGCCCACAAGGCGCGGCCACGCGGCACAGGAGGAAGCGAACCGGCAGTGAGGTAAGTTAGAACCCACCCCTGCCCCTAATGTAAACTGAGGGAAAATCTCTTTTGAGTAGAAAATGAAAGCATTGCTACCACAGGCTTGAGATTTGTGTCTTATCAAATGTTCCAGATCACTTTTAGAGATAAAGAAATGGTCTTCATTTCAGGAGATTCTGGAAAGCTTGCTCTCTATCTCAGAACTCTTAAAGCAGCTAAACTGAAGATCTGGCCTACAATTGCTCCCAAAGCAACCTAGTAAAGGAAAAGCATTTAAACCTAGGATTAAGAGTCTATGCACTATAACAAGGAGTCCATAAAAATTCCATCTGGTCTCCTAAGAGGGCTATTGCAATCCCTGCAATCCCCCACAGATTTTTTGAGAACCAAAACAACTTCATGGAACACAATTCATTGCCATAGACTATATTAGGCAGGTAATTAATATATCATGGCATTGTGTTGGAAGTGTTGTGGCCCGCCACCGTCCCATGCAGTTGATCATGGATCCCGAGGACGATGAGGCGGTTGTGGCGAGGTACCGTCGGCCCGTGCACCTGGCACCCGAGTCAGAGAGCGAGGAGGTTGGAGAGGACTCGGTGCCAGAGGCTGAGAGTCAACCAGGGCCTTCTGTACCTCCTGAGGAGTCCATCAGGGCCGAAGAAGAAGAGGAGGAGCCTCTTCTTCTCGATGCTCGGGCACGCAGGGCTGCTAGAAGACAAGAGTGGCTACTCAGGAGGAGGTATCCTCGAGAGTAGAGCTGCAGGCTAAGTTTCTACATTTTTAGACTATTTAAGCCCTGACCACGCTTCGTCTCGTTGCAGGAAACAACGTTTATTATTAATCTTGATCTTTGTGACTCCAGTCTGCTCAGTTCTTGTTCCAGTACGAGTCTTGTTTCCTGCATTCCTAGCTCTGGGAGTATTGCCAGATACAGTAAGACCTGCTCATTATCTATTGGACTCCGGCCAGCTGTTAAGACTGTTAAGACTGGACTTTAATAGTGGGGGTTTGAAAAAGACTCTTCTGCCTTTATTTTGTTTTCAACGACTCCTAAGAAGTTATTAGGAGACCTTTATTATTAGTAAACGAACAGTGTTTTGCAGTTTGTGTGTGCATATTATTGGTTGCTGGGGCAGAACAGGAAAGGACCTTGGAGATCAAGCAGGAGACCCTATACTATTTCAGACAAATGGTTGTTCAATCTCTTCTTAAAAACCTCCAATGGTGGAGCACCCACAACTTTTGAAGGCAAGCCATTCCACTGATTAATTGTTGTAACTGACAGGAAATTTCTCCTTATTTCTAAGTTAGTCCTCTTGTTGATTAGTTTCCATCTATTGCTTCTTGTCCTGGCCTCATGTGCTTTGGAAAATAGGTTGACCCTCTCTTCTTTTTTTATCACATTTTGCAATATATTCTGGATTGTCTTAGATGAATTATCTCACAATGAAGATAAAACAAGTTTGTTTCATATTTGCTGCATATTTGATACAATACATTAATGACTCAGATCCTGTCTAGGGAGCTTGCCATCCTTCAATGCATTCCTATCTTATACTTACTTTTTGGCCTTTCCAACATCAAACTTTCTCATTGTCAAAATGACCCAGTTTTGGAGGTTGCAGAACATGAGAAAGAGTTTTCCTGAGATTGGGAAAAATCGGGGGGGGGGGGAATCTGTAACCCTGAGACACCATCACATGGACCGTAGTATTGCAGCATTAGGTTATTTAAATATTTTTGCTCAGTTCTTCAGCTGAAAAGACTCCCAGAGGATTTTAGCAATCAAGAGAAGAACAGGAGGAGATAAATGAAATGAACAGAAAAGTTACTGCAATTAGGTTGACAATTAAAATGTCACATCAGGGAAGAGAACTCAGTCACTAGCTCTAAATATTATGAAATTCTTCTGATACAAATAGTTCAGGAAAAGAAAAACCAATTAATGTCAGTACTTGAAGTTCATATTGGTAATGTTAATAATACTTAGAGTAACATTAATTCATCTAGTTTATTGAAAGTTTGAATCAGAGTTTGATCTAATGGTTTATGCAAACTGTTTATTCAAACATTATTTTTCTCATTACTCTTTTTCATGTCGCAGTTCAGCTGTACAGCTACATTGTACAAGATTTTCTTCTACATCATAATCACTTCAGTGCTGAATATAGCCTAAAGATTTCAAGAGCTAGCTATTTTCAATGGAAAACTGGCTTTGCTTTGGGTTCAATAAGCAGATTCATAGCCCAGGCCAATACACTAGGATCTTCAAAAACTATGTTGCTGGGAATCACGATTTATATCACGGATCCAATATGTACCTAGTATGTACTTGCTTACTTAGCAGTTTTACTAATTTCCTTAAATCTCATGCATGTCGTTATACACAACATTCATTATTTAGTTTGGTACAAAACATTGAAATACTGGGAAACTGATAACCAGAGCTAATCTTGCAACATCAAGTGGGCTATTTCTGCATAATAGTGGTGGAATAAGCCTTTCTCAGAGAGGTGCTTTTCAAATGTATAAGGGTTCCTAGAATTCTTAGATAACATAACTTTCCATCACATTGGTAATCCCACAAGACTTGTGGGCTGCCACATTGGAGGTGGTGATTAATTAATAAAAGACCATAAGTCAGAGGTATAAGAGGTATAATAAGAGGTATAAGTGATTGTTGTTGTTCTAAAGGGGGAGTTGATAAACCATTATGGAATGTGCCATCCAATAATTAATCTTAATGATGACAATCCATACAAATAAAGGAAATTCATGGGGGGGTTACTTCTCATAGAATACAATATATAATTTTTTCAGCAGTTGGATTATTTATGTATTTATCACATTTTTATAATTGCCCATCTCGGGTAGTGACTCTGGGAGGCATACATAATCAAATAGTTCAAATGCATAAAAACCATTAAAAAGTAAGCAATTAAAATTTTAAAAAGGTTTTTAAAAGATAGAAAACAAAATGGCAGAAAAGGATACAAATGAAAGCATTCTATTATATAGCCATCTGGCAGGCTCAACTCATGGGATATCATGGCATGCCAAGGCCAGTTGATAAAACCATGTCTTAAGGGTCTTTGGAAGGCCAGTAGGGTTGGGGCTAGCCTCAATTTGGAGAGAATGATTTCCACAGGGGAGGGGTCACAGCAGAAAAGATTTTCTTCCTAAGTCCCTGGCCGGTGGATCCCACAACATGCCTCTTCTTCTGGATCCTGATAGGATGGATAGATGTAATCTATATCTCCATTAAGAACATTTCTTGGGAAGCTCAATTGTCCTTTTATTCCAACATCAGGATTATTAATACTGCTTTGCTAATCCAAATCAGTAGGTCAATAATAGTAGCAGCAGCAAAGGAGAATGAAATGTTACCTGTCATTCCCATAATATCCTTGGCAATTGTGCCACAACCCACAGATCACAGCTTTTGTCAAAGATGTTTCCTCATACCCTTAACCTGGAAGTCACCATGTGTCTTCCCTTTAGTGTTAGCTTGTGGGTTATACCTGCTTTCCTTACTGAATGCCACACAACTATTCCAGTCATTCAATGTCTTCTCACCAAGTGATTAAAATAAAGCAGGTCGGAACCTCCCCAATCACTTGTGCCATAGAGAAATTCATTGCACTTGACCTTAGCAGCACTTGAAGGAATGCAGGTAGATTTTTACAATATTGACTAATAATGGTACTCACATGTAAGAATGTACAGAAGTTGTTTATGACTATAGCTACAAACTCTGAAGATTTCTTTGTAAATAAGCAAGAAAACAATGCTCCCTTTCACTGCAGAACTATGCTGTTAAAATCTCTTCAAGCTAATGTTTAATAAATATTTTTGTTATCCAGCAGTCATTTTGAGAATCATTAACTTAAAATAAGTCTTGGGTATGGTTAGTATTGGCACTTGCTTTCCTTGACATGTTTAAGGTGTTTTGTAAATAGGTAGGTAGGTGGTAGGAAAAAATATATAAACCTAAAGAGAAAATTCAACCTTTAAGGACTTTTTGAAGAATATGAAGACCCAAATACATCATTTTGTAGCTATCCAGCAATCTGAATAAACTGAATGTAAGTAGGACTAAGCTTAATTTTGTTGAGCATTTGTGTTTATATTGGAGTTTACACTTTTCTGGTCTTTAAGGACATGTTTAAGGTAAAACGGAGTTCTTAGGGAAAAAAACACTAATATAAGGGGCTACACAATTTTTAACCATGTTCAGACACAAGATTATCAAATCATTTGGCATTGTTCCCCCAAAAAATATCTTTTCCGGTTATTTTAAACTATTATATTTATATTCTAACTGTACAGAAATAAACAACAAGGATCCTGAAATAAAACATAAGCTACGTTTGCTTTCCTTTGTTTACTATACCCTCCTTTTAATGGCATATCTCAGTACCAGCCTGAGCCCCTTAGTTCAAGGAAGAGGTGGGAAATGTTATGGGTTATTGAACACCCTGCTGGTTTTTACTGACAATCAGCAAACTACTATTTAACACAGGTGTTTCATTAGGGCACATTGCTAGATGAATGGGCAGCATTAATGGCCCTCCAATTTCCACCTGCGCTGTGGACAAATACTAGCAAAGTCAGCAGGATATGAGAATGTTGCAAGGCTTCCATCTAGTGTGTTCTAAGTCCCAGTTAGGATATTAGATCTTAGCCAAAAGACAAAAAAAATAGTGGCTTATAGTATATTTCATTGTAAGAAAAGGCTATTCTAGTTCAATTGTCATATCTTTGAAAATCGTAAGTCAAATGAAGGTGAGTAAAAAGAAAGGGCAGTTGCAAGCAAGGTATGGTCAAAAAAGTTAAGATGGCAGCTGCAATCATGCAATAAAATCTCTGCCTGGGTTTTTTTTTTTTTTAATTTGGGACACATAAAAAAGGTAGAATTTTAATCAAACTTTTTTGACTCTAACCTGCAGACACCCCTGATTGCAAGCATTCACACCAGTATCATCAGGGTAGCAAAAGTATTTATAATGCTTTGGAATAAGTGTTCCGCTTTTTTATGTATTTTGATATTTGTTTCAGGGCTTTTCTGATTGGGAGTAGTTTATTTAACACAGAGACACGCCAGTTTCTTTTCTTGTATGCCTTTCTTGTTTTCACATTTGAGGTAACAAAAGGAGGATTTAAAAAAAAGACCCAATTATTGCTGATGAAGTTAATTTATGTTGCACAGTTTAATAAACACATGAATGCTGATGGGTAGGGAAACCTAAAATTTCACAGCTCTAACCAGAGCATTGTATTGTTCTCAACAACGCATACAGAAATGAGGGATAGTCAATACAGAGGGTTATAAATATTATAGCCAAAAAAGAATAGAAAATTAAGGAAGCCACATTCCCAGCTTCTGGTATCTAGACAAATGCTCTTTGATAGATACTATAACATTGTGAGTTACCATGATTAATGATGGTCAATGAGACAGGTGGAGAAATCCCTAGTGAAAAAAACAGGTCAGTATGCATCACTGTAGGTCTCCCTGCTATTAGTGTGCATAAAATATATATTATATATTTCTAAGCGGTATGTTTTCATATCTAGCTGGTTATTATATTGAGGATAAGACAAGTCTGAGATTGTTGTTATTCTTACTCTATTTCTAAGCCCTCAATATTTGAGGATGGCTTATTACCATATTTCTAAAGCATCAGCCACCCAGGCCCATCTGAAGAAGGAAATTTCAAACGTTATGTAGGTATGTTTTTCAAATCATTTCCTTTCCTCTTCTCATCCTCCAAAAATCAGATCCGAGACGAGGATCTACCTATCAGGACCGAATTTCACCGGGGAGGGGGGGCAGAAGTGGAGGAGTGCTTTTCCCGGGTCCTTGGAGAGTGCCCTCTTGGCCAGAAGCCTAATAATGCTTCTTTCCTTTCTGGCAGTGGTGAGAAATCTGCTCACATGGGGAGCTTCCTTAATTTATTACTCTCTTCTCTTTGCAAGAATCCAGAGCCAATTCCACAAAGAGATACAGGGGCCAAAACCCGATGAACTCTGGGACCATTTAAGTCACAACTGAGTCTGCAGATGAGTTGAGCACTGAGACCAGCTCTGCCAGGTCTCCCACCCTGGCTACAGCACATGTAATATCCAACTCATGTTTATTTAATGCATGTAAAAGATTTTATTATTTACATTTAAATATTTATGACATTTTTCATAAGGAGCTCTTCCCCTCCCTTGCAGAAGAAAAACTTTATCTTGTGCCCTTTAGGAATGAAGCAATTTCATTTTACTAGGTAGATTTTATTCCATATAAATAATTGACACTGCAGGAAAAGGGGCCCTGATCTATCATTCCACCTTTATGCTGTTTCCTAAGTGAAAAGGTAATAAAACTAACAAGCTCACCCTTCTGTGCTGTCTACCCCAAAAGCAAAAGTCTAATACAATGGGCAGGAAATGAAAGGATTAGGCAATAACAAAGAAAATATTCTAAAAATCATCTCTGTTTTTAAAAGCCTGACATGCAAGGTGAGCTTATGTGAAGCAGAGTTATACTGTAGTTTTTCCGGATATTCAGTTATAGCATCTAATTCAATTTATGGTCCTAGAGGTATAGGTCCACACAAAGTTTTTCTTAATCTACCATGCAGATATATACTAAAATATATATGTAAATACCTATTAAGGCAAGTAGCAGATATTTTCAGTGTTCAAGAATAAAATTCTCAGAATATCATAAGAACATGATGCAGTTGAATTGTAGATTTTTGCTTTCATGATTGACCCACACCTATTATAACATAGGGTTAGCCTTTCCTTTAGAAAGTGTGCGGAGATGGGTACAAAAGAGAACTGTGTGCTGTGTTGCCTGTATGACATCCCTTAAGCTCACCTGTTGTCTTCAAAAGCAGCGGAGACCACTCTCCCATCATCAACAACAAAAAAGAAAACAACCAATAACCAGTCAAGTTAGTTTATGTTTATAGAACGGGAACAGGCCCAATCTTGTCCTTCGTCTCAGGTACCAAAAGGTTTTGGATCATCCTTTCTGCAATGAAATGTTGGATCTGCAGTCACTGGCTTTCATCTAGTTCATGATGCTTATTAATGTCAGATCAATATCTAACCTCTCTTATCCATGATCTGAATCCAGAGGAGGTTGACAATCCAGGTTACATTACTGAGGCACAGTGAAAAGATACAGGAGACTATACAGGAGGGAAATTATTCTAAGAATATTAAA
>QLTV01002975.1:3446541-3474058 GCA_003457575.1 Thermophis baileyi | reverse complement strand
TATATATATATAAATTATATATATACAAATTATACTGTTTCCCCAAAAATAAGCCCTCCCCCGAAAATAAGCCCTCCCCCCAAAATACCATTTCCTCTGGTTAAGGTTAGGGAGACAGAGCTGGAAATCAGGTAAGATGGCAAGAGGAGCCCTGTCTTGCTCCATGCGCCCCAAAATAATAAGACCTCCCCGAAAATAAGGCCAAGCACTTATTTTGGGGTTCAAAAAATATAAGACAGGGTCTTATTTTCGGGGAAACACAGTATATAGTGAATCACTATTATTATATATAAATATAAATAAAAGAACATATAAAAGAAGACAAACCATGATCTCTGATAATATCATCTCCTTTTTCTGGCACAATTGCAGAATTTAACTGTATTTTCCAAATTCTGGAAAATTACAGTACACTAGATGTTTTTCAGTGTGCTGCCATATGGTCTCCCAAGTTCACTGCTGTGGTCCTAACATTGGTCCGGGAATTCCTCAAGTATTATGAATTGCTGAGATAGGGCAGGGAGGGAGGGAGGGAGGGAGAGAGGGGGGAAGAGAGAGAGATGCTATTGTAGGAAATATAAGAAGATGACTGATAAAGAAGGACAGATGTGAAAGTAATTATGTAGTGTTGAGAACCATCACCACCCCCAAAAAACAGTTAGAAAATATGTAGCCTCAAATAGGAATTTGGCAAAATTTGGACCTTCACACAACCGTGACTTCCATTAATTGGAATTTTCCTAATACATCATCAAGTCAAATGTATACTGTGTTGCTGAATACTTGTCATTTTGGACTAATTGAGATAGTTATACTTTATGTGCAAGGGATTTCCCTTCTTGTTATTTTCTGTAGCATCTGCCTGAATTGTGAGTATGCATCAGCCCAACTTGTGCAGTAAAACAGACTACAATTGCAATTCTATAAATACTTGATTATCTATAGGATTATCTTATCAGCATGTAGATAACTTTGACAAAATTTACAAAGTTTAGGTCATTTTTTCAATTGGATTTCTTGAACTCAGGTTGTCTTGATAATGCTACAAATAGCAGCATGGGGATCAAACTTTAAAATAAGTTTCTTTACCTTGATTGTTTTCAGAAGTAAATCTTGATAGAAAGTGAATATAAAACACATTTCTGGGTGCAATTGAGGCAGTGATTGGAAATCAGGTACTAGTTAATTGCCTACTATTTGGGCAACCTCCAAAATAAGTATGGCGGCTGAGCAAATTCACTGGCAAAATTGCATGTGCTTCACAACAGTTGATGTTACTTAACAAGTGATGTAAAGACATTGGGCTATATTGTATCCCACTGAATCCGCCTCAGATGACTGGATCTTGGTGCAGCACAACGTAACACAACATCAAGGCATTTCATGATATGTGGTACAAAACTGGATGCCATGAGGCAGAAGCAACAAAGAGTAGTAGCTTCATCTTGTATGTATCAAGTCAGACTTTCACTGAAAACGAGTGAGTCCAAAATTAGGATGGTGACATAGGCCAGTGATGGCGAACCTTTTTTTCCTCGGGTGCCGAAAGCGCACGCACACACGCTATCACACACGCGCGAGTGCCCACACCCGTAATTCAATGCCCCCCGTCCCCCTGCGCATGCGCGCGTGACCCCCGCGCTGCCCCACTTCCATGCATGCGTGCACGACCCCCCACTCCCCCATTTCCCGACTTCCGGTGGACCCAGTAGGCCTGTTTTTCGCCCTCCCCAAGCTCCAGAGGCTTTCTTGGAGCCTGGGGAGGACAAAAACGGCCTCCCCCGCCCCCTGGAGGCCAAAAATACCCTCCCAGAGCCTCCGCGCGAGCCAAAAATCAGTTGGCCGGCGCACACATGCACGCTGGAACTGAGCTAGGGCAACGGCTCGCGTGCCGGCAGATACGGCTCCATGTGCCACCTGTGGTGCACGTGCCATAGGTTCGCCATCACTGACATAGGCCAATGAGAAAATGCAATAATTTGCAAGGAAAACATAGACTTTTTGAAGAAATCTTTTTACTTTGTCCCTGCACTGCTTTTGATCAGTATAATCAACTAACGAGATTTCCACCTCTCCAGGCAATGAAATAAGTTACTGTCTGTGAAGATTTGTGGCAGATACTCTCAGCCACTATTAAGAAGTATTTTTTACAGCACAGCGCATTTAAACAAATATTAAATTCATACAATTGTTAATCAGTGTGCCATCTGGAAACATTTGAAAGTTTAGACTCTTAATTGCTTGAATCTCATAAATGCTCAAAACTGTGGTATACTACGGGCTATAATGCACTTAGGATTTTTTTTTAAACTGTATAAATACATGTAATTAAACGGGGGCCCTGAACACCTTTTAGCAGCTGTGCAGGCTGCAAGCATCGCTCCCCGATTCATCTTGAGGTGCTTGGCACCAGGGTCAGCGACATGTCACTACATTTGAATCTTGCCCTTTGACAATGCATCCATATTCTTTTTCCAAATTCTTTTCATGTGACTGACAGTTAAATCCATTTCTTCCCCAGGCCACTGTTTAAATTCCTTTTGTACTTGTAGAAGCAAGTTTGCTGGCTCAAGAATTTTTTCTTAACTTTGCCTTTAAGTCTTGTCAATGAGGAAAATGAGGACAAGGCATTCGATTTTATCTTTCAAACACGCATGTTGGTATCCAATGGGGCTGTTTTTATTTACTTGTCAAATCAAAGAGCAATCACTTTTGTAGATTTTTCAAGAGGTGTCATATGGCATGCTGCTTCAGAAGGACTGAAAGTAGAAACAGTTAAGCTGGATGGACCAATGTAGTGTCCAAAAATACTGGTGATTAAAAACAAATACTCACACCATTAAGCAATTCTCAATATATTTTTCTCTGCTCTAATGTATATTGTAATTAGTTACTACTGATCCTTTGTTTTCCAATATTTTGAAAGCAGAGGGGCAAGTTTTCTTGCATTAAAATGGACTGTCTACCTCCTGAAGTATCTACTCAGCCCATTCAATCTGGCAGGGTTAGCATGCTTACAGCTTCCTTTTTTTCAAATCAGTTGGCTGGGGAATTCTGGGAGTTGAAGTCCACTCATCTTAAAGCTGCTGAGGTTGAGAATCACTGGATTAAATAATGTTATCTATTGGAGCTCCAGAAGCATCCCTTCTCTGCAGCTGTGTCTGCCGCCTGGAATGAGTGTTTCAAAGGGCCTTGAAGACTCTGGCTCTTCTTCCAGACCTTTAGCCAGGATGAGAGAAGCCTCATTAATTATTATTATTATTTTTTGCAATTCAGTCTTGTTTTTGTTGTCTTGCTATCCTTATTCTTTATTTCTTTAATCAGATTGTATCCTTTTTTTGAGGTTTTTACTTTCTGCTTAGAGTTGTTGCATGTTGGACAGCATAAAAATTTAATAAGTTAAATAAATACATTAACAAGTTTTTCAAGACCAGTGCTATTAAATAACATAAGAGTGTATGTTGCACAAATATGAGTGTCTCTCTCATTTTCCATATTTCTTCAAAACAGACCAACATGAGCACACCTTCTCATTTGAAAGAAAACTCAGGGAGAGCTCCAACAGGCAATCTTTCCTGGAGGCAATGTCATCTTATTGCATCTCCACATCAGGAGAAATGAGTGACTCGCTCACAACTGACCTCAGTCCCTGCATCCTTGGGCAATAGCTAGTTTGTGCTCTGGTGGGGAATGAAAGATGAGTGAGGAATTTACAGTAAAAAGAATTAAAGCAAAAAGCACAAACAAACAAACAAACAAAACTGTGGATATTTTGTTTCTTTTAAAGTTTTAGAACAAAGCAGCGATTTAAAATAATAATGAGGAGTGGAATAAGCCATTTATCATTGGATGAGATTTTATGGATCACAGTCAATTTCATCAGATGCATGGAATGTAGATCCAGTCCTCCTGACTGGGGCTCCTTCTCTGTCCCAGCACCTGCCCCCTGGCACATCTCCCACTCCCCTGGATTTCTTTGGCTCCCACCCTGACCTTCCTCTAAAGAGCTCTTAAAACCTAACTCTTCCCCTAGGCCTTGGGCTAGAGTGGCCCCAGGCCCCTTGTGCATTATACATGGCTCTTTAAGAGTTGGGAAGGGGGAGTCTGGACACCTGTTCTTTTGCCTGTATTTTTGAATTGTTTGAATCTTGTATGCCATCCGGAGTTGTGATGAGGTTGTATAAGCGGCCTTATACATTAACTAAGTACATAAATAAATAAATCTGCATGCATCTGATGAGGTGAACACCATGATAATAAGTAAAGCTTACTGTATATACATTATAAATGCTTTAATCCTTACTACCACATTTATTATTAAACACAAAGGGTCTTCTTTGCAGCATTTGGGTCTGTCAATCTCTTTGGGTCTGCCCAATCTACCTCACAGTTGTTACTTTTGCGGTGGAAATGGGGTAGCATTATGTATCTTTCCTTGAGCTCTTTACTGAACAGTGGAATATAAATCCAATCAAGACATCATTTCTACAAGACTACCCTTCTGAACATGTATGTTTCATTTTGTACAAAGCAAATTGATTGGTTCATAGAAGTTAATCTTAAACTTTAAAATCCTTTACATAAAATAAACATGATTGATAATAAAGTTTAAGTAGTTTAATCAAAGCAACGTTTGAGTTTATTTTACACAAAGTCAAATATTGTGACTATATGGTAATATAGGGGAGTCTGCTAAGAAATCTTGCCATTCTTACCACCATGTATTTGTTTTATTTTGCTTTTTATTTCCAGGGCAAGGAGCTCTTATTTCCTCTTCAGGAAATAAGGGGATCAGAACTCCAATTGGCAAAGGAAGATCAGTGAGACTGAACAGCAGCTGAGTGATTGTATATAAAGTTAATAAAAGAAAAAGGATTCAGCAGCCCCCCAAAAATAAAGGAATACTGCATTGAAAAATGGAAACTTTGAAGGTCTCTCCAAAGGTAAGACTTTGTTCATTCTTTTTTGTTTCCTTTATTAGTGTGCATTGCATAGGATTTCTTCAAATCAACTTCTTGATTCTTATGATGAGATCCAAATCTACATGGTTAGATTTTCTTTTTCTTTTTAAAAAAAAATTAGGATGCAAGCTGAAGGCAGTATGTTATGGATAAAGATGAAACATTATCGAAAGAAATTCAAATACTTTCATTTATAAAATGCCATGACTATTACAACACAAAAGAATGCTAAACAGCCCTGCAAGATGCAGCTATATATAACTAATACTATTGTTCTGATTCATGGCAATAGAATTTAGTTCCCTCCTGTCCACTCAACAGCTGCACTATCTAAATGTGTCACATAGGCAATAAAGGCTAAGATATGAAAATTGGTATGGTATGGTGTATTTCTGCATAAGCTCAATTGGAGGTCACCAGTTCTTTTTCTGGTTTTTCTGTGCAAACTGAAAACATGACCTAACCTTCCAGATCATCTTAACTGAGGTCTATCTGATCTATGAGTTCCATTCAGATGAGGAGGCGAAATAGGGAGAAAATACCTCACTCAAACATATTTGCTAATTTAGATTTAGTATAGCATCTAAGATATCTTAGAATGAAACCACTGCCATAGTTCAGTTGGGATCAAAAGTTGGCTAATAAACTACATCCCAGCAATAATAAGGCCAAACTATAACAGCAAAGTACAAGCCTGGATTCACACATTAGATTAAGCCATAATATTATGTAGTAGGTTTGATGAGAAATCCAGGTTTTTGGTCAATGTTCAAACTAGACTAATATATTTTAATGTATTTAAGAGCCATAGTGGCACCGTGGCTAGAATGCAGTACTGCAGGCTACTTCTGCTGACTGCCGGCTGACTGCAATTTGGCAGTTTGAATCTCACCAGGCTCAAGGTTGACTCAGCATTCCATCCTTCCAAGGTCAGTAAAATGAGGACCCAGATTGTTGGGGGCAATATGCTGACTCTGTAAACTGCTTAGAGAGGGCTGTAAAGCACTGTGAAGCGGTATATAAATCTAAGTGCTTTTGTTATTCAATTTCTACAGCTCTCCAATTCAACCAAGTGATTCTGAGTGACTTACAATTTTAAAGTTATAAAACGATTAAAAAACATTAAAACAATAAAAGCATCCTCAGAACAAATAAGTACATACAGTAGCCATGATGATTAATCAACTAATAGTAAAGCCAAGTAACAGAGCTCTTAACACATTCTGAGCAGTGGTGAAATCCATTTTTTTTTACTACCGGTTCTGTGGGCGTGGCTTGGTGGGCGTGGTGTGGCTTGGTGGGCATGGCTTGGTGGGCATGGCAGGGGAAGGATACTGCAAAATCTCCATTCCCACTAGTGCAAAATCTCCATTCCCACCCCACACTGGGGCCAGACAGAGGCGGTATTTGCCGGTTCTCCGAACTACTCAAAATTTCTGCTACCGGTTATCCAGAACCTGTCAGAAGCTGCTGGATTTCACCCCTGATTCTGAGCCCCAAGCCAGGGTACATAGCCATGTTTTTAAAACCTTGTGAAAGGCCAACAGGGTTGGGGCGATTCTAATCTCTGAGGGGAGAAAGTCCGATAAGGCAAGGTCTACAGCAGAAAAATCCCATCTTCTAGTTCCCACCAGTTGGCACTCTTTGGCTGATTGGATCTGCCACATTGCCCAATCTGTTAGATCGAGTTGGATGGGTAGAAACTCTTGGAAAATGACAGTTGCTCTGGTAAGCCCATCACACTTTAAAGGTGACAACCAACACCCTGAATTGCACATGGAAACACCGGCAGCCAGTGTGGCTCACAAAATGGTGTTACATGTGCCATGTAATTGGCACCATTTATTATCAGCTGAAGTTTCTGAATGTTCTTCAAGGGCAGCCCCATGCAGATCGTGTTGCAGTAATCTAAGTGGGAGGTTATAAGGGCATGGGTAACAGTGGGCAGGGCGTCCCGGTCCAGGAATGGGTGCAACTGGTTCACTACCTGAAGTTGTGCAAAGGCTTTCCTAGCCACAGCTGCCATCTGCTCTTCAAGCAGGAGCTCTGAGTCTAGGTCGACCCCCAGATTGCATACCAAGTCTGTCTGGAATAGTACCACCCCATGCAAAACTAGAGATGGAAGAGCTTTGTCTCTGGAGGATTCAAAAATCCACAGCCACTCCGTCTTGCTAGGGTTGAGTTGGGGCCTTTCAGACCTGAACAGGTTCCAGTCACTGGAAAAGGATGTCCACAGCATCACTCAAGGGCCCTGGACTAGAGATATAATGCTACATGGTTGGCTGCTATTAGTCTAATAGAGTTGGCCCAGAAAAGGGTATATTATAAAAATTATATATAAGAGAAGCTGAGTTAAATTGTAGGAACTTTCATCTGAGTAACTGAGGACTCCTATAATTCACTTTGTAAATAAGGCAAGTCCAGATTTTTTTCCAGAGGAAAGAGAGTTTACAGGATAGTATTCATTTAAAAGTCAAATTAAATTGGTTGTGTTATGTCACAAAGGAGAAGGTGGTAAGGAAAAATATGGGATGACAGAATGCTAAGAGAGGCATGTCAAGATGCTACAACATTAAGGAAGAAAGGGTTTGCAAATGGTTGGAGCTGGAAAGTTGTGAAAGAGAAAGAGAAGGTTAAGAAAAAAAATTGACGAGTGGAATAGAGAGGCAGACATTCCATATGCTTCAAGTTAAATTGTATGATTGAAAAGGACTGGGAATTTTGCTTTGCACTTCAATGAAACATGTATTCTCTTTATTGAATTCCAGGGACCTAGTATGAAGAAAGGTGCTAAATGTATTCCATTGAATAGTCACTCAGACACATTTTATTACCAAAGATAGTTTTTGGTTAGCTGCACTACCTGTTTAAGAATTTCTCAACCTTGACAACTTTAAGATGTTTGGACTTCAACTCTCAGAATTCCTTAACCAGCATATGAAGCTTCAACAGCATGCCAGTTGAAGTCCATGCATCTTAAAGTTCCACAATTGAGAAACACTATTGTAACTGATCTCTTTCGTAAAGAATGGAACTCTAGAATTGAATCCTTACAAAGTATAATTGAGAACTTTCAAAAATACAAAATAGAGAAAAACCAATTGTGAGAACAATTGTACTTGACCAATTCACTCATTTAGTACTTTATGGCTATTTACTGGTTGTTGTAATTTTTATTAGGGAGATAAATTTACAAATTTTATTTTCTCAAGTATTAGAATAGCTCTAGTTAGCTATTGCAGGTTATACCTGGAACAGCATTAACCCCTGCATGCAAGAAGAAAGCTTAATCTCATCTGAATTTTACACAACGGCCAGGTTCCAGCCAGAGTTATCATTTGTCAACCTGAAGAAACGTGCCTATAATTCTTGTAGCACTCATGTGTCTCACCATTTGCACTGATAAGACCATAGCCCCATTTCTTTGATATTATCAATGAAGAACTTTATAGCAATAGTAATAGCACTTAGATTTATATACCACCCCATAGTGCTTTACAGACCTCTCTGAGTGGTTTACAGAGTCAGCATATTGCCCTCAACAATCTGGGTTCTCATTTTTCTGACCTCTGAAGGATGGAAGTCTGAGTCAACCTTGAGCTGCTCAGAATTGAACTCCTGGCAGTGGGCAGAGTCAGCCTGCAATACTTCATTCTAACCACGGTGCCACCATAGCTCCATGTTTGAGTTCCTTAAGCTGAAGCCATGCTTAGCACTGAAAACAATGTAATTATACTTAACATATTTTTAAATGAATAGAGCATAAGAAAAAATATATTTATGTATGCAATGTGATCAGTATGGAAATTATAAGCCAGATGAAAAATCTCTCTCTCTTCTTTCTCTCTCTCTCTCTCTCTCTCTCTCTCTCTCTCTCTCTCTCTCTCTCTCTCTCTCTCTCACACACACACACACACACACACACACACACATGCACACACACACACCATTGTTGTTTGCTACTGAGGAAAGTTACTTTTGGCGAGGATGCATTTAACCTATAATGCAGCTTGTCCCAGCAGCTGGTCAAATGATTTAGCTTCTGTGGGTTATGGGGATGAAATTTTGATCAGCCTCAGGACTGCATCAGCAAATCAAGTTATTAGATATCCTGAAGCATTTTTAGAATATTGAGTTACTGCTCATTGCTGAATGCATATATGTACTCACTCATGCAGACTCTGGGATATGTACATTTTCCACTGAGGCATTTCAAATGATATATTCGTCATGAGGTTTTGATAGCCTTATGATGCTGAGAAAGATAGTCTGTGGATTTTCTAAGCTATAGAGCATGGTATGCCATCCCACAATTTGCTAATTGTGAACTAACATGTGATTATTTCAGGGTAGCTAAATTGTAAAACACTCTTGTCAATGATTTCTTTATGTATTAACCCACGTGGCTTAGGATAATTTCCTTTCCCATCTCATCACACTCTAATCATTGTAACAAGTGACATATTTTGTGGTAAACAACACCAAGCTTTTCATCTCTTTTCCCATAATGCATGGAAAAGGATGTGATTCTCACATTATCCTCTTTCCCCCCACCCCCTTAATCTAATTTTGCCAAATGCCTTCATGCTAAAGGCATTATACAATACCCAAACACAAACAAGCAAACCTTTGGTGTCATTGAGAATTATTGCCCCAGCATCATAGATGTGACAACCACAATTTGGAGATTTGCTCTGATTTCCATGTACTAGGCAGTCATATAAATAAAACTAAAATGCTTAAAATCTCATTTTCCCAGGCCACTAGAGAAAGTATTCTTAGTGTATTGGCAGTAATTTACAAGAATTTACACTTTTTGCCTTTAACTAATGGTTAGCCTCAAAATGCAGCGTAGCATTAAGGTAGTTAAAGAACACATTGAACTGAACACATTCAATATGTCTCCAGCAAGACAGCCATCTGACATAGCCTTGCGTTCAGCCATTCAGTAACAGGGAAGAAGTGTGTGTGTGTGTGTGTGTGTGTGTGTGTGTGTGTGTGTGTGTGTGTGTGTGTGTGGGCTTGTGGGTGTGCCTTCTGAAAAACAGGCAAGATCGCTAATGGCAGCCTTGTTCATCAAGTGTAACCAAGGCTGCTGAATTGCTAAGCCGTATAGACCCAGGGGTGTATGATGTTTGGATAACTTCCATAAAGCAGGACTATACATGGCCCTTCAAACCAGCAGAATGGGCTACAGCAGATGTGCCATGCTCAAGAAAGAGCCTAGAAAATGGTCAAGTGCCAAGTAAAAACAAGTGTGGGAGCTGATCATCCCAGCAGGAACTAATCTCAGTGAAATTAACTGGCAAAACAATCCATTTGTCATGATCCTGAATGCCAGATCTGTCAATTACAACCTGGTGGCATAGAAGATGGGAACACCCCCTAGTTGTTATTCCAATCACAAATAGAGGGCAGAACCTCTGAGAAGACATTTCTCAGATGACCTTGGAAACAGAGTGATCAAGTCAGACATGCTGCACAATGCAAACTTTTCCAGAAGTTTGATCCCATTTTAAAAAATATATAATTTTTGAGAGCAGTTATTGATTTAAAAACCTAGAGTTTATAAAACTACAGCACATTTAGCAAACCCAAAGAGGGCCATACAATAATTAAAACAAATTAATCCTTCTTTTTTCAAGGAACTAATTCTGCTGATGGTAAAAACTGCTATGAGAAATAATGATGGGCTGAGCATTTCCCCTTCCCCAACCCACTCACCCATCTACCCCCAGGTGGCTTAGTGATAGTATGCTCTCAGAAAGCCAATTCTTCAGGCAGATGGGGAAAGACTTCTTTCTTAACGGAGAGTCTTTAACTGGAGCAGAGGTGGGTTCCTGCCAGTTCGGACCGGCTCTATAGAACCGGTAGCGGGAATTTCCCCCTGCTTGCCGAACCGGCAGCGATGGCCGGCTGGACACGCCCCTGAAACGGCTCTCTCGGCGGCGCCATAGGCACCGCCATCTTGTTTTTTTGCTTCTGCTCATGTGCAGAAGCTTGGTTTTTAGCACTGCGCATGTACGCGCAAGGCACGCAAGGCGCACGTGCCCACGCGGCGCGTGAGGAAGCGAACCGGCAGCGAGGTAAGTCAGAACCCACCCCTGAACTAGAGCAACTATGATACTTGCATATGGCCAAATACAATACATTGCACATGTGCATTGTTACATTGCCTCTTGAAATTTGCAAGAATTTGTTATTATGTATACACAGTGAAATGTGAAAGAAAACTAAGATCCTATTTCATTTTCTGTCCTCCTATGCCAGTCAGCTGGTTGATTGACTGCCTTTTGCTCTTTTGAATGGACACAAAAGGAAGTCATTTTTAAAATTATGATTACACCTTTGCCTTGTGATTTGCCGAACTGATAACATGGCCCGGTGAACGCATTCATATCTACTAAAGCATATAAATATGGAATGCAGAGGTGAATGAATATAAAATAGGATTAAATGAAAAAGTATGCAGTTCAACACAAATTTACTTGAGAATAATTTCTAGTGAGCATGACGGGGGTTTTCCTGGCTACATATAGGATTGGACCACATGCCTCAACGTAATACATTTTTGCATCGATATATATATTTGCATATAAAAGAAATACCACCTACAGTACAGTACGTCTTTTATCATCCAAAATACAACATGAGGAAGGGAAAACTGAAAGTCCCAAAGCATAATAATTTACATCAAATAAAAATAAAGTCATAGGGTATCCACGCAGTGTGTGCTCTGCTGACATTCCCCTTCATACCTTCACAATATGTCAAGGGAAAACAGTAGGACTGTGCAATGTTTCTGATGTGAAGGCAAAAAAGTGCTTTGGAGCACTCAGAGATGCTCAGGTTATTCTAGTCCATATCTCAGCTCCCTAAAGCATCTGCTTCTTTTCCCTGGATTGTTTAATTGCCCTTCGGAGCTGCTGCACAATCCAAGGGAAGGAGGGTTGCTTCAAAGAGTTGCTGGCAGGTACAACATCTGTGCCACTCTGAACTATGTTTGGAGCTAACAATTCAAAGAGCTTCACAGCTCCAGAAAGCTGGATTGTTTAGGTTAGTTCCATTCCCTGCTGCCTCTTCAGGAAATGAAATGGAAAGAGGAAAGTTCTTGGTGCATTTGATTGAATGCACTTATAATTCATTTCCACATTTGGGGTAATGAACTATGCAGGGTTTCAAATTATGTGGAAGATTCTTTGTGCATTCCATGCAAGATGAACCCTCTTCAAACTTTTGCCTGAAGACATGAAGATTGTAGTGGAATGATCAAAGTCAAGACTAACATAGATGGCCTCATTTTCCATCCAGAAGGAAGATGGAAGCATCACTTTTCACCTTGGGAATGTGGTTCCATTCTTCCGCATCCAGATGGAATGGACTTCAGTTCCCATAATCCCCAATTAACATGACCAAAGGACATTGGTATGGCCACTAAAAGCTACACACAACCAGGTATCATATAAATACAACACATAGAACAGCCCAGTTGCTAGAGAGAAGTTCCCTAAGGATGGACTCCAGCATGAGTCCAAAAGCTTGGCAGACTAAACCTCTGGTCCTGATGACCGACTCAGATTGGATCCTGCAACATTATCCGTGGACACGTATATTTGCCTTCATTCATGAAAGGTCATTTTGGCTGAAATTATGGGACGTGATGTTCAATGCATTCAGAAGGCTTTGTATAATGTCTCATAAATTAGGATGATATTGTGGTTTTGGCATCACATCCGCTCTATGTTTAGCATCATGTTCATGTTTTGTATTATGTAATAAATACACATAATTGCAAGGAGTTGTGGGAGAGATGACAAGATAGTGTCCCAGTTGTATCAATTTAGTAAATAACAATAGTTCAGGTTAGTAGCCAAATATTTTATAAATAAACAGGAAGTTGTGAATATGTGAAAAAGCAAGGCTTAAATGTGATATGTTTCAAGTTTTTTGTTTCATTTAAATCAAATTAGGTTTGTATACCAAATAGGCAACTGTTAAACCCCAGATACCAGGCTGATAATTGATCTTTAACTGAGACCATTGGAAAAAAAGAGGTTTCATTTTTCAGATAAATAGGCTTCATACTTTTCAATGAAAGACCGCCTTAGCAAAATTGGAGTGAGTAAAAAGGGTTCTTTATTACTTGCTGTTTAGTGTGCAGTACTGATGAAGACAGCAAACATTGTAGAGGTGCCCTTTTATACAAAAAGCTGCCAAATTGTAAAACAACGAGTAGGTTTTTCTTGTTGCTTTAGACATAATTAAATGATCTTTGCTTTGAAGACGATTTTTACCTATTTGTTTTGATTTGTGGATAGTGGCAAAAAAAACCTGTTCACCCATGGTAAAATTTTAATTTTACTCATATTCTCTATGGTCATTTGGAATAAACAAATTCATTGTTGTAGAAATTAAATGTTCTCCTTTTCAGTACATTGTCATTTGCTGTAGGCTAAAAGTTCCATGATAGGAAAGCTTTAGATCATTTTTTCTCAAATTTGGTCACTTCTGGGAGTTGAAGTCCACATATCTTAAAGTTGCCAAGTTTGAGACACATTGCTCTAGATTAATTGTTCTTCATGTTCCCCATAATTAGAAAGTAGGCCTGTCAGTTATTTCATTCTATGCAGGCACTCTCTTTCACTATCATGAAGTTTTCTGTTTCTTTATTTTCATTATCCACATGTACAGTATAAACAATACCATTACCAAAGTTTGAACAAGCTTCATAACATAATGTATATACTGTATAGAAAATTACTACTGTGTAAACTTTCTCTTTTAAGAGGATATTGGGAAATAGTAAATTTACAGCAAAATAGTGTTCAGATCTGATGTTTGATCTTCCTCTGTGATGTGATCCATAAAATCAAACTGAACATTTTATGCACCACATTAACTGTGTTTTATTTTGTTCAATCTATACTTTGTAATGAACTTTTAAGAAGCTATTAGCTATGTAAACATTTTGACCCAAAACAGAATCTGGATGATTGTAAAGCATTAGCAATAATAATATTGCAAAAAAAGTGGATAATTACTATTTTGAAAATGGAAGATGCTCTTTATCAATTATCCTTTCTGAAATATTTCTAGATAATATGAAAACAGTCCTGCTTTCTGTTTTTTTTTTAATCCATCTGTGGTCTAAATCCGTTCAGGGAGCATAAAAGTGAAGTGGGAGTTGTCTAATAATTCTCAGAAGTATTATACTGCAGTGCAGTAGGTTGATAGCAATTGCTAAAGTAGATGTTACTCTCAGAAGGCATTGAGTTCTTATTATTTGGCAAATATTTTAGTTATATACTCAGAGACAGCTTTCAACATGGCTTGGTATATTTCCATTTTAATACAGTAGTTGTTTAGTCAGATGTTGGTTGGAGAGTTGCTCAGTAAATACTCCTGAAAAAGTCTTAATGTATAGAAGTAGAACAGTAATATAAGTCTGGTCTAATCATTATTTTCAAGTCAAATCTATCTAGAAAAATTGTTGTAAGAGGAAGAGGAAATAAGAACCACAAACCTCTACTGAAATATGGTGAAAAACTTTCCTCTTTAGAAGGCATAGGGTGGTTGATTTTAAGCTGTCAAATATTGCTGAATTGCATGTTGTTACTGATTTATAACTCTTCTTGCATGTATCATTTAGAGAAATGTGGGCGAGAAATTAATAATTTTTAATACCAAGCTCATATGGTGGTGTCTTTATCAATTTGAAATAGAAACACCCTAAAATTAGAGAGTGGCTTCAATCTACTTGGAGTTGCAAGTAAATCTTCTAGCAATAATATTTTACAAATAGCAACCTTAACCTACTTACCAATTTTGTTTTACAAAAAAGTAAACACAATTAAAATATCACGTTTTCACCTGAAAAATTGAATTTAATATGCTTACATCGCTGTCCAAGACAATATTTTAAATTTTCTACTGGATTACATAATGTTCATGTAACATTGAACTGATGATGCAGCCAAGCTCAGCCCTTTCCCCACTTTTCCCTCAAAGAAACGCAACTTCTCACATTCCTAAGAAGTAAACACACAATAGAGGAAACCAAAATGTGCAAAAACAATTCAGTGAAGTATATGGCAAAACTTGATAAGAGGAAGATTTGCCAATGGAGCTGGCAGATGGAACACCCCCATTAAAAAGCTTCTGGGGCTGCATGTTGATCTCTAAAATACTGTATATAGTTCAGGTTTGTCTATTACTATTTCTTACTCTCAGCAAGGGTTCTGATCCATGCAAATAATACTCACCTAGGCACCACAAACTGTTCTACCTGAAGCCCATCATTATCATTACGATACAAGACAGCGTAATGTAGAGGCTGAGGT
This sequence comes from Thermophis baileyi, assembly GCA_003457575.1. NCBI lineage: Eukaryota > Metazoa > Chordata > Lepidosauria > Squamata > Dipsadidae > Thermophis > Thermophis baileyi. Next base: position 3,458,757 of record QLTV01002975.1, on the reverse strand, counting down.
GCTGGACTAGAAATGGGGAGACCTAGGTTGTAGTCTGCCCTCACCCAGAGAAGTTTGCTTTGGGACCAGTCATTACCCCCCCCCCCCCACTCAACCCAACCTACCATACTGGATTGTTGTGGGTAAAAATCAGAGGAGGGAGCATTATGTACCCTATCTGGAGCTCCTGAATGAAAAACAGTATATAAATCAGATAAATAAATCATTGTAGACTGGTCCTTGGTGCAGAGAGCCCCTAGATTACTACAAAGGCCTGAAGAGGCCCTCCTCTAAGTTCCTAATGGAATCTTCCATAAATGCATTGTGTCTACAGTTAAACAGTTAAACAGTTAAACCCCATTCCTAAGAGGCCTGTAAGGGGCGTGCATAAGCGCACCAACTTTCCTACCGTCCCTGTCCTACTGTCCCCATTTATTCGTATCCATTTCCTGTATTCATAATCATGTTTATACTTATATCTGTTAAGCTTGACAAATAAAAAAATAAAATAAAAAAATAAAATGGACTTCTGTCCCAGAAGCATGCTTTCTGGGCTGCAACTATTAATTGTTCCCATAGAGGTATCTAGCTTGCAATATGCCACAAATCCTCCTGCTAAACTAACTGTCTGTAATTATCAGATATTTGGGGATCTAGGGGTGCTTCATTCACCAAATACTTCATTCTTCTATTATAATCCATAGAAATATTCCTTATTCGGTTAGGATTTGATTAAAATGGGGAAATCCTTCATGGTTGACAATAGTTGCTTTCCTTGCAATGTAGTTAACACCCTTAAAGTTGTTGCTGTTTTCCTTCCTCTTCATGTGCTGCCTTCTCAAATTATAGCCAGTCTTGCCCCAGCGGAGGCTAATTAATTTTTTTATAACCTCCACATTAAATTCAAAGAAGCCCTTTTCTTCAATCCTCATTTTGCCCTGGCATTCTTTGCCATCTTAAAGCTCTCTGCCTAAAGAGAACACTTTTTAAAACCAAGCAAAGGTGGAAAACATTCCTTCTTTCCATTTCACAAGATGGTGCACATAGTCAAGCTATTATTGTGTCTGAATATATTACTTGGAAGGTTGTCCTGCTGAGCAGGACATTTTCTACCTTGAGGTTTCAAGTACAGGGAGGCCTAGAGAAAGGAAAGATCACAAATAAGAGAGATCCCATGTTTCCCTGCCCTGGAATTATTTCCCTCTAGCTTGTTTTGCAGAGATGATATAAACAGAGATAGTGACAATAGCAAAGAGAAGGTTGAGTTGAATAAAAAAAAATTTAAAAAAAAAATGCATATTTGCTTTGGGAAGTTGCTTCCCAGCTTATGAAGGCCTTGGGATAAAAATATAAAGGAGTCTCTTTTTCACAAAGAGATAAGCAAATGTGCTAGGGTCTATAACTCAGACAGCAGGAGGTGATCTTCAGCAGAAAGCTCCCACATGAAGTAGATCTCTGCCACCATCAGGTTATGCCTAGGCAGCAAAATTGTTCCTTTTCTTTCCAATTCTATGTTATCCTGTAAAAGAAGGTGGGGGAGCAAGGGGATGAAACCATCTGCAACCAAGCAAAACGAAAAGCCATAGTTTGGCCTATCTGTCTGAACTTCTTCATCAATTGCCTCTCTGGGGAGAGGTATGTTGCGGGTGGGGCCTGGGGGACTGAGAAATGTCAGGCTACGAGGGGAAAGAGAACAAGAAAAATATTTCCTTTGGCAATTCTGATTTTCTTTTCAGAGAAGGGGGGGAAAAGCAGGCGGGGGGGGGGGCAGAGAGATTACTTTCTTCGTTCTTTATCCCAACTGACAAGCACAAGCACTTTGGGCCTTAACTGGATGTGAACATTGTCAAAAGGATTTGGGTTCACGGGAGGCATCTGCAGGTCTGTTCCAATGGCACCGAGCACCAGAGCAGGGTGGCTGGTGGGCAGACACCAGTGCAGATGGGAACTTCACATCCTGTACGCATCATGGCCAACAATAAAAAGAGTCACAATGAATCAGTTCTCCCCCAGAGAGGGTCCGGGGAACCTTCACATCCTATTTCAATCCAGCTGACATCCCAAGAGCTCAGTGGGAGCTTTTGTGTTTGAGCATTAACGCCATGCTCAGGGAGGAATGCACAGGCTTTGAAAGTCCTGTGCTAGGAAGGAAGGAAGGAAGGAAGGAAGGAAGGAAGGAAGGAAGGAAGGAAGGAAGGAAGAGGAAGGAAGGAAGGAAGGAAGGAAGGAAGGAAGGAAGGAAGGAAGGAAGGAAGGAAGGAGAGTGGGGAGGTGTGGCCAGCCTGGTATGAGGCTGCTTGGGTAGCCAAACCAATGGTAGAGTGGAGAGCAGGTTACAGCACTAGTGAAATGCTTTGGACTGGGGAGACAACTGAGAAGAAGAGAAAACAAAAACAACATGGTGAGTGGGGGGGGTGGATAATTAAAGCAAACTGCTTAACTTTCTCCAAAGGTGAGTCAAGGGAAAACTGCTGTCAGGTAAACTGACAAGCTGGAATGAGTTGGCTTGACGGTGCATCGCCCCAGTAAAGGTTTGACGGTAGCGGCACGAGCTTTCTGAAGTGCAGTATTATGAGTAGGTAAATTATGTTTTGTATTCATGACTGAAAGCATTTTATTTTAAAGCCGGTGCTGTCAAGGTGGAGATGCTAAGCCTTTATGTACCAGTGCCTCCAGCCTTGCAGTGTGAGTGAGGCAACATGACAGCTTGTAATAAGTAATTTTATACAGTTGCATTTATCACTCAAGTGGGCTTGGCAATATTAAACACAGACCTTAAAATGCTGCAGAAGAGAAGGACAGGAGCTGGAGGCCATACAGGATATGTATGCATCTGTGTGTATGTATGGAGTGTGCATACGCACCTACTATATGTGGGCGTCTATGTGTTGAACTTTTCTTTCTCTGCTCTATTCAAGCTTGTTTTTGTTAATGTAGCACTTTTTAAGATATGCACCGAAATGACTCCAAATTGTTAATACTTCACTAAAAGGTTAGGAATGGAGTGACCCCATTTTGCCCAAAGGATGTTGTTTTAGGCTTTAATGAATTAGACGTTGCTACTATTTCCTAGGAAAAATCAATTGCCTCAATTAACAAATTTACTCCATTCAGAGAGCCAAAGGCCCACAGATTTGCATGTGTAGATCTCAGTGGTTTTTAATCCTCTTGCTAATTTTTTAAATTAGTATTTTAGGGTTAGGGAAGATACAAGGCAGTCATTTTCTTGAAAGGAAATTCATTGGGAAGAATGGCATTATAGGCTGTAAAATATGGATTGTTGTTCTAGGCTTGGTCATATTTTATCACTTGTAAGTGCAATCTTCAAGTGATCATCAGGCATAAGGCACCATGAATTTGAGGATTTGGTGCTCTTGAGTATACTAGACCTACACCTCCTACCTACACATGTTCAAGACAGATTAATTTTTCACCAGCTGTCCACATTCCACTTGGTTTTCAGGGGAATTCTAGGAGACAGCAGAAGAGAAGGCTAGAACAACTTTGGAGGAAAACAAAGAGCAAATCCAAGAAGGCATAAGTAAAAGCCTTTATCAGAGATTGCAATGTAGCGATAAGAAGACCCATAATGATTTTGCTGTTTTTATTATTCCCATAAATTGTAACCTGGTGGCCCACTATAAGATGACTTGCTCTCTGCAAGGCCCCTGTGAGGATTTCTCATTTCATCTCTTGGAGAAATTGCTCAGATCCACTAAGATTTGGACTTTAGCTGTGCAAGTCCTGTAAGGTTGACTGAAGCACTGTCTGATGTGAAGAGTTTGATCTGGGAAGAATTTGGTCCTCTTGATCCTGACGAATTAGGTAGGATGCACAAAACTCTGAGTGTACTTACTTGCAGTTTAAATCTATGGTCCTCCTGGGTTGCAAAAGAGATGGCATATGATTGGGCCCAAGAAGTGAGAGAGTGTGTGGTCCCATGTGTGTGTGCATTTAAATAAACAGTAGTCTTGAAGTCTGTAGAGACCTGGAAGACAGGGTTCCAAGTAACACCCCCAAGGCAATAAGACTCCGAGGCTTGAGGTTCCTCAAAGTTCCATTTTATTAGAGATGTCATATTGGCACATCTGGGAAAACCCGAATCTGAAAGCTTCCGGGTTTTCTCCACCCAAACGAAAGTTCAAGTCCCTGCCCAGCACCCATCACACCATCCAATCAGGCACCTTCCAAAACTGAAGATGCCTCCCAGTCACTTCATCACAGCTGCAGGGCACAGCGGCCTTGATTTTCTAGAAAGAATGTTATTTAGACTCAATCAGGTACCATCCAAAACTGAAGATGCCTCCCCATCACTTCCTCGCAGCTGCTGGCCACAGCGGCCTTGACTTTCCAGAAAGAATGTTATTTAGACTACTACATATCACCTACTCCATAGAATCCCCCCTCCCATTTTCCCACAGTAGAAAATGTGGCAGGCCTGAATACAAAAAGGTAAAAGATGGCTTCCAGGCCTGACAGGCTGCCCCCCTCAGATGAGAAGCTGATCCTGTAACGAGAATAATCAGGGGGTTCTAACCACTCTCCCCCCCAGGGGGACCCTTTGGCTTATCAGGGTATGTATCGTGGAATTGCTTAATCAGCCTACCTGCCTTCACATTCCAACTCTTGACCCAGATAAAGGGTACCCTTTCCAATGCACTAAATATTGTAAACGACCCCTATACAGTCTAAAAATTTCTTCACCTCATAGTGGGTCTCTCCTTGTATGACTACTGGAGGAGAAGTTGGTTGGGTGTGAGGTCTTAATCTGGACCCAAAGGCTGGTTTCAGCAAGCTACAGTGAAACACTGGATGAATTTTCCCTAAAATGCAGGGGAGGCTCAGTTGAACTGTTACTGGGTTGACCCCCCCCAGGGGGACCCTTTGGCTTATCAGGGTATGTATCGTGGAATTGCTTAATCAGCCTACCTGCCTTCACATTCCAACTCTTGACCCAGATAAAGGGTACCCTTTCCAATGCACTAAATATTGTAAACGACCCCTATACAGTCTAAAAATTTCTTCACCTCATAGTGGGTCTCTCCTTGTATGACTACTGGAGGAGAAGTTGGTTGGGTGTGAGGTCTTAATCTGGACCCAAAGGCTGGTTTCAATCTAGACCCAAAGGCTGGTTTCAGTAAGCTACAGTGAAACACAGGATGGATTTTCCCCAATATGCGTGGGAGGCTCAGTTGAACTGTTACTGGGTTGATTATCTTCACTATCAGGAAAGGACCTAAAAATTTTGGCCCTAACTTCTTGCTAGGCAGTCTCAACTGTATGTACTTGGTTGACAGGAACACCTTATCTCCTACATGGAAGGGGGGTTGAAGGGAGCGATGCTTGTCTGCCTGCTTTTTATATTCCTCTGCGGCATCTGACAGTGCTTTCTTAGTATTTTCCCACCCTTTTTTCAAAGACTCCATCCATTCTGCTAAAGACATGGAGGAGGGGGGTTCTCTGGGCAGTTCAGGCATGGGGACAAACTCCATGCTGCTGGTGACTTGGAACGGGGTTAATCCGGTGCTGCTGTGCACGGCGTTGTTGTAAGCCACTTCCGCAAACGGTAACAGGTCAGCCCAATTTTCTTGTTGGTAATCCACATAGCATCTTATGTATTGTTCCACCATTGCGTTTGCATGTTCCGCCGCGCTGTTCGTACTCGGATGGAAAGCCGAGCTAAGTCCTTGTGTGGACCCGACGGATCTCAGGAACTCTCTCCAGAATTTGGCCATAAATTGGACTCCTCAGTCTGAGATGATTCGGCGGGGTATTCCATGCAGGCGGTAGATATGCTTGATGAACAGCTTAGCCAATTTCTTTGCAGAAGGCTTGGAGAATAAGTCAATTACTGTTCAGATTACTGTGTTCCCCCACTTTCTGGGAGTTCAACTATGAAGTCCATTGCGATTTCTTCCCAAGGTCTACTGGGGCTTGCCACTTGTTGAAGGAGCCCAGGGGGGTTACCTGGTTTCATCTTCATTGCAGCACATGTGGCACAGCTCTTTACTTAGTCTTCCACTTCTACTTTCATCTTTGGCCACCAGAATTGCCTTCTAGGAAGGTGCAGGTTTTTCAAGAATCCAAAGTGACCGGCCAGCTTAGAGTTGTGGCTGCGCCATAGCACTTCGAGTTTCAAGCTTGCGGGGACATACAACTTGGATCCCTTCCATGCCAGTCCATCCCTCATAGTTAAGACATCCTTGTTGTCAATGAGCCAGGGGTTGGCTGGTAGTGCCACCTTTAGTGCCGCTGTCACCTTGTCTGAGCTTGGGTCGGGTGGTTGCCTGGCTTGGCTTCTGGTGGTGACTTGTGCTGCTGATTGCGCAGGAGGAATGACAGTGTGGATTACTTCCTCCCAGCAGCTGTCAAACTGTGGCTTTCTTGACAAGGCGTCTGCTAACAGGTTCTTTCCTGCCGGGATGTACTTTAGTTCGAATTTGAAGCGTTGAAAGTACTGTGCCCAACGGACTTGTTTGGGAGACAGTTTCCTGGAGGTTTTCAGGGCTTCCAGATTTTTGTGATCGGTTCAAACTTCAAAGGGCACTTCCCCCCGCCCTCTAGGAAATGTCTCCATGAGAGTAGGGCCCAGTGGATTGCGTAGGCTTCTTTCTCCCAAATTGCCACCTCCTCTCCGTGTTGGTGAGTTTTCTGGACACATAGGCACAAGGCAGGAGTTGGCCCTTGTTGTTCCTCTGTAGAAGCACCGCCGCCACAGCTACGTCACTGGCATCGGCTTGTATGATGAATTGTCACTCTGGATCCGGGTGTTGCAGGATCGGCTCCTGGGCAAAAAGTCTTTTTAAGTTCACAAAGGCTTTTTGACAGTCCATTGTCCAAGCAATTGGCTGAGTTGGCTTTTGCTTCGCTGGAGAAGACCCCGTTTTTAATAGTTCGGTCAGGGGTAGGCCAACCTCTGCGAAAGCCAGGATTAATTGCCTGTAAAAGTTGGCAAATCCCAGGAAACTTTGAAGTTGTTTGCGTGTGTGTGGGGGTTGCCAGTTGAGCACCGCCTTCACTTTTCCTGGGTCCATTTCCACGCCTCCGCTGGAAATCCGGTAACCTAGGTAATCCAGGGAAGTTTTGTGAAACTCATATTTTGACAGTTTGGTGTACAGTTGGCGGCGAGGAGTTTTTTCAGTACTTGTCGTACCAGCTTTACGTGTTCCTCTAGAGTTTCACTGAATATGAGGATATCGTCTAGGTAAACAAGGACCCCTTGATATAGGTGCTCATGTAGCACTTCGTTGATTAGCTGCATGAATACTGCGGGGGCTCCCTGCAAGCCAAATGGCATGACTTTAAATTGGAAGCTGCCAAGCGGGCAGTTGAATGCAGTTTTCCACTCGTCTCCTTCTCTGATTCTTATGCAATAGTATGCTTCCTTTAAGTCCAATTTGGTGAACAACTTGCCCTTTGATAAGTGGTTTAGCATGTCCTTCATGAGTGGGAGGGGATAGGTGTTCTCCACACACATGGCATTAATCCCATGAAAATCAATGCAAAGCCTCATCCCCCCATCTTTTTTCTCTTTGAAAAGCACCAGGGCTGCCACCTGGATTTTGCGGGCTGGATGAAGCCCCATGCCAGATTGGTGTCTATGTACGTCCTTAATTCCTCCATCTCTTTCGGAGTCATGGAGTACATTTTCGGCTTGGGTAGTTTGGCCCCTGGTACAAACTCTATTGTGCAATCTGTCGGGTGGTGAGGGGGGAGGAAGTTGCAATCCTCTTCACTAAAATCTCCCGATAGGTCTCAGTATTCTTTTGGCACTTGCTGGCTACCAGGTAGGCCGTCGGTGGCCGGTGCTGTGGGTTCCGGCCTGCTTCAATGCCTTAATTTGGGTCTCGGCTTCCTTTTGCTGGGCAACGTTGCTGAATCTGGTCCGCATCAGCTGGACGAACTCATCCGCATCTTCTAGCTCAGGGGCTTCTTCGTCGTGAAGCTCAGCTATCCATTCTGACACCTCTCCCTCATTCATGCCATCCGCGATGGCGGAAATCAATTCCTGATCAGACAGGTATTGGGTTCCATATTGGTCGATGTGGGCCCAGACGCAGTTAAGGAAGTAGGCTAACTTCCCGGGGGTCCCATCAAACATCGCCCAAAACCATGGGGGAGGAACGGCTGGCAGGACCTGTTGCTGGGCTTGCGCAGGTAGTTGACCAGGCACCTGCTGCTGGGCTGGAACCTGTTGCGGAACCACGGGCACTTGTTGTTGAGCTTGAGCTTGTTGGGGAATCGCAGCTGGTGGCTGCAGGTGTGGTTGTGGCTGAACAGGTACTTGCGGCGGCGCCACGACTGGTTGCTGAAAAGGACCAAGCAGTTGGAAAGGCATCGGTTGCTGGATCGAGGCCGGCATCCACTGGCATTGCACCCATCCTTGCCCTGGGTAGAAAGCCCACTCAGGAGGGATCTGGCCCACTGGTGGCAGCCCGAATCTGGGTTGGGGTTGCGGGGCCGGTAGACTCCAGAACCCTTGTGGTGGGCCCTGCATCCCGTGGCTGGGCTGGCTCAATAGGGCTGGACACTGGGTCATCTGTGCCCCGGGGGTAGCAGAGCCCACAGCCAGTCCAGTTTGAGGCATGAGGCTGCAAGCCGAACTACCATGCGCTGAGTGAAATGGCGCTGCAACTTCCTGACCCAGGAAGGTGAACGTCGGCTGTGCCAAGGTCCACTTAGGCTGCTCGGTGCCAAGGGGTTGAGTTACCCTGCTCATGCTGAGCTGGCTCAGCTGCTCCGGGAGACCGGCCAGCAACTGGCTGCATGACGGCAGCGGGGAGCCCCACTCTCCAGAATGCCTGCTGCGCATCTGCTTTGGCATTCTCCACTCAAGGGTTGACGCTTGTCCCGCACCCATTTGTGGTTCCAACAGCAATTCCTGGCTTGTGGTAATTCCCGCAGCTTTGCCTTGCAGGGTCAGGTCCTGTCGCGAGCTCCGCTCAGGCACCAGCTCCTTGCATCAGGCACCCAGTTGGCATGTGGCTTCTGCGGCTTTTATGGCTTCCATAAAGGCCGGTGAAGGAGAGTAGAGGGTTTCAACAGGAGTTGTTGAGCCACTGTCTGCTACTACCTTTGTGGCCTTCTTGTCTTCCTCCATCTTCCCTGAGTCTTCACGTCACCCGAGCTTGGGTCGACACTTGGGGCTCAGGACCCTGGACAGCACCCCGAAGTGCGGGAGAGCTGCTTTAGTTTAGAAAGGGATTCAGGTTAATGTCAGGGTTCCAAGTAACACCCCCAATGCAATAAGACTCCGAGGCTTGAGGTTCCTCAAAGTTCCATTTTATTGGAGATGTCATATTGGCACATCTGGGAAAACCCGAATCTGAAAGCTTCCGGGTTTTCTCCACCCAAACGAAAGTTCAAGTCCCTGCCCAGCACCCATCACACCATCCAATCAGGCACCTTCCAAAACTGAAGATGCCTCCCAGTCACTTCATCACAGCTGCAGGGCACAGCGGCCTTGATTTTCTAGAAAGAATGTTATTTAGACTACTACATATCACCTACTCCATATAATCCCCCCTCCCATTTTCCCACAGTAGAAAATGTGGCAGGCCTGAATACAAAAAGGTAAAAGATGGCTTCCAGGCCTGACACTGGATGCTGAGAACAGGCTCAAACTTGATCTTCATAGGGCCAAGTGGCTGTGGATTTGGGGACATCTGAACCTAGAGTTTTCCTTGCCACAGGAACTACTTGGCTTTCCAATGCCACTTTTAAATACTAAAGCATCCCCTCCTATGAACAAACCAGCTTACCCCAGTCAGTTCTCTTTATTGGTTTTCATTAAGTGTCAGTTGATTCATCTTCATTGGTATCGTTGCTGACTCCATAATAAGAGAATGAGAGTGATTAAAAAACCTGTAGCCCAACTTACAATAAAGAGTTGGGCAAAATGCTTATATTCGCTAAAAATGAATTATAACTTGATATGGAATACAAATTTGACCAACTCCTATTGCTTCTGGCTGTATAAGTAACTTAAAGTAAATCTCTTTAGAAATTACAATCGTAATCAGTGTCAGTAGCACCTTAAACACCAAGGAGTCTTGGAAAGATGATCAGTGTTATTGTTGCTATTGTAAAATTATTTTCACATTATCTCATGTTTTGGCATCTAGGACTAAAGGAGAGTGCCTCAAATGATGTGGTGACATTACCAGATGGGCAAGAATGACATTTTGTTCCTGACTTTTGTATATGACTTTTGAGAAACAGAAGAATTCTAGAGTATCACTGGATGAGTTTTGCCACACATAAGCTTAACAAATCCATTCCCAATCTTAGAGCAATAGGAGAAACACATAAACAAATTCCAGTGCCAAAAATCAGCCATTTTGCTACTGAATTTCAATGATGCCAAGTGGGCATAAATGGGGCTTCGGGATGCATGTGGCTTACAACTTGCTGAACACTATCATACTGCAAATCTCCAGGATCTCCAGGCATATAGATTTCTAGAACATATAGGACGGAAGTTTCATAATATGAATAAAATACTGTCATAGCAGAGAAACATTCAACAATATCACCCTTTATCATTCTGCTGATTTGTTTCCACTACCTAGTGTCCTTGAGAAATTGGAAGACATAGCACAACAATCTTTGAAAACAGTATGTAGTTGCAATCAACCTTTCATTTTGTTTTGGGCCTAGTCTTGAAATTTAGAAAGCTTTCTGGATCAGCTTTAAATTACTGTACTACAGCTTTCTCTGACCTGGTGCCCATGAGATGTGCTGTTAGGATGATCCAGAATTTCCTGCCAAGGGGATATAACTCAAAGACATGGGGTTGCAATTATTATTTATAATCTAGTTTTAGAAATGTTTAGTGAAAGTGGAATGTAAAGTAATCATGATTATGTAACCAGTTTTATTGATGGGGAAGAAAAGAATTGCAGTGAAACAGCATAGAATGGAATGAAATGGGATGGGATGGGAATGGGAATAGGGCATAGTAGTTTACGTATTTTCCATTATCAAGAAGAAACAGAAACTAGAGTTCTGGATTAAATGACGATGAATAAACATAAAGAATAGATATACAATAGTTTGTCTTCCCAGGATGAAATTGCAATGAAGCCCAAGGAAAGCAATATAACTGCCTGTCATTCAGAGGTGGTATTCACTTACTTTCCCTACCAGTTCGCAAATGTTCGTGTGTGCGCGCCCCTTCCGCGCATGTGCACGCCCTTCCGTGCATGCGCTTTGCTCGCGTGCGTGGCTTGCACGCATGCGCGCGGCTTCAAAACGTGCCTAAATAGGACAGCATAGTGCCGGGGCAGGTGGGTGGGCAGGTCGCCTGCAGGTCACCACTACCGGTTCGCCCGAACCGGTCTGAACTGGCTGAATACCACCTCTGCTGTCATTCCTATTCATCCTGAATTCTCATTCATCAAATGATCCCTGGCAGGGTCATTTGCTAAGTAGAAGGCTCTGATTGCCCTGGTACAAAAATTATCCTTAATATCTCAAGTGACTTGGACTGTGTTCAGTATTCGTATTTGTGCAGAAAAGCAGGGGAGGTTGGGTGTTTTGTTTTGTTTGTTTTTTGTTTGTTTTTTTTTAAATGGAGGATCCTCCCTAGACTAGTGCCTTCCAGATACATGGTATTTGGACTACCAATCCACAACACAACTTCAGTGGATCCAGTTGGGGAAGACTATACAAGACCTTCTTTTGAGAATATTTATGGAATAATGGCAGAAAACATATCTGACTATGTTATGCACCTCATTATCTTCAGCTCATATTAACTACTGTTGTGGTCCAATCAAGGCTGCAGTTTTGAGAAGACATGCATGCAGTTGTACTGAATTTTTTAAATTAATTAATTTATGAATAATAGATAGGATTGATTCACAGGTGAAATCCAGCCGGTTCTCACCGGTTGCCCGAACCGTTAGTAAATTGCTTAGGCAGAGAACTGGTTAAAAATAAAGTGCAAGAGAGGTTGTTGTTTTTTTTCTACCTCTCTCCCTTCAGTTAATAGCTCCACTTAACAGTTGCAGCTGGAATGCAGCCATACACGCTGAATCAAGTCAATAAACAACAGAAACTGACAGGATTAGGGCAGGGAAACCCATCAATCATCCATCTAGGGATGGTATTAACCTCTTCCCTTCAGGAAGAAGGACAAGATTACAAACATTTTCATTATAAAGAGTATTAACACTTCTGTGATCACCTGATACTCCCTGGAGTTTCCCAAGACCTTTTATAGCTGCTGCAGTG
>QLTV01002975.1:3412817-3437012 GCA_003457575.1 Thermophis baileyi | reverse complement strand
GGCTGAGTCAACCTTGAGCCGGTTGACTCAGAACTGCAGCTAGCAGTCAGCTGAAGTAGCCTGCAGTACTGCACTCTAACCACTGCGCCACCTCGGCTCTTTTAAGCAATAGTAAGAATAAAAACTTTGCCCCCATATGAAACAAAGGAAGAATGTTGGCAACTGTGACAATGTCCTGAACCCCTGAGCCCATTTAAATGGATGTCTGATTAAATAATGGGATGATTAAGTATTTAATGTGATATCTTGCTCAGGAAATGGGACATATACTAATTTTTTTTGGCTTTGCACTTTGGTATTTTCCAGGCTCCCCACTGTGACCTGAAGCCTTCACTTGTTAGCACTTAAATCAATTGGTGTTCCAAAGACATTGCTGGAGAGTAGAGCTGATCTCAAGTTAAGTTGTTGAAGTGTCAGTATAGTGAACACCTAGACCAGGGATGTACAAACTTCGCAAGTTTAAGACTTGTGGAATTCTGGGCGTTGAAGTCCACAAGTTTTAAAGTTGTAAAGTTTGGAGACCCCTGGCCTAGACTAAAAAGCTGAGATAACCATAGCACTGAACAAAGTTTCAATAAGACCACCTTAACCAGTCTCTAGGACATTTTTTAAAAAATTAATTTGCAAAAGCTTCATATCTAGCATTGTATAGCCCATTTCTTTTTCCTCAGCCTCCACTGTTAATGACAGAAAGATATTTGTATTTCTACTTCTGTTCTGATACTCAAAAATTTTCCAAAATAAATTCTATTTTTGTTTATACTGCTATATCTTTGTCTTCATCAGAGGAGATACTTTGGCTTGAGGCCCAGTATATGTTTAGCACTACAACAATGACTCCGTTTTCAAATATTCTGCGTAACTTCAGAATTTGAGTAAGCTGCTTCAGATGCTTTTATATTTATACATGAGCTTAGCACAGATCTAGCATATTTTGCAGTTCTAAATTCACCAGTATATCTAACAAAGTGCAGAGAAATATATATCTATACTCAATAAGCCACAAAAGTTCAGATTTGGTTTTATTGGTTTTAAAAATGGTTTCCATAAATGGTTCTGCTTTACCCCTGTGATAAATATTATACATTAAAATGAAACTATGATTCTTTCAATACATGTAGCTTATTGTTAAAAATCCTATTGGCCATGACTCTCTTCCTATGGAAAGATCTTTAAAAATGCAGAATCCAATGAGGAATCTTTCATACTTCAAGGCTGTTTTGTTTCTTCAGAAAATCAGTATCATAATCAAATAATGTGATTTAAATAGGTTCTTAGCCCAGCAAATAAATATGACCAACCAACTACATTCAGTCCCGCCAGCAGCAAATTTATCTACTTACATGACAAGCAGATCCATTGATTTTGCAATTCCTGACAGAAGATATGAAATAAGTTCTGGTGAATGTTATGGTTGCAAGTTGTAAAAGTTCTTATTATGTTTCTAGTAATGTGTGTTAGCCAGTTTGTGATTTACCTACAGATATGAGCATGTCTTTATTGAACTGCTCCACAAAACGCAAGTAAATACTAAATATACTCTTCTTCCTTGTGCTACCTTTCTTCAAAATAAAACTTTTTTCTCAATTATCTAAATTTATGAATTAGCTCTGAATATATTGTAAAGCAATGTGCTGGATGATCAGTGGATGAACTAAAACTGATTGAATGGGTAGTTGACAGAGAAAAATTAACTTAGCCAACTAAAAGTAAGAGCATTGTATAGGTTGATTATAGATATTTGGTGAATACTCTAAGAACAAATAGACTTAACTCCACTTCCAAAACATGTAATCTTTTCTTCATAACTTGATATCCATATTCTATCCAGATTTATAAACTAAAAAAATGCCTGTAGTAGTTCTAAGTTTAAATAGCTAGGACATAAAGAAGTTGCCAACTATGAATTAGCTTTTGATAAAGACTCAAAATTTCACAAAAATTATCTAAAATCTTGTTTGAGCTAGATAAGTTGCAATGGTTAAGGAAGCGTAGAAAGTTTATTTCAGAATACACTATGATCTTGCTGTTTCATTCTTCATCCATCCATCCATCCATCCATCCATCCATCCATCCATCCATCCATCCATCCATGCATTTTGGGGGGGGGGGTTGGTTTCTTTGTTAGTTCCTTCAAGTCAATCTTGACTCCTGGAGACTGCCTGAAGAATTCCTTGCAGTTTGGTTTTTGGCAAGATTTTGGAAGTGGTTTACCATTGCTTGCTTCTTAGAGCCCAAGATCACTCAGCTAGCTTCATGCCTAAGGCAGAATTAGAACTCATGGTTTCCTGGTTTCTAGTCTGAAACCTTAACCATCACATCAAATTGACTGTCTTCTTTCAAGACATAAAAAGAATGAATATTTGTTGTAATAAATGGATATTACTAATATTATCATCACTGCAACTGAACCACTAGTTTCTTATGTAAAAATAAATAAAATATGCATAATAATTTGCTATTTTAATGGACTATGATCAGAGTTAAACTTTGAAAAATGACTTGCTCACTTACATTCTTAAATAAAGGCAGAACTATTAATTTAGAATTTAGAAGATGTATATTTCTACAGGTACTTAATGTTATATTTTGTTAGGGTGATTACTATAAAACCAAATTGACTTGATGAGTTCTAAAATTACCACTCTTATTTAAGCAACATTTTAATACATATTTGGGGAAACTCATTATAATATGTCTGTAGTTGTAGGCCAGGTTAGAACTTTGTCTATTTCCACTCCTTTTCTCTCAGCTTTGTCTTCAACATGCCACTTCTCCAGGCTGAGTCAACAACATTCATCACTTTCCAAAAGGTTGATCTATACTTCCTGTTCATTCTTGGGTGGAGAAAATATGTGTCAGAAATCTATGGATTTAAAGGCTAACTTCCTTTGTGTTCATACTCCAGCACTGTAAGAAAAATATAATGTCACATTACTTTTATATACCTGTGACCCATTAGGTCATTTTTCTTTACACATATAATATAGGTTTGCATTGTCTTCACTCCCCTCATGACCCTCAGGAGAACCTCCATGAAGCCACCTTTTTCCTCTTTCTCCTCCTCAGCTGATCCATGGAACTGCCTGTCACTTTGTTGTGGGGATGGGGAAAAAAAGAAGTGGTGGACTACAAAGAGAGCTCACTCATCCATCACTGGTACCTTCTACCTAGCTCTACCTTGCCAACAGGTACCTGTGTCGCTCTTGCATTTCTCCCTCACCAGCCATCACCATTAAGAAATTTCAAATGTTCCAAAGCAGCCAATGGATGCTTGCCCATCAGGCTTTGCCACCAGTTGATTGTGTGTAGGGGCCAGAGGCCAATAGGGAAGAGGGTGAAGATATGCCTGTCTTATCTTGACTTGTACCACACAATCTAATGGCTTCTGGGAAGTGTAATTGGAAGGCGCAGTTGTCCTGAAGTGACACAGTGTTGCCGAATTTCAATCCCACAGGAGTCATGGGTCCCAGATTTTGTTGCATTCTGTAAGTTAGCCCTTTTAAGGTACATTTGTTCAAAAATTGTTGTTTTGTGATGCATCATTTCACCCAATTGAGAGTTACAAAGTATGAGACAGACACGAGACTTTTAGAACTGTATAGATTGTTGAGTTATAGTAGTTTGCACGAATTTGTCATCATGAAAGAAAGTATGCTTCAACTACTTCTAGCTTCACTTGATGACTTTCAGTGGAATTACCAGTTTTTTTTCTAGCCTGAAGAGCTATTAGTCACATGACATCCTTCAGAACTTCTGCCAAGAGTGTCAATGCTACTGTCTCATTGTAATTATTTAGCTAGACATACTTAGATACTATGTCTTCTTCTTCAGAATATTCAGTTGCAATTGATGTTTGAAACAGCACTTCTTTGGAATACTAAGCATATTTAGTACTTATGTACCTGTAGCAGCTCAATCTTTCCTGATTTTTAATCCCAAAACACACTTATTCCAAACAACTTTAATGATTATTCAATTCTTTCTTGATATCCATGGCCAGACCTTTTATTTCACTCACTTACAGTTTAGCCTGTGACACAAAGTTGCACAAGCCAGCTATGGAAAAAGCCATAATTATGGCTCCCATAGGAGAAATGATCATTAGAGGGGAAAATGTGTTCTGGGAAAAGAATTATCTGAGAAAAGTTTGTCAGATTTTTCCCAAATTGCTGTTACAGACCATAATTTGCTTGACAAGAGCTTCTTTTAAGCAATATGGCAGAAATCGAATACAGCTCTTCTTTACATTGTAAGCAATCAATCCCACAAGCTACTGCTCAACTTAAGGGTAATAGCAATAGCACTTAGACTTATATACTGCTTTACAGTGCTTTACAGCCCTCTCTAAGCGGTTCACAGAGTCAGCATATTGCCCCCAACAATCTGGGTCCTCATTTTACCCACCTCGGAAGGATGGAAGGCTGAGTCAACCTTGAGCCGGTGAAATTTGAACCGCCGAACTGCAGCTAGCAGTCAGCTGAAGTAGCCTGCAGTACTGCACTCTAACCACTGCGCCACCTCGGCTCTAAAGATGTTTGCTATACTTGATCTTTTATTGGTGATTTTTTTTTACAACCTCAAAATTGTGATGAAGATGTCTCGGTGATCCGTGTTATCTAATATCTGCAAAGAAACTGTCTGACATCACTCTTACTTCTCATGCAACAATTGCACAACCCAGTTTGCATTTTCTCAGTCACAGCAAATTCCCCACTATTCCGGGTAGCTTACTGTCAACATCTGTGATATTTTGTAATGTCATATAAATTGCCATCGGCTCTTCTGATCCTACACTAGTTCTTTAGAGAAAGTTTCATAAATCTTTCTTGTCATCTCTTTCTTAAAATGCATTTTCCTTAAAAAAAAACCGGGGGGGGGGGCTTTTAACAATTTTATTTTCCTTTGGTTCTGGGTAATCTCTCAATTCTTAAAAGAAAGTTTCTATTTTTTCCCTCTGCTGAAAGTTATCTTTCTTTAAAATTGTAAACCCAAATAACTATTTCCTGAAGGTTTACAGAGAAGCCTCAAAACTGTCAGTTCATTTAATATCCCTTCATTTCATGTTTTGCACTAGTTTTAAGGTTCAGCAAGAATTGACAATACGTGTCTTTCACAGCATCAGCTGACTCGGCTGTCTTTGACAGCGGATTCCAAATCAGGCCTCAAATAAGCTCCCTCCATTCTGCTACTCAACATAACATCAAACAGACCTCAGCTCCACAGTAAAGATTGCTGCTATACTAGAATCACAGCTCATTTGCATTCATAGTCT
The DNA here is from genome assembly GCA_003457575.1 of Thermophis baileyi. Classification (NCBI taxonomy): domain Eukaryota; kingdom Metazoa; phylum Chordata; class Lepidosauria; order Squamata; family Dipsadidae; genus Thermophis; species Thermophis baileyi. Next base: position 3,431,737 of record QLTV01002975.1, on the reverse strand, counting down.
TACCAAGTTTGAATATTGGGTGCCAAAGGGTGAGAAACATTATTGCTCTCTTTTAAATAAAGTAGAGAGGAAAAGATTGGGGGGGGGGTGTTGGAGAAAGAAATTCAAAAGCATTGGCTTCCTGGACAGGTTTATTGGAAGATACATGCATATGTATCCATGGGCCCATATTGTCCCATCTTATTACCTGATTCCCCAGATAGCTGAACAAGCTTAATTAATTGATATTTATTTATGTATTGTATTTGAATACAGCCCATCACCTTAACAGAGAAACTCTGGGAAGTTCTTAAACATAGAGTATATTTGCTTTAGTTTAAATATAAAGTATAAATAAATATAAATTTGTTCTTATTAGCATGCTTATATCCACTAAGTCATTAGACAGTAACCCTATACACTGGGTTGGATCCAGATTCAGCCACATGTTTTGAGGTTGGCAGAATGTAGATGGAAAAGGGAGGGAAAGTAATCCCTGAAAAAAGAGTGAATATACCAGGGTGAAAGGCATAGTGGTATAGCAGTTAAGGTATTAGAGTAGATGGATTATATCGGAATGAGACAATTATCAACAACATCCAGTTTATATTCCTGAATAATCAGTCCACAGTAAGAATGAATAATTTAAGTGTGGTATCCCTTTTATCCCAGTGCTGTGTTGGATGAAAGCTTCATGGACTGGACAGAGAAACCATAGAGGTTCCACACAAAATAAGAAGATGTTAACAAAGTTGCATGGAAATTCACTTACACTGGAACATCTTTTATACAGGCCCTCCTCTGATTGAAATTACCATATTTTTCGGAGTATAAGACGCACCTTTTTACTCCCAAAAAGAGGGTGAAAACTTGGGTGCGTCTTATACACGGAATGTAGCCCCACCCAGCCACCCCCACCCTTTGGCCTCTGCCTCCCAGCAATTTACCTCCTTGCAGCAAACAGTGCAGAGTCTGATTAGCAGATTGGCCTCCCGACCGTCAGCTGAGAGGCTGCAGGCAGGCCCAGTGCTAAAATGAAAGTGAAACTAGAACTGCAAGGAGGCAACTTGCTGGGAGGCAGAGGCAGTATTTTATTTTCTTGTGCAAATCAGACTGCTGAAACTGGATGCAAGGAGGTAAGTCAATAACTATAAATGTCTATAGAATGTTCAAATTATTAGACTTACTTTTTAAAGACTGCTTTATTATTGTTCTAGACAACTTAACAAAATGAAGAAGCTTTTTAAAATAAATGCTCGATCTGAAGAGGCCCAGTGCTATTGTATCTTCTTTTAAATAGCAGAGAATAATGTATACTTCAAGAAAGCCACATCAATTTTAACAGCATCTGTACAAGTAATAATCTGAAATGTAACAGTGTCCTGTTTTAGTATTAAAATAAGGCAGCTGAGTTAAACCCTGACTTAGTCATGTTTGGAGTAGATCTATTTAAATAATTGGGAGGAGTTAGTGTGACTACATTTAAGAAAACTTTCCACCATTAATATACTGCCATAATGTACATTTCTCCAATTCTTTGCTATTTCTATGGGTCAAGTACACATGCACAGAAATACACAGCAAACAGTGTATATCATCTGGACTGTTTGCTGTTTGCTGGGAGGCAAACTGCTGGGAGGCAGTGGCAGATTTTTTTCCCCTTGTTTTCCTCCCCCAAAACTAAGGTGCGTCTTATACTCCGAAAAATACGGTATACCTGTCTGGAATTTAAAACTTAACCATCCCTATTCCAAGTTAATTCCCTGATACCCGTTTCTGGCTTTGTTTACTGGCAAACAGAACATTATTCCAGAAAACTGGGCAATGCTTAATGGGAAATAATTAATTGTTGGCTTCTAGAGCAGTCTTTAGAAAGGCATCTCCTCTAGTAATTTTTATCCTTGTATAAAGAACAGAGCGATGGCTATAGACGTTACTTTCAACTTTCTCTGATTTCATTCACATGAAAAGTTATGATTGATGGTTATGAGGATGCTGTGGTGCCAAGAGTACTAAGGCAGAGATAATACCTTTTAGAGGCAAGCAATAAAACTGCAGGGTAGCTTCATTTTCCTGTCTGGGGTGTGCTTGGCACAGAACCAGGAGGAAGAAGGCAAAGACGGCTCACAGTTCACTCTCTGGTGTAAAAAGCCTTCTTAAAACTGGCTTAGGACTGGGATCTTTTTTTGGCTGGACCTCAAGTAGCTTTAAAAGATGCTCCATGCAATAGGCATAGATAGAATAATGGATGGATAATAAAAAAATAAATGGAAATGGTTTTCATGCTAATATACAGAGGTGAAAATATTCAAATATTTAGACCTATGTTCAAAAATCATACATCTGTATTTCCAGTTATTCCGAAATGTACATTGCAAATTGGATGCTGGCTGAGACCTAGTGAATATCTCAGGGCAGGTATGCGTGTGTAATGAATGGGGGAAAATAACTTCTACATAACTTAAATATTGTGTGTGTGTGTATGTGTGAATATGCACATGGAGGACAGAACAGGCAATGTGTTGTCCACAGACAACCACTTTGTCATCTCTCTGCTGTATCTAATTGCATTGCTATTACAAACACTTAATTAAAAAAAATGGGGTTGGAGCATTCCAAGCTGATCATGAATGTGTGCTTAACCTCCTCCCCATAATAGAAACTAAACTGGGTAGGTTGCTCGTGGGAGTATGGGAAGCAATCTAATCGGTTTGCCATTTGAGAAAGTAGTATTTTTTGACTGGCCATACCCATGATGATGACCATTTGCTGAAGGTCCTGTAAAAGACAATTTTTGAGAGCATTCACTGTCTCAGAAATTACAAATGCCTACAAATTAAATAAGCTTTTATCTTGTCTCTTTCATTTTAAGTGAAATATAACTAAAATTTTAAAAAGTGTCTGTACCTTTAAAATGCCAAAGATCAAAATCGCTTACTGAAATGCAAATAAGATGTGCCAGCTTAGTTTGTATTGTTGTATTTGTATAAACTTTTCTCACCCCACATGACTCTCACATAGATAAACAAATCATTTCCAGAAATGATGTGTCCTGTCTTGAGTATTTGTCACACTTGATATTTTGGGCTTCCTCTTGGGCAGGAAATTTTATGGACTAAGTAGAATCAACAGCTATTGTTAGTGGCTGCCACTATACCATATCATACTGTAGTATACCATACCAAATCATATCATGGCAAAGGAAATATTTGGGATAATTCATTCAACCAGTATAAACAGTGCATAATTTGTCTCTGCTCAAGTCATTGCAACTTTGCAAAGTCCTCATTGTATGCAATTTATTTGTTTAAAATATTACTTTTCCCAAGGCTGCTAGAGTAAACAGTTCATGTGTATCCTTGTTCAAAAATAACTGTTCCTTGTTAGCTGGATTCCAGCCCTTTGCAGGCTTAGGACTGTCCTAGGCACTGTGAATTTGTATGTCATCCTGCAAGTTTCTTTTTGCCAGAAAAAAGGAAACTTCAGGAGGAGATAATGGAAAGATTAGGTATGGATAATTTGAGAAGGTTGACAAGTAGAAGTTCTGCAATTTATTAACACACTTTTAGTAATAAATAAGAATTAAAATAAAAATTATTTCTGTTAGGCAGTAAAAGTATTAAAGTTGGGATCACCATCTTCCTCCTGTTATTTACAAGTCACTTCTCAGTGGGAGAAAGCTCTATTACAATCTACAAATTGTACAAATTTACAAAGCTCTGATACAATTTACAATTGCATCAGTTACAATTTATTTTGTGTTTCACTTTGGGGGTTTTTTTTAGATTTTCATACATCACACACAAACATACATACATATATAGCTCAAGGGAGGTATGTTCATGTGACTTGACAGGCTTGATCAGTGATTAGTGAACTCCCAGCTAATATCGTAGGAGACAAAGTGGAAAATATATATTATGCCAGTCAGTCCCCTTAAAATATTGTCATCCTCTGCCCACCTTCCAATTTGTTAGCTGTCAGGACAACAAAGAGTCTGCTTCTTGTATCACATCCTGCCATTACTTCAACACTAAGTATGAGGACATAGTGCAAAGTTAAAGGGATGCTTTGTTTCAGTGACGTTTTCTTCAAAGAACCTCTCCAAAGCTGCCCCACAGATTTTTCTGCCCATGCTTCTAAACTGTGCTTCTAAATCCTGGGTTTTTACAATGTGTGGTTAAAAAGAAAACATCAAGATGGTGTTGCAAAAGTGTAACTGAAGTTCCCCTTGAAGTTTTAGACAGAGTATTGATTGCAACGTTGCAGCCGCCATCTTGCCTTTTTAACCAATGTGGACATCCCAGTTCTGAATTCAGAACAAAGGGGTGCAACCAGGGGTGAAATCCAGCAGGTTCTGACAGGTTCTGGAGAACCGGTAGCGAAAATTTTGAGTAGTTCGGAGAACCAGTAGTGGAAATTTTGAGTAGTTCGGAGAACCGGCAAATACCACCTCTGGCTGGCCCCAGAGTGGGGTGGGAATGGAGATTTTGCAATATCCTCCCCTCAGGAGTGGGGAGGGAATGGGGATTTTGCATTAACCTTCCCCTGGAGTGGGGTGGGAATGGAGATTTTGCAGTATCCTTCCCCTGGAGTGGGGTGGGAATGGAGATTTTGCAGTATCCTTCCCCTGCCACGCCCACCAAGCCACGCCCACCAAGCCCACAGAACCGGTAGTAAAAAAAATTGGATTTCACCACTGGGTGCAACCCAACTTTACCAAGGTTATTTTTTATTTTAAAGAGAGTCCTCTTTTTTGTACAAAACTTCCTCAAAAGTGGTGATTCTTTTTCCCCTCAGCAACCCTCTCCCTTTGTTTTATATATAATTGATGTGATTGTTTGCTTTGTTTTCTGTCACACTGGTGTTAATTGGTCTTGGAATTGAGGGGGGATCATAAGAAACAAGAAAATATTGTAAAAATAAAGACTCTTTACATTGAATCTAACTCCTGAGCACATTTTGAACATATGCATGTAATTGTCTTGGCAACAATATAGAAATGGTTTGCCTTCTTGTAGAATGTTTGTTTCAATTTGTTAGTGTTGCCTAAAGTCCTGAGATCCTTTAGGTCTCCCATCCAAACCCTAATTAAATCTGACCCTTCTTAGATTCTTAGATGAGGTGAGAGAGGTCCTGAGATCCACTATATCTACAGGAAAGGTGGAGTATTTATTAACTGAATAGCATTTCACATGAATACCAAAAGGATAAACTCCTTAAATGTGAAAAAATGCCACATTTTAAATAACAAATGAGAAGACATGCCGTTTTGATCATTTGTTCTTTACTAATTTGACTGAGAACTATAACTTTGTAAATCCTGATTAATTGCTATTGTACTGTATTTCCACCTAACTTGTTTGATAATTATAAATTAAGTGGCTTTCTCCAGAGACCCAGCAAGCACCCTCAGTTGTTTGCTGCTGCAAGAGTTAATAATTCTGTCAGACTGCAGATTGTGTGTGGGGGGTTAAGTTGGGGAGCCCCCCCCTCCTTTTTCTAACAGGGGAATGATATATAAATGAAATCCAGGCAAGCTGCTGAGATTGTTTTGTTCTTATAACAACTTTAATGCTGTACCAGTTGTTATTATCAAGACCTTTTTCTGATTGTCTAGATGACAAAAGTAATAAAAGAATTGTTCTCTCTCTCTCTCTCTCTCCCCCCCCCCCTCTCTTTCTCTCTCTCTCTCTCTCTCTCTCTCTCCTACCAACCTCATTTCACAGCTCACTGTAAGAGATTATTTCTGGGCTCGCTTAACAATTAACTTGAAATGGCTGAACTATCACATTAGAGCAGCAGCAATATAATTGAACTGGCCCCTGAAAATAGCAGTTTGGAAAATTGCATGCCATATATTTTTTTTTCCAGCGAAAATTGTTCTGACTGTCTTACAGGCCTGTGTTCTTTTTAGATATTGCAAAAGAGAAAGATTGTCACTTTCCTTCCTTACTGGAACATCAACAATTCTACCACCAGCAGAATCTTAAATGCCTTCAGATTCCGACTACGGAGAACAAGAGGAATCACATCTGTTTGGACTCTAAAAAGAGTCCTGGAAACAATTCAAATGCAAACTCACTGGGACTTGGCAAAATGATTCTGCCAGCTTTGCCCAACCAAGCTCTCTGCATAGCTTTAGGAGGGCAGCTTCCATTATTTTTGTCAGTAATGCCACCTAAACAGGCACTCACCAAGATAAAACTAGAGCTGCCATTATAGTGGCTTCTCATTAAAAAAATTAAGTCGACCAAAATATGCGGTCTAAACCCAGATGGTCATCTTATAGACCCTTAGCTAAACAAAAGTCTCAGAAGAAGAATGTTAAACCTGAGTTGCTTCTCTATACACCTTTCTGTTAAATTCCTAAAGTATTTTTATTTTAATGTGGCAGTAGCTATATCACCAGTTTAAGCCAGTTTAATGATCATTAATTCTTCTCCTGGAAACTGCATAGTGCTTTCAAACAATCCTGTGACTTACAAATGTTAGTATCTTCACTAAATTGCAAACCCCAGGGCTATGAAGCTGCCACAAAATCAAAGAAACGTGTCAAGTAGTCAGACATGATGAGGAATTTTGGAGATTGAGGATTTTGGTGTCCTTTCTAAAAATTTCTATCTCTTATTAGACAAGAGCATATTTTTATTGAAAAACTTTTATTCAATACTTTGGAATTTGTTTCATGGAAGCTGCAAATCCTACATACACTTCCTGTGTAGTAAGCTGCAAGTGTTTCTGGTCATGATTAGGGCTATCATCTGAGCTGCCAAAATCCAGATGACCATTGGAGGACAACAAGAGACAAAAAACTTGAATGCATTTTAGCAGCTTATGATCCTTGTCAAAGTTCTCTACCAAGGAGGAGGAAGAGCTAGTGAGTTTGGTGAATCTCATGCAATGATACCAGCATCCAGTATTAAGATTATGGTAGAACTTTTCTCACTACTCATAATTTTCCAATTCTGAATCTGGTCCCAATAAAATGAATGGCCTGGAAGACAGCTGTACCGCTGCATCAGAAACCAAAATGTAGAGATGACCATCGGTTTGCTTGGACAAGTAGTTTGAAATGATGATTTACACAGGAAGTAGAATACTACTCTTAAATGGGTGCGCTTCTGCAGTTTCTCTGCTCATTCTGAGATGAAAGCCAAAGTTTACACTGTAAAAGTTTCTGCCTAGGGTGATTGGACAAGATTTTGATCATTAGGGCTGTGCATACTTCGGAAATTATTTGGAAAAGATACTTAGGAAAGTGAATCTGGCACTTTTTTAAAGCAGCGGTATCTTCTTCTTTTTTAAAAAAAATCCCCTGGCTTCTGCTTTAAAGAATTGACTCATTTTATCACTAAAGCAACTCACCATTTAACAGGATTCCTTGAAGTAGTGCATTCCTTTCAAAAGTTTTTGTGTATTGGCCACATTTTTACTTATTCAATTTGCTGCAAGTATTTTGCTGAGTTGTGAGAGCTTTCTGACTACAACTTTTGTTTTGCAGTTAGAAACCCTGAATAAGTCCGTGAAGAATTGTTTCAAAACTCCTGCTCCTAAAACCAATTCAGCTCAGATCTTCTGGAGTGAAGGTCGGGTTGGAGAATCAAACATCTCGACACATGTCAAATAAGATTTTGAGAATCAAGCCTGAAAGAAATTAAACTCCTTCTGATTCCTGCACAGTGGCCTGATGAGAAATCAAAGGGATTCAAACTAAGTTCAAACTACACGCAACACTTGCTTCTGTGAATGTTCTTCCTGCTTCTTTTTTTTATTCCATCCAAAAAAATGGTGGGAAATTGCAATCTGGAACATAAGTTCACCCAGGGGATGGGAAAGGGGTGCTCTTATTTTTTAAATGTCTCAGGAGTAAAAAGATACAAATCCTGATGTATTTTCTGTTGTGGACCAAAAAAACACCCAGAATACAATTAAGAAAAGGAAAGGGGGGGGGAAACCTTTCCTCTCCCTCCACATGAATGTCTGATTTAGACTGGGGCTTCCCACAGCTGGGTACTTGAATGAAAAAGAAAAGTGGGTGACATGAAATCTCCTGGGAAAACCTTCACATGACCAAATGTCCCATATATTTTGAGTTTAATAGGTGGAAAACAGCCGGCTCTTGATGTGGGATTCTTACGCAGTGCAGAATACTTAGAGGAAACTGATAAAATACAACAGCATTTCCTTTTCAGTGAGAATTCAATAAGGCAGAACAAACAGGCCACACTCATTTGAAGATCAGCATTGATGTGTCTCTTCTAAGCCTGCCCTTTCCCAATAAGACTGTTTTTAAAAACTATTTTTCCTTAAGGCTATTTAATACTGTCATGAAGACAATAAATAGTTCATGTACTCTAAAGGAAAGAAAAATAGTTAAGATGCATTTTCTTTCTAGCAATACAGTTGTATTTTTGTTGGTTTTAAGTCTCCATTGGTAAGATTTCACAGGTGGGAAAATAAATAATTTTGGAACCCATTTTAATGCTTCAAGCTAGTGTGGATAAAACTCATTTTACTTCAGAATGAACATGGAGTTTGATTTCAGTTTTCAATGTTTATGATAACTCCATTAACTCTAATGGAGAAAAATCAAATTATTATTGTTGTTATTAGGCAGAAATTAGATTCTTTGGAATGGATGAAAGTTGTAAAATAGATTCATGGCTTTAAGTTATTTCTTCATGGAACTGCTTTACAACTTTGCTGATTTTCAGCAAAATTGGACAAAATTTGCATTCTTAAGAGATCCTTCTTCTCTGGGGAAAGGGGGCCTGATCTAACAATTGACACTCAATATGTGTGCATAGAAACAATACAAACCAAATAGACATCAACTAATTAGGATGCAACATATTGGATTTGGGGGGGAAATTGATTTGGATTGGGATAAAAGGTACTATACACAAAAGACAAAAATCAGCAATTTATTTCAACACTGCTGCTTCTATGAAAGTCGCTTTGGTAAGGACTCTGAAAACCACTGAGGTAAGTTTCTTACCTTACTTTATTATTAATACTGTAATAGCCCCCAAAAGGACTGAACAGCGTTAAGAAAGTAATATTCTAATTGGAAGCCACAGCAGCCACATACTGTTGCTTTCCTTTTGGGGTGAAGGGGAAAGGAAACTGAAGTAAGAAGCAGTAAGCAAAAGACATTAAAGACATGAGATCATAAAAAAAGAAATTTAATAAAAACTACTTTACACCAACCCAATTCACTCTTCTCAGTGCCTTTCTATCCTTACAAACCACTGTATACCACTTCATATATCACCTTTGTTCTTTAAAAATCTCACCCCTTTTCCTCTGAAATCTTATGTCCTTCCAACAATGACTTCCATGGTCTTCCCTTTCTTTCCAGTCCATCAACACTTCTTAATATATTTATTTGGCAGTTTGAGCCTCATTCATTCTCTCTATATAACAACACTACCACAATATACATACATACATACAGTACATACATACATACATACATACATTTTCATCCTACCTTTATTATTTTTATAAATAACTCAAGGAGGCAAAAATCTTTCCTCCTCCTATTTTGTCCACAACAACAACCTTGTGAGGGGGATTGGGCTGAGAGAGAATAACTGTCCCAAAGTCACCCAGCCAGCTTTCATTCCTAAAGCAGAACTAGAACTCACAGTTTCTAGCCTGATGCCTTCACCACTAGACCAAACTGGCTTTTACACTAGTCCCTTTTGTATTCAATTCATATGCATTCAGCAACCGTTCATTCTTGACCCTATCTCTTCTTATTTCACCACACAAATACTTCATTTTAAATAACCAATTCTTCCTCAATTTTATTTTTTCAACTCTCATTTTTACATAATAAAGTGGGCAAAAGTTTGTTCTTTTACACCAAAGTATTCACTTCTTATGACAAAGAGGTTTTTCTTGCAAAAACTAAATGTAAAATTCCATTCTGCACGATCTATTAATTAAGCCAGTGGTTCCCAATGTGGGGCACACACCCCACAGTGGGAAAATTTGATTTTTAATGGGGGCAATTGGAGCCTTGTTTAAACCAAGTTAATGGCCTTTTAGGCTTCCTCCGCATGAGTAGTTCACTTTTTGAATAGTAAGAATTATATGTCACGGGGGGGGGGGTGTATCAGGATTTTAGAGATGCTTAGGTGGGGCATGGCCAAAAAAAGGTTGGGAACCACTGAATTAAGTTATTAAAGAATTATGGTGATGACAAAATTGAACATTCATGTACTAAAATAAACTTGAGAATTACAACTGAACAATGGGTAGAATACATTTTTAAACATCATTGGTCCACACAATGAGCACTATTTAAGTCAAATATATACCTGATAGAATTCTATATCTCTATGTACTTTTTTTTTAAAAAGAATCATTAAAATCTCTGTATCAAATGTAATATATATTTGATCAGAGTTACGGCTGAATGCATGAAAATACAAGCCTTAGAAATGGTTTGTTAAGGGATAACTTTGGTTTAATAGAGAAATATTATTTAATAAAAGATAACATTTTGTATATCTGATGTTTCAACTCTCTAAAAACAATGCAACTCACAACAATCTTTTGTATTACTAAAATACATAACGTTCAAACAATGTCTATGGAGAGTCTCAGTCATCCAGGTCATGGTTGTCCCAAAGGTGCTTTTTCAAAACAGTTCCGAGAAGGTTCCACACCCATTTGCACTATTCAGGTATCCCTGCAGGCACAGATAAATCTCCAAGTGGCCTCAACAACTCTCAGAGAGAGTGCTAATGACCAGATGACTGCAAGGAATATAAATCCTTCCATTCTCCACCATTGAATCAGAATTGAAAAAGCTTCTTTGATGAGAAGCAAAACGTCTTCAAAGAAAAACAAAGGAAATCCGGTTGCCTTTTGAAAAAGCACCTTTGGGATATAAACAATGCATTATGAAAACAAAATGTTTTTGTCAAGATAAACATTGTCCATTGTATTCATTTGCCTTCTTGTTGATTGGCTGTCACATTCAGGGCTATCAAAGATTTAGCAGTTTTAATGGGAAGTACTGTCCAGAATCAAAATACATATAAGGATTCATGCTTTGTATGAATGTATATTTCATTTTAATAAATGTCATGCCATCATATGCTATTATTAGGGAAAATATAGATATGGTTCCATGGGTCTGGAAAAGAGAATTCAAACTGAAAGTCTTCTCACAGGTTTCATAGTGCTAGCCAGTCCAATTTCAAGACATAACTGAAATCTGATGGCAATAATATCTACCATAAATATGTATCTCTGTTCAATAGTAAATAATTTGAAATTTTTTATTGGTGGTTCAAATCCAGAGCATGAGATATGTCTCCACATTTTCTTTGCCTTCCAGAAATAGACACTGAGAAGCTGAAGTACTTGGAATGCTAAAACTGTATTTAATTCTATGTTGTGCAGTCTGCATATGGATAGGAAGAATATAGATAGCACTGAATATATGAGATTTTTTTGTATCCCTAGTTAAATATTGCCTCATCCTTTTTACAGAAAAACTGCTTTACATAAGACGCTCCCACCGGTGGATCATATTACAAATTTCACAGAATTTAAGGTCAGAAGGAACCATTAGAATAGTCTAATCTCCCTTCCTGCATAGCACGGGCTGTAGAGTTTCCACAAAAATTTGCACAGGTTTGATAGGATTAAAGGACATGCTTCATACTTCCTTGCTTGCTGATAATTGTAGGCCAATTATTTGGGGGGGGGGATGGGGGGATGGGCTAGGTACTTTATTTCACAGAAGAAAATCAGAGCCTCTGAAATGCAAAGTTTACAATGACTTGTAATTAATATTAATATCTCTTATGTAAATTCTGCTCCTCAGGATAGTGCCTTGATTGGAAAATAAAAATAAAAACATGGGTCCCACCATGACATAAATAAAAATACGTCATTTCTACTTTTTCAGCAATCAATTTTAAAAATCCCCAAGACAGACAGTGCTATTCTTTGCCCATCAGAAAAGTCCAAAGGGAAAGCGAGGGGGGGAGGGGTGAGTCAGAGAAAAGAGAGAGAGTCAGAGAGAGAAAGAGAGAGGGAGAGAGCGGGGAAGAACCATGTGGGGGCTTTTTGCTTACAGCTATGAGACAGTTCTGCACTCTCTCCTAATAACCTTGACCTGTTTTTCCTGGCTCAGCAGCAGCAACAGCAGCTGTGTCACATCAGCTCAGCATCTGTTTATCAATCTAACAGGGCAATCCTGATTCCTGCTTTTATTCTTTTTCATGCCCCCAATATTCAAAACAACTGCATGAATGCAACAGAGTTTGTGTGAGCAGATCTAGATAAACTCAGGGTGAAAAATAAAGGTTGGAAAAAGTGGAGCAGCTTGGGGAGATGTTAGTAGGGGATAGGCTCCTTATGTGGGGTTGAATTTCTTCTTCTTCTTCTTCTTCTTCTTCTTCTTCTTCTTCTTCTTCTTCTTCTTCTTCTTCTTCTTCTTCTTCTTCTTCTTCTTCTTTTTCTTCTTCTTCTTCTTCTTTTTCTTCTTCTTCTTCTTCTTTTTCTTATTTTTCTTCTTCTTCTTCCTTCTTCTTCTTCTTCTTCTTCTTCTTCTTCTTCTTCTTCTTCTTCTTCTTCTTCTTCTTCTTCTTCTTCTTCTTCTTCTTCTTCTTCTTCTTCTTCTTCTTCTTCTTCTTCTTCTTCTTCTTCTTCTTCTTCTTCTTCTTCTTCTTCTTCTTGTCAGTGCTTGGATTTGGCTGAATCCCCCAGTACACAAATCATCAAGCTGGAAGAGGACATGTGAGTCAGGGAAAAGTCCCAACCTGCTGCAGGTAGCTTCTCTCCTCCTCTCTTTGGACAGCTCCTATCAAAGATGTTGCTGACTTTCAAAGAAAGCAAATGTTGATTGGTGGCGTTTTAAGTCAGTAGTCATTAATAGAAATATGGCAGGAAAGCAGCAAGCCCTGAAGGTATTGTAGGTCCTTCTCCCCCCATTCCCAACACCCACCAGCAGCTGTTCACCATTTCTCAACCAGGTTGTTTATTCAGGGCTGGCCTGGTTCTTTGTTCCTCTGCTGGCCCAAAAGAAGGAGCTGGATTTGAAGGGCAAAAAGGCTATTTCTGCCTGGTCTGAATCCTCGAAGACTTTCCCTACAGGGCCTTTGGCAGCTATTTAAAAGAAATATCTTCTCCTCTTTTATTAGGACACAACAGATTCCAAAATGATGTTGGAATTCGGAAGCGTCTTCTGAAAAGCATGCTAGGCGAATGCCAGTGCTGAGTGTGCCATCCTTTTTTCTATAATATTTTGGCATACTTAACAATATGGTTTAATTTTCTCTGCAGAGATAGAAACACAAAGTAAAATGTGCCTAAAAATTATTACTGGTGCAGTGAGAATGTGACAATTTAGCAGCATGCCCAGGCTAAATATGGAAGGAGAGAAAGGGAGAGGCCAATCAACAGGAAGAGGAGTGGACTCAATTACAGCATTAGAGCTACTATCATCTGGCAAAAGGTATCTGTCCAGCAGGCCTAACAAAATTAAATATTGTCTGGCCTTTTTCCTTTGTTCTTTTGTATTGTTTTCATAACACTAGCCATTCAAACTTTCATATTTTGTGATCTTGTAAATTGTGTGCTTCTAGCTTTCCCTCATCCATCCACAGACTAGACTAGATTTACATTATCTCCTGATTCCAGCAATCAGCTTTAACCGAGTCCCTTCGAATCTATGATCATTTTACTCTATAATCACATGTTTCATCATACATTTATTTCTATAATGAAATTTGAAAATCATGCCATTGTTGATTCTATATTATTGCTAGCTATATTCTAGAAAATAAAAATTTGTTGGAAAAATATTGCAATTGAACAGACTTTCTGATTCTGGAAAAAGTAATTTCATATTCATATAAGACTAATTTTTTTGCTATAATTTTTGTCACTGATGCCAAACAGTTAGTGTGTCCTCTTCCCATTTTTTTCTCCTTTCTAATTGTCCGTGTCCTCCTTGTACCTGTTCACATATTTAGTAACCCTGTCTTAGAATCATATGAGTGGAAGGGACTTTGGAGGTCGTCTGGTCCAACCCCCCTTATTCCATTCTGGACAAATGGCTGCCCAATCTTTTCTTGAAAACCACCAGTAATGTTGCTCCAGTGGTATTCAGCAGGTTCTGACCAGTTCTGGAGAACCGGTAGCGGAAATTTTGAGTAGTTCAGAGAACCGGTAAATACCACCTCTGACTGGCCCTGCCCCCATCTATTCTCTGCCTCCCGAGTCCCAGCTGATCGGGAGGAAATGGGGATTTTGCAGTAACCTTCCCCTGGAGTGGGGAGGGAATGGAGATTTTACAGTATCCTTCCCCTGGAGTGGGGAGGGAATGGAGATTTTACAGTATCGTTCCCCTACCATGCCCACCAAGCCACGCCCACAGAACTGGTAGTAAAAAAATTTGAATCCCACCATTGTGTTGCTCCCATAACTCGGGGAGGCAAGCTGTTCCATTGATTAATTGTTCTCACTGTTGGGAAGTTTTTCCATAATTCCACGTTGCATCTCTATTTGACTAGTTTCCACCCACTCCTTGTAGTCCTGTCCTCCTGCTTTGGAGAATAAACCAACCCTCTCTTCCCTGTGACAGCCCTTCAATATTTGAAGACAGTTATCATCTCACCCTAAGCCTGCTCTTTGTTAAACTAAATATACCTATTTCCCTAGCTGTTCATCATGCAGTTTAGCCTCCAGGCCCTTTATCATCCTTGTTCTTCTTCTCTGTACTCTTTCTAGGGCCTCAGCATCTTTTTGTATTCTGGTGATCTGAATTGGATGCAGTATTCCAAATGTGGCCTCACTAGCGCAGCATAGAGCACTACTATAACTTCTCGTGTTCTTGAGAATGCCTTGATGACCTTCATGTCACATTCATCCTGCTTATTCTCTGAAAATTATTTCTAGGGTCAAAAGGGAGATCCTCCACAACAATTTTGATACTCCACATTGTAGGAAACTAAACGTTAGAAAGATTATAGTGTCCTGGAAACAGTACAAACAAGAACTGAGATCAGCTTCTCATTTGCCTGCCTTGTGGATACTGTAAACAACTAGCAACATACTATCTTCAATGACATTTTTAATACTTGTTATCAGGACATTGTTTTTGTGATGTTTATGTTTGTGTGCAAGCCAATCCCATCCCAGAGATCCCAAGCAAGAACATTTAACTATCATAAGATATGCTTATTCTTCCGCAGGTAGGTTTTGATGTTGATACTGTGGTTATTTATTATCACTGCTGAAATGTGAATTTAAAAGCACCCTGTAAATCTTACAATTAAATTAAATAAAAATGGGGGGGATTGGGAAACTCTGGGAAATTAAATAAAATCTAAGTTAACTTCTGCTGTACAAAAGCCTTAAGGGCAAATCTATACCTCAGTAGTTTTGACTGTCTTCTCTAGGTTTCTTAAAAGAAATATCTAGGAATACCCCCCCCTACCAATACAGAGAGTGAGAGTGAGAGTGAGAGAGAGGGGTGGGGAGTGGGAGGGGGAGAGGGAGGGGAAGGGGGAGAGAGAGAGAGAGACTAAACTCTTCAGATACATTCAGATTAACGTTACAATTTACAAGTCCTCAGTCTTGCATATTGCATATATTTATGGATCCAAAAATATTATAACATAAGATCTCTTGTTTTATCAATGCTGGGTCCAAATTAGAAATATTGTAATTGTCACTCTACTTTGTAATTCATTACCGTGTAGTTGTGATGATGCTTTCTCAACACAATAACACTATGGGTAGTACCACTGGGAGTATAGACTTTTAGAAGTGTCACCCACAATGGGAAAGTTATAGAGAAGTCAGACTAAATATGGTTCTCTAGAGAAACGAATGGCAACTCATTCCAATACTCTGCCAAGGAAACCAAACTGCTATCTTGTCTCCTCCTCCACAGTCTAAATCAAACTAGATTCAGGATCAGGACATTGACAACCTAATAATGGAAGATGACCCCTCCACCCCCACCACCCCCAAGACAGAAAGTATGCAACTACTGGGGGAAAACAGAAGGCAAATCTGAGTAGCACTAGTTTTTTTTATGATGTGGCTGGATTAAAGCCAAAAGGACATTCAGCTGCTGATGTGCCCAGAGGCAAAAGGAAACTTTGATTTTACACACACACACACACACACACACACACACACACACACACACACACACACACACACCATTGATAGGTGGAATGTCAGAACCATGAACCAAGGCGAACTTGATGTTGTCAGAGCAGAAATGTCAAGATTGTACATTGACATTCTGGAAACCAGCCAACTGAAATGGACTGGAATGGGTCACTTCACATCAGAGGAAGAGATGATCTTTGGACAAAAATATATAGAAGAAATGGAGTTGTCATCGTTATTAATAAAAGAATGCTAGTCAGTGCTTGGATATAACCTCCTCCCCATGAGGAGGAGGATCTCCATTTGAGCCCAAGGCACATCTCTCAGTATTACAGTAATCCTAATCTGTGCTCCAGCTACACATGCAAAAGAACTGAAGACTTCTGTGTGACACAACATCTTATTGATACAAAACGGACAAAAAATACATTTTTATCAGCAACTGGAATGCTAAAGATGGAAGTAAAATAATATCTGGAATAACAGAGAAATCTGGCCTTGGTGTACAAAACAAATCAAGAGACTTCAATCGAGATCTTTCAATGTTCACAGAAAATATACCCTTCCAACCATCTAAAATATGCCTCTAAACACAGACATTGGTGAACTAGCAACAACGAATCAAATTGACCACATATGTTACAGCAAAGATGGAGGAGTTCTATTGCTTCAACATAAAGAAAACCTGTTTCTGACCGTGGTCAGATTGTGGTTACCAAGTACCAACTTTTAAAAAGTAAATAATACCATCAAGTCATCAAGACACAATCTCAGCCCTGTTTCAAAGAGTATGTAATGAAAGGATCAATGGACTGGTAAATAAAGTGTTTGAAGAACTCTGGAACCAAGTCATGGTATTATTAAATATGAAATAAAAATTATTGCAGAAACGCAAAATAAAAAACATAGTTGTCAAATAATACAATGAAAATATCTAAGGAAAGCCAAAAGCAAAAGGAGAGAAATTTTACCTGAGTGAATGCTGCATTCCAGAGAAGAAAAAGAACAGACAAGGAGATACTGTATGTCTAAATAGGCAATACAACTGAGAACAACAAACAGGAAGGACAAGATACTAATCAAAGTCAACTTATTCAAAGATGGGCATAATAAAAGGGGAAAAACCCGAAGTTTTAGAGAGAAAAGAATAAGGATATGAATATGAATATATGGAAGAACTGTAAAAAAATGATCCCAAAATCAATATCATACTGCACATAGGTTTGATCACTGAACTAATGCTGGTCATTCTGGAAAGTGAAGTTAAATGAACCCTGGAAAATATCACTAACAACAAAGCTGCAGGAGATAATGAAATACTAACTGAACTGTTTAAATCTTGCAAAATGATGCTATTAAAATGCTGCTCATTGTTTGTAAGCAGGTATGGGGGAAAAAACACTGCTGTGGCAAGACAAATGTAAAAGATCGGTCTATATTCCAATAGCAAAAAAGGGCTAAAAATGCACTGCACTTATCTCACATACTAGAAAAGTAATGCTCAAGGTTTTTTAAGTTAGTCTTCCATTTTAAATGGACCAAGAATCATTAGAGGTACATCCAATTTTGGAAAAGGCAGGGGAGCCCAAGATTACAATGCAAATAATGGATGAATAATGGAAAATGCAAAAGAATGTCAAAAAATGCAAAAGAATGTCAAAAGGACATTTAATTTTGCTTTATTAATTATATGACCAAACCAATCACAACAAATCATGGGATCCCTTTAAAACATAGGTATCTTAGGCTACCTCATCTAAATGCTGAAATCTTTGTTTCCTTATCAAGAAACAACATTTAGAATTCAATATGGAAGAAGTAAATTGGGAAAGGAATTATGTCACTGTTGCATATTATCACACTATTTAACTTACTTGCAGAATATAATATGAGAAGTGGTGGACTAGGAAAAAAACAGAACTTGCAACTAAATGTGCTGAAAGAATATGAATAGCCTTAGATAGCTTGATGATACCGTACCATCTTGGTGGCTAGAAGTCAGAAAGACTTAAGGACTCATTTGTTGAATGTGAAAGATAGGAGAGTAAAATTCGGTATGATGCACAAAACAAACAAACAAGCAAGCAAGCAAGCAAACAACCTAAAGTTATTGTCAACTGCTACTGGCAACCAAATGAAACTAGATGAATAAGTGGTCAAAGTTGTACCAGCCTTTACCTTCTAAGGCTCAAAAATCCACACTGTAAATATGAAATAGGCATCAGATCATTAGAGAAAATTTATGGCAAAGCTAGACAAAATTACAGTAGGTAGAAACAGCATATTGCTAATAAAGTTGTTTTCTGTGGAATCCACAGTCTACCTAGGCCTAATGTAAGGCTGTGAAAACCAAACCATTAAAAACAACTGAATTTTAAAAAACTGATGTTTTTAACTGGTAGTGGTGGAGAAAATTTTGCAGAGTCAAGAGGCTTTAGAGAGAATTCTTATGTTTTGAAAAATCAAAGCCAACAGAAAAAGAGAGTGACAGAAGGTAGGATGGCCTAGGTCAGTGATGGCAAACCTTTTTTGGTTCATGTGCCAAAAGGGGGGGAGTGTGGGGGGGTCACGCGTGTGTGTGCCCACACCCATAATTCCATGTGCCCCCCCGCACATGCATGTGTGACATCCCCCCGCTCCCGGCATGCGATGGCACGCCCATTTTTCACTCTCACCAGGCTTCAGAGCCTTTCTAGGAGCCTGGGGAGGATGAAAACGGCCTTCCCCACCCCCCCAGAGGCCCTCCAGAGGCCAGAAATGGCCCGTCTCAAGTTGGGAAATGG
>QLTV01002975.1:3381587-3403117 GCA_003457575.1 Thermophis baileyi | reverse complement strand
CACAAAGCAAAAAATATCTGCTGTGAACACTGAGTGGCATCAGGAAGGGCATTCGGCCAATAAACACTCAGCTCCACCCAGTCATCCCGACTCAAATTATAGGGTTATAAAAAGGGAGGTTTTGTATATGTTATTCATTAACCAGGGAGTAAATTTCACTATTTTCAACATGGCTGCTTATTTCTGAGTAGACAGCAAACTGAAACGTTGTTTTAATTAGATTAATTCCCCCCTCTTCCCCCCACCCTTTTCTTCATTCTGTCTTGGCCTGGAATGTTATCTTTAATGTCTTTAGGGGGTTCCAACTTACCTCGCTGCCGGTTCGCTCCCTCCTGCGCCGGCCAGTAACAAAAAATCCAAAAAAATTTAAAAAAACAAAAGAACCCCCCCCAAAAAGCCAAAAAAAGAAGGCGACCGCATGCACAGTGCCGGAAGTCGGCTTCTGCGCATGCTCAGAAAATAAAAAAATACAAAAAAAATTCAAAAAAAATAAAAAAAAAAAAAAGATGGCGGCGCCCACGGACTGGCATCGACTGAACCGGATCTGTGACGTCACTGTGACATCACCAGCGGGCCACTACCGGTTCGGGTGATCCGGTCCAAACCGGGAGGAACCCACCCCTGGATCACACCATTCCAGTTCCCAATCAAACAGCAATTTTAATAAGAGAAATCTAGTAGTCTCTCCATAGGTTCTTTTTAGAACAGTTCTTTGTTATCATTTGTGGCATAAATTCCCAAATCAGAGTCTTAGTTCCTTGCAAATTATTTTCTGTTTATCAGAAAATAGACTGCTTAGAGTTAGAGTTTTATATACAAAACCATTTCCTTCCTTCCTTCCTTCGTTCCTTCCTTCCTTCCTTCCTTACTTCATTCCTCAAGCTATAGAAATTAATTAACAATCAACTTGCTTCCTTCCTTCCTTCCTTCCTTCCTTCCTTCCTTCCTTCCTTCCTTCCTTCCTTTTTTCAACATCATCTTTTTTCAATTTCCTGTTGTATCTGTTGAAGTACTGTAGTTATATAGTCTCATTTGATATCTCCATTATTCTTTAATTTTTTCTAGAAATACCTTTGATTTATAGACAGAATTCAATTGAAAGCTCTGCTCTTTAAAAATAAAAATCACACCTTCCAAAATGTTCCATCAAAATTCTAATAGGAATTTTTTAATAATATTTATACTTTACCTGTAATCATATACATGCTTGACAAAATAAATAAATAAATAAATAAATAAATAAATAAATAAATAAATAAATAAATAAACAAATAAATAAAATAAATCTGTATTATTAATCTTCAATTTTGTATTAAAATGTTGCTGTACAACTTGATCTCTTCTTTCTGACAAAGTGTACAAATCTTGCATTTATTGTATATACTTTATCGATTTCTGCCTCTGTATCCTTTTATCCCAATCCCAAAAAAATTACTAAAGCTTAAACTTTAATAACCTTTTCTCTAATATCTTCAGAATCCTCTGGGAGTATTCTAAATAATTACATTAGAGCCAGATTATCTAGTTCTTTTTTCCAACTCTCTGTCTATAACCTCTGTCTTTCTCCCCAGAATTTTCACTTTGTCATTAATTGTTTTACATCTCCAGACACTTGTTTTAAGTTCTTTCATCTCGTCTTTCATCTTTATAAGTTCTTCATCCATTCTTTTTTTTTTAAGTGGTAAATTTAATATCAAGTAATTTAGTCAATTTAGTATCAAGTGATTCACCAAACCTATTGCCCAATTGCTCAAACATTTTCTGAAGCAAATCTAGTATAATTCCTCTCTATGCAGGTTGCTCTAGCAATCCTCTCCTTCCACCTACTATTTTTGCCACTTATGATATTGCCATTATATTATTATCCAAAAATTAAAGTATTTCAAATAAGGAAAAGAGAAAAGGCAACCCCTCCCCCCCCCCGGTGTTTTTGTTTTTTGGGCGCTTAATACTTTCATCATAAATGTCATTTCATAATGATAGTATCATGGTCCGGTTGATATCACCTTAATCTTTTGTTTTTTTTAAGTTCACCAAACATCTGCACTCTTTAATAGTAAACAAAGACATTCCCATAAAGGTCCAGTTCATTTGCCTATTTTAAATCTAAATTTGTACAAAAACACTTTCTCCAAAATTATGTTTTCAAATAACTATTCCCTTTATCTGCTTTAAATTTTATTACATCCTCATGCAATGAAAACCATGTTTCACCATGTACCCAGTTTGGTGTTCAACCCATATTTGCTTTGCTGTTGCAATAGCAAAGTATTGATTGCATTTATTCCTGCAAAACAAAACAAAAAAGTCACATTGGTACACTGGGGCAACATATCTCTGTCAGTACTTAGTATTGTAGATGATCTTTTGTTCAGGAATGCCAGATTCCTTTTTTCCCGTCTTGCTCCCAGAAGAAGGAAAAGAGAGGGTTGTATGGAATTTTATGCATGTCTTTATTCCTTTGGGTCACAGTCATATGGGTATATTAACTGGATTAAAATTCAGACACATTTTGCCATGCTTAAAGATTAGTATCTTAAAACTGCCAAATGGGTGTAAAAAGAAGAAGAAAGAAAGAAACCCCTTTCAAAGTTATGCAAAGGAACCACTTCTCAAAAATTGTCATCCGATCTTGATGCAAAACATCTATCCTTGCCAGAGAGATCTATCTAAACCTAAATATGACTATAGAATAAGGCCCTGACTGATATGCCCTGCTATGAAAGGAAAAATTGTTATGGTTTACTGCTTCACACTTCTTGAAAGACAACCATTCAAGAGCAACAAGTACTTCCACATATATCAAACATGACATCCAAATGTGACCATTTACTGAAAGCCTTCTTGCCTGTAGGAACATGTCCTTCCAAGTGAGATTACTGCCTCACAGCCTTTCAGTGAGATCCGATTCAAACATGATGCTGCCTATGTACATGACCTGTACAAGACAACCCCATAAATCCTATTCAGATTTGGATTCTAAATTCAGTGAATACACGAGCAAGGAAATGGACCTGTTCACCTCAGCTTTTACTGGCATGTCTTTAACTGACTCACTGGGTGATATGCATCTAGGCTTCAGTTGAAATGCAGGTGTCAGGCTAGATCCTAGAAGAACTTCTTTCTGCATTTGTTAATTGAACATACCCCTGTTCAGATAAAATACTTATCGCAAGGCAGCTTTTTAAAGAGAAGACTGCACTATGCTTCTCTTCACTATATCAGATTATTTTTCAGAAATATCAGATTAACGGGAAATGTACAGTATAGGTCAGAATTTGACTTCCTTGATCTGCATAACCTTATAGGGTGGCTCTGCCTCTCAAGGCTCCCAAATCTTTATTTCGTCTTGGATGTTGGGCCAACAAAGAGTTGCAATCAAGGAGCCTAAGGGCATCAAAGTAATCTGAAGGAGAATTGCGTGGAGGTAGCTGCACTACTTACCCAGAAGGCCTTAGTTGGCCTTTGAATACTTCAATCTGGCCATGTGTGATCAATATATGTGGTTTCTATTATTTCCAAGCACATTAGGAATGTAAAAGCAATTCCCCCCATTTAGCTTGAGGTGAATTAAGAAGAGAAAGAGGCATCTCTAGGAGGGTGGCCATTACTCAGTACTCTGCATAGAACTCCACTTCCTCACCTGTGCTCTTGTATTTGCTGTAATGGAGTATTTATCCCTCTGAGACAAGAGTTCGCTAGGAGAATATTTATGTGGCAGTAAAAAACTTCAGAAGGAGGCTGTCTGGGTCTAATAGACTCAGGTATTTCAACACATCTCGGCTTGCCATGTGTCATGTTGAATTACACCATTTCCTGCCTGTGACAGTAGCCTATAATGTGACCCATGTAGCCAAAGTCTGACATGTCATTCAACATCACAGAATCTTAAAGTAAAAGGGCACCTTTGATTTTGTTGAAAAGGAGAGTGACTTTTAAGCAATGTTCATACATTTAGATTATATTCCTATCACACTTAAAATTGATGACAATTGATTTATAACATAAAATAGTCAATTCCTCCGCCTACCTTCCTCCCAGCCCCATTTAATGCCTTGGTGGCCATGCAGTTTGCCCTTTGTTCATATCCAATTTTAATTCCTCTAGTGAGAAAAGGGCAAACATATTCTTATGTTTTTCTTCCTCTCATTAGAGATATTAAAATTTGATTCAGAGTAAAAATGAGTAATTTCCTTCATGGCACCTAATACTTTCAATGTGTTCAGAAAGAATTTCAAAAATATAAATAATCCTTATCTGGAGTAATATTTTCATTTTATAATCCCAGTCTTCTTTCTTAAAGTTTATTAAAGACAACTTTGGATGTGCACAATAGTCTGCTTAAGACAAACAAAACATGTTGGAGGTTAAAAGGAAAGGTTTTATCTTAGTTGCTTTATTGGATTGAAAAATTAATCTATTTAAAATCTCTTGACAATCTCTTTGTTGATTACTTGGGATGTTTGGGAGTTGAATTCCAAGTTATCTGTGGAACAAATAGGGAAGGAAGACAAAGATTTTTGTAAATCTTAGAAGGTAGAATGTCAACTAGGAGGAGGGTTTTTTTATAGATTTATTTTATAAAATACTCTGCTATAAAATGCATACTAATTCCTTAATAAAAGAAGTTTCAATTTAACATGATAAGATGATATGCTAAATTTATACCTAAAACCAGAATTCCTCAGGCAAAAAAATAAT
Organism: Thermophis baileyi; assembly: GCA_003457575.1. Taxonomy (NCBI): domain Eukaryota; kingdom Metazoa; phylum Chordata; class Lepidosauria; order Squamata; family Dipsadidae; genus Thermophis; species Thermophis baileyi. The sequence goes on along the minus strand of QLTV01002975.1, from coordinate 3,398,416 downwards.
AATTGATACCTAGACATACAGTATACTTGATGGAATTTCATTATTCTAAGTAGTTCTGTTTACTATACTATATGTGAAACCAGAAATTCAGCAGGTCCAATATTCATCCGTAATAATTTTCAAAAAATTATATTGGATTTCTTAAGCTTACCCAGTTCGTAGTACTGTGAAACTCTAGAGCTCCATTGTCCACCTGTAGTTTATTAGTAATACATATTCAAGAAATAACATCGATATCACATTGGTTTTCTTGCCCAACTGACCCGATTAACATATCTATTGCCATTAATGAGGAATTTCTGTAACTTGTGAAGAACATTTAGTGTACTTGAACCTTCTATTAAAATGCAGCTATGCTGTTTTCTGCCCAAGTGTTTTCTGCCAACTCTATTTCTGATGGTACATAGTTGTCCACAATTCTATGGATTTTTCTGCTCTCCACTAGTTCATTAACTCCCTGTGTGCTACCATTTCTTTGCAAAAATGGCTCTTGAGAATCTTTGGAAATCTGAGGTCTCATATATAATTCTTACATTAACTACGCAGAGAATAACTGTGAACATTGTAGGACTGGGAGTCCATTTCTGTTCATGCAATAGCTATTAAACTTCCTTTATTTTTACTATCCTGCCTCAATATGATAGCATAGTGGTTGTTTTGCAAAGATACGTTGTTTGTTCTTTTCACTATAACACCTCATTCTGCACCTTCTCCTCCGCCTCCTCCTCCAATTACTGCTACTTTCTTGAAATAGCATTTACAATTCTGCTACCATGGCTTAAATGATATGGGCCAACTGTCAACATCCATTTGATAATTAATAAGTATAATAATTAACTCCACCTGCTGAATATTAGCCCAGATGGAATTTTGCCTTGCACCCATACATTAAGGCATATTTTCACCAGAGTCTGCCTGGAAACAACCTTCCCCAGCCAAAACTTGACTTAAAATATCAACATAAAGGAAGTGTTATTTTTAAATTCATGAAGTATACAAGGTTCAACAACATTTCCTAGTTGATAATTGAGTGGCTTTATTTGCTGGACTTTTCAAGCATAAATGAATCCGCTTCATATCATCTTAAACCAAAGGGGTTAATAATATGTATCTTTATATTTGAAGACATATGCTGTTTTTCAAATTGTGATTTGATTACCAAAGTATGAAAGTATATTTGTGAACTGCAAATGTGCAAACCCTTAGCTTTGGTTTTTTGTTGCTGTTTTCTTGTTTTTAATGTTTTCAACAATTTGTAAGCCACCCAAATAGCATATAAATTTAATAAATTATGGTTGTTGTTGCTGTTATTATTATATCAGCCCTGAAAAGTGTTTTCAGTGTCTCCAAATATTTTTTTAAAAAATATTTCCACTTTGTAAACGATCTTAGAACTTTTAGTTTCCTACCCTTTCTCCCCTTTGTTTCACCAAGCTAAAACATAGCTCAGCTCATTGTCTCTGTCCAAGGAGAAGAAAGAAGGAGATATTGTCCAGGATGAAATATGGAGATTCAGTTGCAAGTTGCAGCCAGTGAATGGTGTGTGTGTGTGTGTGTGTGTGTGTGTGTGTACCTATGAGCAAGAGAGGAAAGCATTTGTAACAGGACCATCACAACTATTTAATGACTTCATCTTACTTACTGGTTTTGCAGATAGATAGAGAGGAACAGTCCCAGGAACAGTTTATTTCAGTGCTCTGAAATAAACGAGGACTGGACATACATACAAGGACATGGATACTGCTACTTTAAACACCAGATCCTTATGAAATGTATTAAAATGAAACAGATATGAATCTACTGGTATATCTCTGGATAAATAGTGCCAAGGGTTTTTTAATTTCCAATAATTTAACAGTAACAACATATTTCTCTTCCCACAGGTAACTTTTTATGGCAGGGACCTGAACATTTATAAAAACAATAATAAAAATAATCTTGCTCTATGACAGTGGAGGGCATACCATGATGGTCACCTAAGTCCTTAACTCAACCTAAAACCAAACAAAGTTAGCCAAAGTTCTCAACCCTGTTTTGGGGATATTTGATATGATTGGGGCTTAAGGGGTGACATGAATGTCTCAGATCTTAAGCAGTGGTGAAATCCAATTTTTTTTACTACCGGTTCTGTGGGCGTGGCTTGGTGGGCGTGGTGTGGCTTGGTGGGCGTGGCAGGGGAAGGATACTGCAAAATCTCCATTCCCTCCCCACTCCTGGGGAAGGATATTGCAAAAACTCCATTCCCACCCCACTCTGGGGCCAGCCAGAGGTGGTATTTGCCGGTTCTCCGAACTACTCAAAATTTCCATTATTGGTTCTCCAGAACCTGCTGGATTTCACCCCTGATCTTAAGCAACTGGTTTGAATAATACTGAGTTACAATGGGCAGTCCGTTTTGAGGATGACCCTGTTAATTTAATGCTTCCCTTTTCTGTCTTTTACACTAAGTTATTTTATGCAAGTAAAAAAAATTTTTAAATCACTTTTCTGGTGCAGCACCCATGTGCCACCTAAGTCAACACTGGGGCTGGAGCTTTACAGAGTTTTTTGAATTAAAAGAGGGTAGCTAGGAGCTGCACTTCCCACCTCAATTAAGTAAAATCAATTGCTCTGATTTACCCCAGGTTGGAGTTTTGCCCTGAGACTCAAACAAATAAATCAAACATTCAGTGAGTTCTTTCCCTTATCCTTTACAGAATTACATGCATTTTTGCTCACAGTTACGTTTCATCTTATATGTCCCCTTCACTTAAAAAATTAATTTAGGTGACTACTTGTTTAAAAAGATAACATTCTCCTGGGGTTTATAGATACAGAAATATTTTTTGTGTCTGATGAACACTTGAAAAGGTCTCCCAGAATCAGTTAACAAACTTCTATTTACAAATCAAAGCATAGATCATCATCATTATCATCTTGATATTCTCAGTTATTTAAACTGTCACACTGGCCTAGCGATTTCCCAAAATATCAGCTTTTCATGGACTTTAATTTTGCAGCATGAAAAATAGAGAAGGGAATGAAGATCCTTCAAAAAAGATGAACCACTGTTATTTTGTGTTGAATAATGCAACTTCTTCCAATCTCTTGGCAAAAACTTGAACTGGGCTATATATTGCCTGCACAGAATTGCCTTTGTAGAATTGGAAAATGCCATATAAAAAGAAATTCACAGCATGCTAAGCGATCTTTCTGCCTTTTGAATGATGAGCTGACCAAGATGTGGATGCAGAAAGATCATCTTCAATCTAAGAGTTGCCAAAAGGATAGTGTGTGTGGCTTTGTCAAACACTGAGGTTTTTGGATTTGGTTTTTGTTTTTTGTTTTTTTGGGGGGGGGTGTTGCTCAGTTCAGTGAACACAATGTGTTGACTGGCAGGCAGAGTGGCCAAATATGGTATTTAGCCATCTTGAATAAGGAATCACTCTGGGCACATGTTGCCATGCAACAGAGGTCACGTGAGTCCATTCCAAATTATTATGGTGGTGCTTGAGGCAAGGGAAACAGCATGCCCATTAACTGTCAGCAGGTTTGGTTTAGTGTAACACATGGACTTTTGCCAGTGCTCTGTGTGTGCCAAAAAGCACATTTACACCCAGACAGCTGCATACAGGGCTTTGGCTCTACAAGTTGCAAGGTCCAATAAGCAGCACATTTCCAAAGCATGACGAGAACATTGATTTGGGTTTTGCAGAGTGTGCTGGGCCAATGTCCGACATTAATCCAGGAGACTGGGTTGTTCTTCCAAAGCTGAAACAGCAGCAGCAACATTAACTGTGGCTGCAGTGTTGACATAACTGCCCATTTGCATCAGAGTGCCATCCAGAGCAGTAAATAAGTTTATTCACTTCTCAGTGGTCATTAGGATTACTTTAACAAAGCAGCAAGCAGCCTTTTGGTAGAAATGTCTTTGCAACTGACAGATCTAGGATCATTATTTCAAATTTCTTTGGTTCAGAGTCAATTCATGAGACTATCAGACTCACAGGTTTGCAAAGGCATTCAAAAATCCAATGCCTGCCTGTGAAAACTGCAAAACCAGCTGGCCAAAAGCAAAACACCAATATGCATTGGAATTTCAAGATTTTTACAAGCTTGGTGATTACCTGTCAAATCATGACCTGTGCTTGCCTGCTGTACAGCATGAGGCCTTTCTTCTACATCAAGGGAAGGTAAAATGATGCCTGTGGGCATCAGCCTTCTCTGAAACACACTCATGTGCCTATCAAGCTTCCTGTCCCTTCTGACTTTTTTTCTTTCCTTTTGTTAAAATATAAAAATAAATATAGGGAGTTGGCATAGTGCAGAGCAAAGTATTATTTATTTATTTATTTATTTATTCATTCATTCATTCATTCAATTTCTATAGCTGCCCAGATGAACCAAGTGACTCTGGGCAGCTTACAGTTCCAAAATTACCTTCCAGCATCCTATTTATTTGCCTCAGAGCTTTGGATTCCACTAGAATCCAAGAACATTATAAAGAACATTTTAGGGAATACTTTCTGTCTATTAAATGGATGCCAGTTTAGTCTAGCAGTTAACACACCAGGCTAGAAAGCAAAAGATCACGAGTTCAAGTCCTGCCTTATCCATGAAAGCAAGATGGGTGACCTTGGACCCGTCACTCTCTCTCTCAGCCCAACCCACCTCACTGTTGTGGGAAATATAAGAGGCAAAAGGAAGATTAGATGTGTTTGCTGCTTTGAATTATTTGTAAAAATAATGCAGATGGGATTACATACATAGGTACATACATACATACATACATACATACATACATACATACATACATACATACATACATACATACATACATACATACATACATACATACATACATACATCTACCTTTTCATAGGGTTATCTACTTTATGCTTTGAAAATACTAAATATGTCCTTAATATGTCCTTAACACCAAGCAGTTATTTAAGTTGTCAAAGATGCTTCATGTTGGGGACCAGTATATGAATATCATCCGTATAAAGCCTACTCAAGAACTTGAAACCTTAATTTGCAACCAAAATCCTTTTAAATTATTTTTTAATAGAATTGCAAAACTGAAAAAATAATTATCCACTGCAAGTACAAGAGGACAGAGTCCTGCTGAAATAAAGTTGATTGGTTCATAAAGACTAAATGACAGAACAATATTTAAAATCCGAACCTTCAACGTGCATTGTCTAAAAGTTCTGTTTAGACCTTAAATATTGTTGTTCTGTCATTTAATCTTTTTCAACTTATTATAAGCCAATCAACTTTATTTCACCAGCACTATCTGTCAGTAACTGATTGTGTTCTTGTAAGCTTATGTTTGTGTCATTATTGATGGTGTCTAGCCACCATGTCTTCTGACAATATCTTTTTTAATCACCTTTGGAGTTTTCCTCAGTGATTTTTGCCTTATGTTGTTTGTCCAAAATATTTCAGCTTTATATTTATTTTTTGTACTTCCAGTTAGCAGTTTGGATTTATTTCACCTTGTGTTTAAAGCTGATTCTTCTTGCAGTCCAAGGTATTCTTCAATTATTTTCTCTACCAACACAATACAAAGGATTGTTTCTCTTCATGCAGTCTTTCTGATGACCCAGCTTTCATTGCCGTATGTTATGCGTGGGAAACCGTAGCCCTGACAATAAATATTGCTGCAGATGTCAGAGTTCCTGCCTCTTCTAAAGCCAACTTTTACATCTGGCAGTTCTTGTTCCATGTACTGTTGGAATCTGGATGGCAAAATCTTTTTTTAAAATCCCTCACTAACATGGGAGAAAAATACAATTATTTGATAGTTTGAGCACTCCCCTTCTTGGATATTTGTCTTTTCCAGTTCTTTTTCCCACTAGAGTGTCCTCTAATCCTGATTATGTGCTGCAAGCAAGTAACTGTAACCCTTGTAAGATTTTTAACAATTAAGGTGGTATTTTATCAATTCCTGCAGCTTTGTTATTAAAAAATAGTTTTAGGGCTTATTTAAGTTCATTTTTACAAAGTGATTGACTTTAATTCAGTTATCAAACCTTCATGGGTATCATCACTTTGGGATATTTCTGTATAGCTCTTCTATAAATTCATGCCTTCTTTTTCTGTAACTTCTTTCTCCAGTACATCTTCGATCTTTTACAGTCCCCATTTTTGCTATCTCAAATGTTTATAAAGGCACATATTCTCCTTCCCATTTCTTTGCATTGCCTATTTAGATATAACTCTTTGTCTTTTGTTGTTCTCTCTTTAAACTCCACATTATATTGGACAAATTTTACTGTATCTCTGTGGCACTTTTTCACTTTTCTTCAGCTATTTTCAACATATCAGCAGACAGATATTTTGCCCCCGTTGGCCTTAGGGGATAGGTGTGCTTGTTTCATCTTTAATAATGTCATGAATTTCAGTCCAGAGTTTTCCAGACCATCAATTTATCTAATCGTACCTATTAAATATTCTTACTTTCACTGCATAATCATATGAATATTGCCATGTATCTTTTTGGTCTGATGATTTCATTTGCTTTCCTTTGTATAAGTTGTAAGTGTGCAAGAAGACTTCATGAACTGTTCCGCAGACAGCAGCACCAGGTCTTCAATTTGCTGACTTAACAGAACATATGCAGTTTTGATTGCAAAGTACATAATCAGTCTGGTGATGTTCATCTGCAAAGTGATCTTTTACATTGCTGGAGAAGATATTTGCTAAAACATTGAAATTTCCTGGCAGGAAATTAGTTTGTGTCCTGGTTTATTTTGTATCCCAAGAACATATTTTCCCATTATTTCAGATGCAATTTTTCTTCCAGTGGTAGTATTTCTATGTCCTATAATTGCAGTGATGCTTTTTGTCCACAGGGTCATCACAAGAACTATTCAATTTATTCACTTCCTTTTTGGAAATGTAGACTTAGATCATATTAATGCTGATTGAGTTGCCTTGAAATTAAATTGAGATTATTCAGTTGTTTTGGGTACATCCAACCACTGACTTGTACACTCTATTTTAAGTAGTGGTGGCTACTTCATTCTTCTTTTATTTTCTGCAGTAGAAAATCTGATGCTCCTCTGATGTGAAGTGATCATTTCCAATCTATTTCAGTTTGCTGATTCCCAGAATGTCAATGTTAAGTATTGATATTTTGGTTTTGACTATTTCAAGTTCTGACCTCATCTACCAATATAATATTAGTATCTTTGAAATATAAAACTTTGGACATATCAGCAACTAGATGTTCCTTTAGCTTTAATCCAGACGCATCATAAATACCTATGGTACTCATTCTTGCCTTCTCTACTTTCTCAGTTGCTTATTCAAGAGCTTCTCACATTGAATATTATATTGACATTGGAACTAATTTGGCTTTGCAAATACCCACTCCGTTTCAATGATCAGTAGAGGGACTGTCCAAATAACCATGCATGCTAAGCAAATGTGGTATATGGAATCGAGGCACCCGACAGAGTCCTTCAGCTAAAAGCTCAGTAGTAGCATTGGAAGGCAGCTTTATAGCAATAGCAATAGCACTTAGACTTATATACCGCTTCATAGTGCTTTACAGCCCTCTCTAAGCGGTTCACAGAGTCAGCATATTGCCCCCAACAATCTGGGTCCTCATTTTACCCACCTCAGAAGGATGGAAGGCTGAGTCAACCTTGAGCCGGTGAGATTTGAACCGCCGAACTGCAGCTAGCAGTCAGCTGAAGTAGCCTGCAGTGCTGCACTCTAACCACTGCGCCACCTCGGCTCTTGCAGATCATAGCAGTTCAGAATTAAATGGCAGGAATAGCAGTGCTGAAAAGTAAGATAGTGCCTGTCGCAGTAATCTAAGTTCCTTTGGATTATTACATGGATTTCCTCTGTAAAAGTTGTGTAGAGTGTGCAAGCAATAGCACAGTGATTTCTACCTGAGGCAACTGAATAAAATCACAAGCAGAAGGAAGCTAGCTTTTCATAGGAGACAGGATGAATGGGTTCAATAAAAATCAGATAAACAGTGGCCAAGAATGCTTCAGGCCACAGCATATTCCTGAAACTCACAACATGGAACTCAACTCTCCAGCTCGAACACTTAAAACTGTATGTTTGATTCTATTCTGCTTTATACAGGAATGGGCATGAGCGTTCCTGATGGAAATGTTCAATACCATATTCTTTTAAAGTAAGATTTCCAAAGTTTTTTAGTCATTTTTTCCAGTTTTGAAAGAAACCAATTTTACTTCAATTCATTTTAAGTAAATGTCAGACCCAACACTGTTTAGATTCCAAGTTTAGACCAGATGGACCAGGTACCGCCATCAGCTGAAAACGAATGCATGCTTTTCAAACCTTTTTTTCATCTAGGATTTCTGACAAGACAGAAAACTAATTGTTTATGCTCCTCCTATATTGCCTGACAATTATAGACATAGCAATAGCAATAGCACTTAGACTTATATACCGCTTCACAGTGCTTTACAGCCCTCTCTAAGCGGTTCACAGAGTCAGCATATTGCCCCCAACAATCTGGGTCCTCATTTTACCCACCTCGGAAGGATGGAAGGCTGAGTCAACCTTGAGCCGGTGAGGTTTGAACCGCCAAACTGCAGCTAGCAGTCAGCTGAAGTAGCCTGCAGTGCTGCACTCTAACCACTGCGCCACCTCGGCTCTTTTAACATGATCAGTTAACATGATCAGCCACCTCGGCTCTGTTACATGATCAGTTCCTGATGCCAAATATTTTACATTAAAACAGGATGAGTCCTAGAGCAAGCTTGAGCAGCCTGTGATCATATGTAACAACTCATTTCCCCTTCTGCAGCCTCCAAAATCCTAAAGGTCACACCATCAACAGTTGGCAGGAAACTGCTGCCTTACAGCAATGCATTCTGAAGGGTCCATAAGCATGAGGCCTCCAACAATGGCCTGGAGGATCTATGAATGTTTACTATTCTCCACCTCATAAAACAAAAAGTGTGAGCCAAAAAAAATTCTTTTATGCCTTCCCCAGTAATGTCACAAGTTCCTGGTCACCAAACAATATTATTAAAAGCAGATTTTGGCTTTAAAGGGGTTGCTAGTTCATGATGTAAGGAGAACTACATTGATGAGAAAGTGGTCTCAGGCTGATACATATACTGGAGTCATCAATTTTAAGGGGCTGGGGCTGAAGTTGCTTAAGTCATAATTGGTTTGATGGGGATATCATAGCTACAAAAGTTTAAACAGTACAGATTCTCTGTCTCTCATTCTGAAGCCACTCAGTGAATTAGGGGTCACAATGAGTGGCAGTGTTATTACTGGAGGCTACAGTGTTATTACTGGAACAAGGCCTCAGCCAAGATCCTGCAACCTAGTTGGATTCAACTTACTGTTCAGAGCAGAGCAATTGATGGGAACATCAGCAAAGAGTCAGACACCCACCTAGATTAACTTCATTGGGGTGGAGACATGTTTGTTTGTTTGTTTGTTGATTAATCAAATTTAGATACCACCCATCTCACTCCCAGGGTGACGCCAGGCAGTTTACAATTAAAACCCATATAAATTATTACATCCTCCTTTTTTTCCTTATTATTTTTGAAAATTGCATAGATATAGGCATGGGCAGCCAAGGAGGTGCTTGTTTACAGGTATCCATTGTATTATTTCTGCTATAAAACCAACTGTTCCTTCTCTACAATAAAATGTTGCGTATGCCTGGACAAAAGCTGTCTTTCTTCCTTAGTCATGAATGGTGCAACAACTGAAGTGTATCTAAAAGATGAAACTGCCCAAGCTCAAGGGGTTTTATTTCTCCATGTTAAGTCTGTAAGCAAATTTCCCTTGGTTATTTCTGCTCTAACATGCCCAGGAAGGCAGAAGCAATTGTAATGCTTTGGACCATATGGGATGGAGGGCAGGAACAAAATGAGGATCATGCCATGTTACCTCAGTGCTTCTCAGTTCAGACATTCTTCTAAAGAGCCTTCAAAGGACCAGGAAGTTCAAGGTCTTTAATTATGTGACTGTAACACAAGTGATTGGCTGCAGTTTTCCATGTATAATTTTTAACTACAAGCTCCCACAGCCTAATCTGGCCAAATAGCTGCAACTTCATAATTCAAGGAGCACTTTATTGCTCAGCAAGGAAGAAAGCAGCAGGCAGAGTTCCCCTCCTCTCTTCCCACCACATCAGCTGGCAATGCAACTGTTTTCAGGTGAAAGTGCTCCTATTTATTCCTCGCGTTTTCATAACCCACTGAAATAAAGGCAGCGATTTCTACAAATGGCTGCCCTGTGACATTGCAGTTTTAAGATCACTCAGAAAGATATGGCTTTTGCTTTCATTTGACAACATTATAGTCCCCTGAACACTCATTGCTGCTTGCTCCTGACCTTAGAGAAATAGTATCCTATTGCTTTTAATAGAGCTTTTTTTCCTAATACATTGTTGACATAAAATGCCGTTTAGCAGAATAGGCAAGGGACCGATTTAGCACAGCTTGGAAATGTAGTATAGCTCAAGACTTTGTTTTATTTATTTATTTGTGAAGAGACAAAGCCGTTACATGAGGAAAAAAGAAAGAGAGACAAAGACACAATGCTAGGTGCGCTGACTACAGAAACCGCTCTGAGCAGGATCTTGTTTCTCCGCAAATTTGTGGAGTATTGGCCTGAAGGAAGGACACCATTTTCAGATCCCTGGGAAGGAAAGGATATTTCACAAAACCAGGAACAAAAAAAAAAAAAAAGTCCCGGGTTTGCTTGTGGGCATTTGTGTTCTATTTGCTACTCAAACTTTAGCTGACATTTCTACCTAAGAATTGGCCCTAAAGGGAGCTAACAAATCAAAAACACAAAAAATAAAATAAAAAGTAGCTACTGAACTTTATTAAAATACATGTTTATAACACAAGCAGACCCACCCAACAAACCAGTTTATACCTCAAAGGCCCACCTATATAAAACATTCTTGACTCCCAGCAGTAGTAGAAGAAATAAGGTTTCACCTTAACATCCATTGACAGGAAGTTCTAAATATCTGGGAGCAGCTGCCCCTGAGGATACTATGCTTTCATTTAAGTCCAGAAGAGATGCAGAAGAGAGAAGAGCCTATCATGAATATGTTAGAAATAAGGTAGAAAGCAAAATTGATGAGATGAATTGTCATTACATGATCTGTGTGTGTGCTCAGTCTGCTGTCCATGTAGTAGACAAATTGAAAAGTTCTTGCTCTCCCTTTTTGAAAATATATGCTGGACTTGGATGAGACAGCCCTTCAAGAGAGCCATCTTTAAGGAAGATTATCTTCTACCGAAGTAGGATTGGGCAGATCAGCTCACCCATTCACCACCTGATACATGTATCTTTCTATGTGTAACAGGGACTTCAGTAAGGAGTAAGCCAAATTTCACAACCTTCAAGGAGAAAAATTGACTTTTAAATTAACATTTATAAAGCAGGGCTATTTCAGAATATTGGGATGTTTACTCTTACTGATATATCAATCAGTATAAAACTGGTGACTTTTAAGAAATTACTGCCTGCAGTTGAAATCACTGTATTCTTCTTTTGCAACTCTAAATGGCATCCCTGCCATTAAGAACTTTGAGTCCACTGGACATGGAATGGAATCACAGTGAGGCCTATTGTAAGCATAGTCTTCAAATATGTATTTGTCTATAATTTCTCTTACTTATGCAACCACCCTTTACCCTCCCTAGTAATCAATTCTTTTGCTGATAAAGGGTTTTTTTTCTCTATATATAAATTACATTTTCTATTGTGAGCCTATTGCAAAGCAGGAAATATTGCTGCCAATAATCCAGGAGGGAAGCCAAATCTTTGAGTGTCTGATCTTGATTTCCTGCATGAAGAGCAAAGCAGCAGCTCCAGTCATCTCTTTTCATTTTAGTCCAAAGCCAAGACACCTCCTATGCAAGGGACACACATCATCATCACACATCAGCAGCAGCAGCTTCATTGGTATGGCAGGGATATCCTTCCCCAGCTCAGCAAGAGCTCTGGCCCCAAACGGCAGTTTTGAGTAATTGACATAGTTGCCCAATGCTGGAAAATAAACTTGAGAACTATTCTCATTAGACATCCCCCTGGTTAGCTCCTCTGTTATTGTAAAACCCAAATGCCGAGATTCTACCAGCATGGTTCTGTTTTTAATTAGTTCTGATGGCACTGGGCTAAGTGCCAAGGAAGGAGCGAAAAATGAACTTCCTGCAATGGAAGCTTATTGCTCAGTATGTCGCTCTTCTGAACTGAGATTGTTTTTCCAACATTTTATGAAAAAGAGAAGCTACAGATAGAAATCATATACATGTTTACAGCTCTTGATTCTTCCTCCCTCCATCCCCATTCAGACTTGTAAAAGCACTGTCAGTGAAAGGAATCCATAAGTTACAGTGAGATCTACTTTGCTCTTCCATTGATTAAAGACATTCCAGCATGGGCAGTTTTATTTTCATGGAGCCAACCCAAGTCCCTGTTAAAATTGTAAGACCAGTGAACTCTTAGTGTTTAAGTAAATTAGACATTTTTAATAGTGCCTTTAATTGCGGTACTGAAAATAATCACACAGAGTGCATCAATGCACTCCATAATCCATGCAGTCCTAGGCTGCATCAACAGAAGAATAGTATCAAGATCAAAGGAAGTGATAGTATTACTCTATAATGCATTGGTGAGGTCGATATGTTGAATACAGTGTCCAGTTCTGGTCACCACAATACAAAAAGATGCTGAGGCCCTAGAAAGAGTGCAGAGGAGAGCAACAAAGATGATAAGAGATATGAAGGCTAAAAGAACAACTAAAGCAACTAGTTATGTTTAACTTAAAGAAGACAAGACTGAGGGGAGAAATGATACCAGTCTTCCAACACTTGAAGGGCTGCCACAGGGAAGAGGGCATTGATTTATTCTCCATAACACGTGAGGGAAGAACAAGAAGCAAAGCTCGTCAGAGGGTGATCCAACCTGGAAATAAGTAGGAATTTCTTGACAGTGAGAACTATTAAACAGTGGAACAGCTTGCCTCACAGAGTTGTGGTTGCTCCATCATTGGAGGTTTTTCGAGAAAAGATTGAACAACCATTTGTCAGAAATGGAATGAGAATTACTGTTTTGGGCAGGGGGTTGGACTAGAACACCTCCAAGGTCCCTTCCAAGCCTATGATTCCATAAGCATCTAAATGCCATGGCTGATGACAACATAGAGCAAAAGGAGAGTACCTTCCACATTCTAGCTTGATTTATAATATTCTGGTTATGACTGAAGTTCTCTTGAGTTCTAAAAGCAAAAAGGAAATTATCTTAATGCTTCCAGCCTATCATTTTGTGCACAAGAAACATCCATGCTCTCCATGTCTTTAGGGAGGAATCAGAGCTCAGTGACATATTTGGCATGTAGACAGTCCCAAATTCTAGTGTGTTCCAGCAAGAAATCTAACAGATGATGTGAAACATCCCATCCAGAAATATCAGGAAATCAGTGTCATTCAGAATAGAATACAGCTGCATGTTAGGGTGTAGGGTCTCCTGCTTTTGGGGGGGTTGGACTAGATGACCTACAAGGTCCCCTCCAACTCTGTTAATCTGTTAATCTGTTAGGTGGTCAGATAATCTGATTTAAAGCAGTTCCCAGTATTTCTTGAAGAGGGGTAGGCAGAGGGGTAAGGTAGATTTCTATGGTTGCAAATATGGCCAAGTAAATAAACCATACCTCTAGTTGTCTTATATCTTCTCCCTTGGGAGAAAAAGTTAATGCAGAAAAGTGCAAAAGAGTGAAAAGCTCACACCACACATAACTTTTCCAGTGCAGGGCCTTCTCAGGCAGAATATCCTTTAAATAAAATAAAGCATTACCAAGGGAGAGTAATTAACTGCACATCAAACACAGTTTGTCCCCCAAATGAGTTCTATACAGAGATGAGATTTAAGCAGAACATCATGAGTCAAACATTGTCTTAGTTACAAGCTCATTAAGCAGCCATTATCCCTCAACTTCAAACACTCTTTCAATATGGAGATAAACATTCTGAAATGTATAAAATTGTTGTTGTTGTTGTTATCAGATCCAGGTGGGTTTTCTTTAAATACTATGATTTCTCAGGGTTCTCTGATATTTCTGAGTAGGAAATTTCAATTATCCTGATTTTTTTACTAATCTAATTAAATAAATATGAACTGGTGAATTTATTCCCAAAGAAGCTTCAGTGCATACGCCTTATATTCAGAATCTGAGTAAGGACAAACACTTCCACAGATAAAGGTTTTCTTCTCACAGGTTCCCTTCACTACAACTACTTAAGTCCATAAGGATATATAAATAAATATAAATAGAAAAACAAAGAAGAACCCATAGGGATGAGAAAGCAAATGCAGGTTGTCCCTGGCCTCTTGAAAAAGCCATTGGAATGCAGGGGATTTTTTTTTTTTTTTTTTTTTTATATATTTTCTATTTTCAATTTCTGTTGTGGGGATTTTTTTTTTTTTTTTTTTGCATATATTGCCTCAATCCAAATGCTGCAGGCAAAACATCACACAGATCTTAGGAACTGCCACCCCCTCCGGGCAACATGACTCTGTGGATTTGTAAAGTGCATGAGAATATGTTTGGTCTCCATTTACCTTGTGAAGTCCTTTATAAACAGGACAAAGAGAAGATCAAGCAGCACTAAAATGAATATTGTTCTAGTAGCAAAAACAAAATGGAGATGTTGCTGACAAGGACAACTTTGCTTAGACATAGTTGAAAAAGGTTTGAAAAAGGGTGAGTGTGGTTGAAAAAAGTTCCTGATAATCCAGTATCTTTTAGATCTTGTGAACTCTGTTGTAAATCTCTTTGAACTTGACCTAACATGTAAATCCCAGTTTAGCTATAATGGTTTGTTTCATGAAGGAAACTATCCCCACAACATATTCTGCTTCAAAAAAAAATGCTATATTATTTTACATTTACATATAGAGGGAAAGAGAAAAATTGTGACATTGTCCTTCTGTCCATCCGAACTCTGTCTTGGGATTGGGGTCTATATGGCAGATGTAGATTAGACCAAGAACTCTTCTGGTTGCTCACAAGTGGCCTTATAGGTAAGACCTTTCTTCTCTTTAATTATAGTTCTCTGGGAAAAAGGACTTTTCTTAACTTGCCTTCCTGTTTCTCTTTTCATTTCCAGACTTTTCTTGACTACTGTGTCAGCCCTACAAGGTGAGTCAGAGAGCCAGTTTGATCTTGTGGTGAAGGCACCAGGTTAGAAATCAAGAGTGTGTGAATTGTGGATGTGCATTATGCATAAAAGCCATCTGGATGGCTTTGGGCCAGTCACTTCCTCTCAACCCAACCCACCTCACAGGGTTGTTGATGTGGGGAAAATAGGAGGAGGAAGGAATAAGGAGTATGTTCACCGCCTTGAGTTATTTATAAAAATAATAAAGGTAGGAAACAAACAAATAAATCAGACTAGGAAACAAATGCCATCCAGGTATTGTATTATAAAAATATAGTAACAGAATCTTGCAAGTCTGAATGCACTACCCCCTTCCCTCCCTTTATCTTTGTATGAACTTGGGAGAAGCTTATCTGAGACATTACCTGAGAGCCGAGGTGGCGCAGTGGTTAGAGTGCAGTACTGCAGGCTACTTCAGCTGACTGCTAGCTGCAGTTTGGCGGTTCAAATCTCACCGGCTCAAGGTTGACTCAGCCTTCCATCCTTCCGAGGTGGGTAAAATGAGGACCCAGATTGTTGGGGGCAATATGCTGACTCTGTGAACCGCTTAGAGAGGGCTGTAAAGTACTGTAAAGCGGTATATAAGTCTAAGTGCTATTGCTATTTACTCATGTTACATTCTTGACCTGGACTCAGGCTCCTTTTATCTGGCCATTGCCTTAGTAGAGGCTCTTCCTCCTGTCCATCCCTTCTGCCATCCACATCACCATTGTTGCCAGCTAAGGAAAACTGAAACCACAACACTTCACAGCTATTGGAAACAGGGAACTTGGGACTCTCAGCCTAATTCAAATGTCCTTCTCCCTACCTATTGCTTGGAGTTAACATGTAGTCCAGATATACTTCTAACCCAGAGGTCTTCAAACTTGGCAACTTTAAGACTTGTGGACTTCAACTCCCAGAATTCTCCAGCCAGCATAGCTGGCTGGAGAATTCTGGGAGTTGAAGTCCACAAGTCTTAAAGTTGCCAAGTTTGAGGACCCCTGTTCTAACCAGATTTTACCACAGCTGGAATATCTAGCCCCAGTCTTTTTTTCATGAGTGTTTACCAGTACCTACCAATTGGATGCACTTTTCAAGCCTTACCAGCCCTAGTTCCTAGACTTCTGACATTTTTCTTCTGCGTTTCTCCCAAGCAGCCTGGGATCATCTACTGCATTCTATTCTCTAAGATTTATTTAGTGAAACCTCAGAACATTCTCCACAATATTAAGCTGGCCTGCAAAGGAAAAACTTCTTAATTGCACTTTATGTTGAATTGGGGCCCATCCAGGTTTTTATGTCTTTTCAATTTTACAATGCAATATGTATTTCTAGAGAACCTTACACCAGGGATTAGTTTGATTCATTAATCTTTGTGCATCACATGTACAGATCCCTGCAAGTATTCAATTATGTTTGATGTTCCATCTTCTAATTTAATCATTACTTAGATTTGTTACCAAAACAGCCACTTTAAAAAGGCTGTTAACCATCCAGGGAAGAGAGATTTACGCACTTACCTTACATTAGCATTAATAGGAGTTGCTTATATAAATCACTCAGCACTAGTATGGAAAGATCAGTCTCTCACTGAGTTCAAGAGATGAATGACTTTTTCTATGGAAATATCTTTTTTTTTTTAGAAAAAAGAAAGAAATGCAATTA
>QLTV01002975.1:3370009-3380009 GCA_003457575.1 Thermophis baileyi | reverse complement strand
AAACATCTGCAAGGAAATAACAAGTTCAGAGAGCACCAAGGACTCTCTAGTTCAACCTGAGCTACATACAGTATATTCTCTTCTACTGGAATTTAATGACGCTGTATTTCTAGTCCATGGACTGTAGCCAAAGTGCTTTATTTCAATGGAAAAACTATTACCCAATTTAAAATCTTAAAACTGCATACTGTTTTCTTAATTTTTGTAATGATTTAGTTTTCTGTTTTTATTTTTGTATATTTTAAGCAATAAAATTATAAGAGAAAGTCATATAACATATGTAATATATCCAATAATGCTTTAGTTAAGAGCAAACCCATGAGGGAGGGAGGGACGTGGCAAGTTTAAGATGTGTGCACGTCAACTCCCAGAATTCCCCAGCCAATAACAATAGCAATAAGACTTACATACCGCTTCACAGTGCTTTACAGGCCTCTCTAAGCGGTTTACAGAGTCAACGTATTGCCCTCAACAATTTGGGTCCTCATTTTACCCACCTCGGTTAGGATGGAAGGCTGAGTCAACCTTGAGCCGGTCAGGATCGAACTCCTGGAAATTGGCAGAATTAGCCAGCAGTACTGGATTCTAACAGGAAGGAAGGAAGGAAGGAAGGAAGGAAGGAAGGAAGGAAGGAAGGAAGGAAGGAAGGAAGGAAGGAAGGAAGGAAGGAAGGAAGGAAGACAGACCTTATAATTATTATGCTCAAGCACAGAATGTTAACATTGTTCAATTTATGTTCCTTCACCTATCAATATAAAATAAAACTCTTGAGTGTTTTACCATTGAACAGGAAGGAAAGATTAAGAACTGAAGTTACACTGCAGTATTGTGTTGCAGGTCTCTCTTGGCTTGTCTTTCACCTATTATAGAGGAAAACAAGTAAGGATGCAGAAATAAATAGATTCCTAATGGCTATTTTGAAATAAGGATAGCCCTTGATGTCCATAAATAAAGAAAGCAGACAAACAAATCTTGAACAGCATCCAACATTATGGAAGCAAATTTCATTCACACAGTAGGATTTCATTTTACTGTCCTTCTCTCCATCTTCCCAGGATTCCCCCAAATCTGCTTTGGCATAAGATTTGTGGGGGGTGCAAGAAGGGGGGTTCCGTTCTGCTAGCAGATGCCATTTCATCAGCAGATGGACACAACTGGATACTCCTGATACTGATATTGACAATAATTAGGGCAGTTGGGGAGTGCAATTAACAATCACTATGATCTTATGCATGTTAATTCAGTTCAACATGCCACATGATTTTATTTCCTTTTGCATACAAAAGAATGATGCTTAAAATTGTAGTTGTCCATGTACTTCTCTCTAAAATCTGGCTTTGTGGATTTTATTCTGTACAACATATTTGGCAGGAAAAATAAGTGGTTTTACTTCTAAATTAATGTAAATAGCTCAGGCAGCACCTCATTGATTTTTTTTTTAAATGTATGCAAGTTTTTTAAACGATAGAATTAATTCTTGGTATTTCTGAAGAGGAAAAAGAACACAAAGATTCTAACATTAAATATTTTTTTTAAAAAAAATACAAAAGCACACATAAACACATTTATGAAATGCCTGCCCCACCAAAAAAAAGGGGGGGGACAAAATAGTTGATTGTCTCTTTCTGACATATTTTTTCTCTCAGCCTTGCACATTTGCATTAAAGTGATTGTGAATAATGTACATTTGACCAGTGCTGTCTGTGGAACTAATGCCTATTAAAGTGATGGGAAGTAGCATATGTTCCGCCTTGGGCAGAGAAAGTCCAATCTCCCCCACTGTGTGAGGCTCCAGCTCAAAATGCAGGGCAGCCGGGGTTTTATCCTAAATGAACCCAGCAGGGAGAAAGAGAGCCTAGGCCCTCATTCTGCATTTAAGCTTCTCTCCCAAAGTCAAAAGAGTTTGGCTTGGCAATGGCAACTGTAACATCCCCAGTGAATTCACATACTGCTGTTCCGGCACCCTTTCTCTCTTTCAACCTGCTTTGTAGACACAAGGAAAGCATTTGGGCAGTGGGGTTGTGTGTGTGTGTGTGTGTGTGTGTGTGTGTGTGTGTGTGCGCGCGCACGCGCACACACACACACACATTCGCTTGTTTCAAAATGTATTTGTTTTATTTGCAACCCAAGCAAACTGAGGCAGAAAGAGAGAAAGGAGATCCCCTCTGCTCCAATTATTCTCTCTTATTTTCTACCAGTGCACAATTCTGTCAGTAATTGTCAAATTACTCGGGTCTGTGGTTGGGACTTTTATATTCCTGCACTGTCCTAGAAACGCTCTGCTGCTGTTTGAAAGCTTGGGTAAAGCCTCTCTTTACGGTGAGTTTGGTTACATAATCCTTCAGATGCCTCCAGCTTGAAGTCCTGATCCAGAACAACCTTTCTTTTGTTTGTGCAAAGGGAAGCAAAAACCAAACAGAATTGAATGAAACCAACCCCACACACCAAGCAGTTTCAAACAGGCCTGTGAGTGAGAAATTCAGCTGAAATGAGGGAAGAAAAAGATGCCAACATGTCATGACTTCCTCTGCTTTAGTGCCTCTTTGCCTCCTTTTTCAATCAAGAAACCAAGGCCATATAAGGCCTAAAATTACTTTATTGGACAGCCACAGACTCTTACAAGCCTGAATGTTCTTCCCACATGCACATATGTACATACTTGATCATGTGAATTTGCAAGGGTCCATCTGAGGTATTTTCTCAAATTAATTCCTTGGAATGGGTTCAAGCTTCTCCAATTGTTGCCTTGGTAGCAGATCTTCCTCCTGTTCTTCAAGGTCATTCTCTGTGTCTTCTACACCTCTTGACTTGAAGCAATGGAAGTTGGTTGTATTTATTTATTTATTCATTCCAAAGATTGTATGGCCGTCCATCTTAGAACCACAACTCTGGGCAGCTCACAACAATTATATAAACCAAACATCATGCAGAAGATAAAAGCAAAAAGATACTAAAAATAGAAACAAAGATGGTGTCACAACCTATCTCCCTAAATGCAGCCAATAGCGCTATCTTCCATCTCCAACTTCACCTGTCCCAGCGCTTGGGAGACCAGCCAGTACTTTATAGCTTTCTGGAAAGTTAAGAAGATGGGGACCTGCCAGATCTCAGGTTGAAGGGTTGCCAGGGAAAAGGCATAGTTCCTAGGTCCCACTGGATGGCCACATTTAAGGGAAGGGACCAGGAATGAAGTTTATCTATCACTCTTCCTGATCTGACATAACAAGCAGATACCCTCAGGTAGAGGCAGTTCTACCTAGCCCCT
Source organism: Thermophis baileyi (assembly GCA_003457575.1). Lineage (NCBI taxonomy): Eukaryota > Metazoa > Chordata > Lepidosauria > Squamata > Dipsadidae > Thermophis > Thermophis baileyi. The sequence goes on along the minus strand of QLTV01002975.1, from coordinate 3,376,744 downwards.
TGAATGCCCAGGATTTCTGTATAGAAGTGGATCTCCTTTATTCATATTATTTGTGTGTTTTTATGAGCATAAGGGGCTGTAGAAACAAATATACACATAGAGTTACATATCACTGAAACTAAGAGGACACATTGTAATTGATCAAATACAGAAAAATTATGCCCTCATTTTAGATATGCAATTGATTCAAGCGAGGCTAATTTCCTGTAGAAATGAAGGGAGTACTATATTAGACCAGCCGTCCCAAAGCTTCTGCATTTCAAAGGTGTCAGTGACCACTTTTTATTATTACAATCAAAGGGGCCTTTAGTAATGAACATAAAAATATAAGCAGTGCCCAGCTAGATTGGACCCCTGGCTTATCTAGTCTAACAGTCTGTTCTCACCATGGCCAACCAATGGCAGAAGTCCCCCAGAAGATGATCTACAGGGGTAGTAATGATCCCCATAACTTTCATGAACTGGTCCAACCCATTTTTGAAACCAACCAAGCTGGTGGCCATGCCACAGCTCATGGTAAAAATGGATGGTGGGAGTTGTGGTTCAAGGCATCTATAGCCCATTTTCGCATTTGATTTGGTTATGTACTGAGTCTGTGAGGAGGCTAGCTCCATAAAGGACCACTTAGCAAAGCAAAGACAAGTAGGGACAATGTATGTGGTTGGAAGGAGCTGATCAGTATAAGCTTGTACAAAACCCACCAGAAATTTCCTAGAAATATCTCTACCCAACTAGCTATTTTCAGAAATAAAAATTTGCTATTAGTCCCTGCACAATAGCTAGCAGCACAGAATGGGCCACTTATGGCATAGTTGTGCATGAAAGTTATACTATAATTAAAATAGACACTGCGGAGAGAGATCTTAGACAGGATCTCCCACAGATATTTACAAGGGGTCAAATGAAGTTCCAGAGCATGAAAACTGCTTGCATAAGTCTGTATTTGGGAGACAAATATTGTTACCCTTTCTCTCCAAGTTATTTTTTTAAATTAAATTGCCCCTGTTACTTCCCCATGAGCAAAAGATGATATGAAATCGGCTGTCAATCAGTCTGTCTCAACTATCCAGCACTGCATTTTAGTGTAGTGTTTTACCTTTTGCCAAATCTTTTAGTGTTGATGACCATTGACTCCAGAGAAGATATGATGTGAGTGAGCACAGCAGTCCAAACTGATCTCCTCTTCCATTACACTGGACTCTGCTTGATGCTCATTTATCCTTTTGGAGCTCTGCAGTTCTGTCACCATAGTCTCTTGGTAGTACAATGGTCCACAGCATTTTTTAATAAGATCCTCTCTCACTAAACATATGAGCATCAGGAAATATGCAGAGGTTTGAAACTGAGTAACAAAAGTTCCTTGGCTTTCCTTAAGTAACTTAAGTCTCCACAACCTATTGGAGGTTTTGATTGGCTTCATTTCTGCTTAATCTTTCAGTAAGTTACTACGCCATAACTTTTCCAGCTGGCTTTATTGTGTGTTGTTTCTTGGTCTATAAACTTTGTTTATAAAACCATTTAGAGTAATGCATGTTTGCAATTATATATTTTATGGTTTATGTGTTTTAATAGGAAAGTATAAGAACTGTAAATAAACAATCAATCCATGGATTAATGGGGGGGGTGTTAATGCAGAAGATAAATGGTTGTGAAAATGTTATTCTATTTGCACATGCAAAGATCCATCTGACACATATAGTACCTTAAGAGGGAATAGTGTCTCAGATAATACCACTGCCCCATTTTGAATCCAGCTTATCAAGATGTTCTTGGAAGGCTTTAGTCGTATTTTGACTGAAAACATTGGTGAAGGCTACCACTTCAGATAAGATACGAAACAGATGAACGTTTGTCCATTTTGCATACACAAACTCAAAACAGATCTGCATTGTGACTCTGAAATGTTCTTTGCTTTCTGATGAAAAACCAAGAAAGGAAACGGAAATGCCATAGTTAGCAAAAGGCCTACAGTTCTCATGGTTGGATAGGAAGCAGATGTGGTTCAAAAAATAAAATAAAAAGACAGGCTTTTTTCAAAGATATTTTGCTACTCTAACATATGCTTATGGACTGGGACTAAATATTCCAGATAATTTGCTGTTGTAAGACCCATTCAAGCAAATTGGAATTACTAAGAAAGAACATCCAATGCAAGCTAACTAGGATTCTCCAGAATTGTCCAGAATTTTCCAAATGTTGAAAATTCAGTTCAGCTAAAGGATTATCATCTTTTAATCTGACTCAATGAGATGTGACAAACTTAGATCTGGATTTTCAGAAACGTTTTTCCTTTGCAGTAACTTACATAAATAGCATACTCCGTCTCCAAAAGAATGGATATTTAGATCAGCTGTTTTCCTTAGGCATTGTTGCACATCTGTATGCTGAATGAAGGAAATTACACTGACCAACATTTAGGTTTAATTTTACAATAAATCTCTTCCACTTGATGCACAAAATTGACTCCATTCAGCATATTCTTAAAAATATTCTTATTATCATGGTGTCAAATGCCTTATTAATTATGATAGTATTTGACAATCATATATCAAATACTATATACTATAATACTATAATATACCGGTAGTATTACTATGGTTTCTCCTAATGAATCCTCAGAGCTATCTAGACTCTTAGCCCTTCTTTTCAGAGATGATTCCCTGAGAGAGGAAATGGCCACTGAATGAGTAGTAGTGCTTAAAAGAAAATCAGGAGTGCTGATAAGCCTGAAGGAAACCTTCACACAGTCAAGGCTTTCCTCTCCAGGCATAATTGCATGACACAGTCCTCAACAAACCATTCTTTAAAAAAAAAAATTTGGGATTGGTATATAGTGGGTGGATATTCAGTGGACTGTTTAGTGCTAAACATAAAGCCCACCTGGACAACTTTCTATCAAGATTTTATATTCATTTGTTAATATTGAAGGTGTCAATGCAATTGATTGTTTAGGCAGTTGGCTTGAAGAACAGTATTTTTTCAGATGAAGAAGCAGTGCTTCTCCTCTTCAGCAATGCTACTTATAAGTTTTTTAAAAGTAGAAAACCTGATAGACTTGGTGAAATTTCCATGACAGGAAAATCTCTGTGCCACATCAAATACCATCCTAGAAGATCCACTGATTTATTGTACACATGGAATGCTATCACATCAAGCTTTGACTTATGAAGCAAGTGCCTGTTGTTTCTCAAAATTTTACATAGCACCCAGGCAACTATGTTCCCCCTCTGCAATGTTTTCCCATGGATGGTTCCATCTCCCCAACTCTCCTTTTACGAAATATACTATTTAAGGATGTAAAAACTACCAAAAAGCTGCACAGGATCTTGGGATTGCCTTTCCACTGTGTGGAAGCAAATCTGGTCTTTGTGTTTATCTTGAGTTTTCCTTCTCAACAAAACATGGTTTATTTAAATGGACTAGCTGGTTATTCCAAGCCAGCCATATATACTGTATGGAGTTTATTTGGTTTTACAAAGGGGTATTCTATATTTGAGAAGTTGTCAAAGAATATTCAAAGAGCTACTTAATCCAGCTGCCATGTTCAAGGTAAGGACCATAGAATGGAAAATAGGGACTTTCAACATTAACACTGGCAAAGAAGACTGAATAGGTATGTTTCCCCCTTAAATTGAAATACATTGTATTTCTGTTTAAAATGATAGTAATTGTTTCTAGCTTTGCATTTATATGTTAACATGTGTACAGTTTATGCAGCTCTCAATTGTCCTTGTTGTTGGAAATATTCCACAAAAAGTATGGATTACATAGGCAATTGCTTAGGCTTTGTGAAATATCTCATGTGACAAAAGTCTACACAGAGATACTTTTTAAGAATGAAAGAAAGTCTGTCTATTCAAGGTTCATTAAATGATTTATTATTAAAAGAACAGAACCAACATCTTAACCTTTGAACTGGCATAGGGAAGTTCCAATTTCAAAGACAGCTTTTGTAATACATGCCAACAATGTGCACTGTGTCCCAGTTGGCAAAATGTTGGCAGTCATTCAAAAGCTCGTGTTAACAATGATGCTTTTTAATAGACATATCTATATGGTAGATCTTCTCTGTCTCAATACATTTGTTTGAACAGCATTTCAAATTTAAACCATGATCTTCATGAATACATAAGAAGTTCCAGATGTTCCAACATCCCAGAGCATGCATTTTAACCAAGATATGCAGAAAATACATATTGATTAGGATGATAGGCAAACTTATTTTATTATTTTATTTTATTTTTGGCAATTCCTAGTGAATTAAATTTCTAGTCCTGTTGAATAATTACCATTTGGTTTTATTTCAAGACATAATTTTTAATACTTTATATATCATCAGCTTCAATCCTTCAACATATATTGTTCTGAGAAACACATAACTCAGGTTATAATTTGTTTCTATACACATGGGAAAAAACAGTATCTGATTTCAAAAAGCATGTTTTATAGACATGACCTGTGGTATCTATTTCAAAATAATTTTAAGAATGGAATCTCAGTAGAATCTTAACCAAAACAATTTAATGAATTGATGCTAGAACATACATAATGGGTATTTGTAGCACAGTGTTTGTGCACTGAGTCAAATGCTGGAGTTCTGTAGAAGTGTTTACAGGCTGATTTGACATTGGAGCAATCTCACTGACCTTTATAATGCAAAGAAATTAGAACAATATTTAATGAAACTTCAGAAACCAGCAGAGCTGCTTAGTAAAAATTCAAACAATTGCTGACTGAATTGAATTTCAGCCTTTGTCCTTGTCATGATTAGCAAAATCAGAACATTTTGTGCAAGATACTTCATGGGCTTCAAAGGCAAGCTACTACTAATGCAAAAGGATGTCTGCAGATGTCCAAAACCAAAGCACATCCATATCCAGAATAGCAAATATAAATCTGTACTAGTTGTGATCATTGTGTTTTTAACCAAGAATTGGTTGCTAAGCAATACAAGATTTATTCTTTGCTGAAATTCTATTGTTGATTTCAAGAATTGTCATTATTTCCCTCCTATACCATAGAGTTTTTCAGATTTCAATATTGCCCAGAAACACTCAATTTTCTTGCCCACTTTCTCTTTGTAGCGTTTATACTGCTGCTTCCACAATCTTAGTAGGATCACTAATTTTAACAGCAGGCATTCCAATAACACATTTACATTCATTTGTAAAATATGAATCCTCTTTGGTCCATGCCTTCTGCTGCAGCTGGATTTGGGCTATAAGAAAGCATTACTCAGTGCAAAAACACATCATTTGGATATTCGAGATCTCATCTTTAAGCAGAGGTAGCTCAAGATTGCCAAACAGCTTCTGCTCTATTGAAATTTCTAATACTGGGAGCAACAAACCATGCTCTGTCTCAGAGGAAGAGAGTTTCATATTGTTTATAGTAGTTTTCAATTCTGAAAAACTACCCAAGCAATCACTCACTTTCATGTGAGTGTGTGAACTCTGCTTATATAATACCTCAAATACGTTTCTGATACCGGTAGAATATATTTCCCTTCGTAGAAATTTTATGACTTCCAAAGTTTGAATTTTAAACAAAACCTGCTTCCTTTTTTAATTAAAACTGGCCACTAACCGTTGACTAAGGCATCTACTACCAATTTGTGTTATTTTAGAACAAATCCACTCAAGCTCTAGTGCTGACTTCTTCTAAGATGCTGCATCACATTTTTCTTTTAATATGTTTTGTTTCTTCTCCACAGAATTCATCATTCAAATTAACCTTGCAGAGAGTTTCCTGGTTCAGTTACCTTTTAGTTCATGAGCTTTTTCCTAGAAGACAACAAACATTGTAAAAGAAAGGCATGAAATAGTTTCCCTTAGCATTCAAAACCAACTTGGGGTGTAGGAAGAGATAAAGTTCCCAAAATGTATTACCATAATAATATTGGAAGCAATTATTTGCAAGAAATACATTACCAGAAAAATGCCTTGCTTGGCTGCCCACTGGATTAGCCCTCTCATGCCATTTAAAGAAAGAAAACTACTTTGTAATAAGAAAATTATTTTTTATATCTCTGATCTCCCTTTCTGCTTCTTTCCTTCTATTCTGCTGATAATTTCAGTATTTCTTTTTTATGAAGAGCAATTCCAGACTCTATTATTGTTCCATGCTTTGGCATTCTCACAGGAAATGAAAAGCTGCCCTAACCTTCCTTCCTGCTCATAAAGTCCTATGAGAAGTGGATAAGACCAAAGAGTCTTCAAACTTCAGATACCTTTTTAACTATTTAATATGTCTCTTGGGCAAAAGGGAGAAAATATTTCAAACTGAAAGTTAGATATTTCTTGTGAACCATTTTCCATAAAACTTTGAGTGCGGCCACCAATCTGGATAGTTGGAGGAGATATGCAGAATAATGTGGAATTTTCAGCTATGGTGATAACAAGGACAGGCTGCAGAAGGACTAAACAAATCAGTGTACCAAATACTAGACTGTGTTCTTTGACAAAGACTTATCAGAAGTTAACCCTGTTTATTTAGGTCAATGGCTTTCAAGCACTATTCTGGAATTGCAATATCCCTTAAAACCTCTCCTGGAGTTATTTTGTGGGAACTTAGACAATTTAGAACTACGTCGCCTTAGAACCGATCTAAATGTAGTTCATAAAATTATCTGCCACAATGTCCTACCTGTCAATGACTATTTCAGTTTCAATTGCAACAATACACGAGCGCACAATAGGTACAAACGTAAGGTAAACCGCTCCAAACTCGACAGAA
>QLTV01002975.1:3331057-3359151 GCA_003457575.1 Thermophis baileyi | reverse complement strand
TCGGCCGTGGAGGCCACACCCAGTACCTTCCAGGAGCTTCCATGCTCGAGCCCCGGAGCGGCAGCAGACCTGTCCGCACAGGCCGCTGCCTCACCACCAACTGAATTGCGCAGGTCTAGTAGGGCTTCAAAACGCCCCGCCTACCTGCGTGATTACGTATGCTGGACAGCTCCATCCAGGAGGGGAGGGGTGTTATGTTCTAACTGTTTAAACTATGTTGCATGGTTCCAACCAGGTCCAGCGTTTGAGCGGGAAAAAGCTCAAACGCTATTGGCTGGTCTGTCTGACAGCTCCCTATAAAAGGGCAAGCTGTCAGACTGCTCTTTGCTGGTTGCTTACACAAGAGCTGAAATAAAGAGCTGCTTTGGAAGTCTGTCTCCTGTCATCTCTACCCACTATCTAACAGAAAAGAAACTGAACAGTAGCTGTTGCAGAATAATAAGAAATGGAAGAGTTGGTGGTTGCTCTTGTGAGATCACGGTGCCCTTTTCTGGCGTCCACAGCCAGGGAGATCCCCAGTACGGGACAGGCCAGCTCGCCTTTCATTTCCGAAGTGCTGTTTTGCCGGCCCCGCGTCATGCTTCTCAGTTCAAACACGCTTTGGCTCTTTATTATTCATGGACCTTTTTCTCAGTCGGTGGTGCTGAATAATAAAACAGCTCAGGATCAAATGGGCCAATTCTCCACGCCTGACACCAACTGCTACTGTTCGCTGGGCTCTGCCAAGCGTTGCCTCTGATAATGAGTGGGATTTGGTTAAACAGTAAATTAATGAATAATGAAATATCCAGGTTGATCAGTTAGAGAGCACGCTTGCTTGGCCCCGGGCGGAACGCCGGGGGCAAAAATTACTTTCAAACGGCGCTTGCCTGTCTGCTGGGCTGGATAACTATTTTACAGCCTATTGCCTGACAGAATAGGCGGGGAGGGAGAAAGGATGGAAATGGTGCGGGGGTGGGGGGAAGCTAAGTAGCCGAAAGAAAGCAGCCGGGGCGGGGGAAGACTAGAGGAAGCCGGCGGGCCCGTCTAGTTATTACTTTGCGGCCTGCCGCAAGAATGAAGAGCCTTAACACTGGGAAGCTTCACGGCGTTGCGAGGCAGAAAAAGATCTGGATAAAAGCGCAGGGGAGAGGGGCATCATTCGCCGGAAGAGCTCTCGGGAAGACTAGATTTGTTTCAAACGCTCATTTCGCCCCAAGTGAACCTTAAAAGGCTTCGGGCGGCAGCAGCAGGTAAACAACGAACGAGGCCACACCTGTATAGAAAGAGAGGCAGCGCAACACCTGAATACTGTACCACCTTGCTTCCAATCGCGGGGAGCCGGCGGACACAGATGCTGTAAAAAGCAAGCAATGGGGGACGAGTGGGAGAAGAAGCGGGAGCAGCTGCGAGTTTGAATTCGGCTCCAGCTACCTGAAAAACAGCCTGGAGCTTGAATCTGACTATTTCAGACCGAGGAGAATGATCTGCTAGTGTCTTTTCCTGCAGTTTTTTTTTTTTTGTATTATTATTTTACTACAGGAACGCTGTGATTTAAATGCTTTCTCTAACTCCCTGATCTCATTGAAAGGGAAGGAAGATGTATAAATATAAATAATTCGCAGCTATAGCAGTCTTCCCAACCTTAGGGGGTATTTAAACTACAATTCCCAGCAAACACGTTCAAAAATCTCCGGGCATCCGCAGCACGCCAGAGTCAGAGCTGGCGTACAGCTGCCGCGTTGGCGCGCCTCTCCGCGCTGACGGCGCGGGAGGCAGAAAGACTGGGCGGAAACAGATAACCTCCCATCGTCCCCTTGTCAACTTTTCCCGAAAACACATTAGAGCGGCCTTGAGTAACGGCAGCGGGAGTGACCTTTCCATAGTAATCAACACCTGCAGGTTGCTTTACAAATCAGCAGCACCGGGGAAAGGCGCTCGCAGGCCAAGCCGGGCTAGGGGAACGGAAGGGCGCGGCTTGGCACCCCAAAAGCACCGCCCTCTCCCCCTCCTCCTTTCCCCATGGAGGACACGGCCTGCCGGGGCAGGAAAGGCGGGTCCACCGGATAAGCCGTCGAGCTTCGGCTTTCCAGGCTTTGGATTTGCTCCAGCTGCTGCCGTTGCGCAGGGTCGAAGGGAGGGGGAAAGCCTGCGCCCTTTCTTGGAGTTCGTGCCGGCCCGGGCGAGAGAGGCGAGGCCGCCCCGGTTTCCCTTGCTCCGCGTGTTCCAGCTGGAGAGTTTAGGAGGCGCAACTGCTCCTGAATTACAGCCATGCTTGCAAAAGGTTCTCAAGCTCCCGCGAGCTTTTGTAAGCCTCGGGAACTCCCGTGAACGTACCCCTCGTTTCCTCCTTCATTCGTGTTATAAAAACGTGTTATAAGCTAATCGAAATAAAGCGAATTAAGTTCGATTTAGTAGCTTGTGTTCCTTCGTTTTGAATCGTGGGCCGCGAGGCAAAAAAATTTCCAGGGATTATTGGGAATTAGCAGGCCCCGGGCCCTGGTCCCGATACTATGCAAAGGTTGCTGAGGAGATAGGATGGGGCCTTTCCTTTCCTCCTAATCCTTTGGGGCACAACGAGAGACAGGATTATTGTACTGACATGTCTGCGGGGCAGGACAGCTTCAGGCAAAGCGAGGCCTCCCCTTCTACAATTGCCTCTCGTTTAAGATATGATTACTGTTACGCAAAACCTAACGGGAAGCCTAAAAGACTTCTCTGCAGTGAAAATAAATGCAGTAAGAACATTCTGTTTTCAGTAGAGAAATCTTTCCAAGATGAATATTGGATGTTCCTGATAATATGGTTATTTATTATATTAGTGTCATAGTTTGCCATATATTTCACAAATCTATTGCATCTCCTGTCTTAAAATCTTAGGGAGATCCCATTGTTAGCATTCCTGAGATTCTGAGCAGGTCACCCAATTCAGTGGCAAGCTGATCCCAGAACTTCCTTTTATCCAGAATACTTTTGGCTGTATTGTTTAAAACGAATAATAAGGATCCTTGACTATTGCCGATTCCTAAACACTGGGTCCAAAATTCAGTTTAATTGCAGTTTTATTGCCATTTTACTTTTCTCTCAAGGGAAGTAAATTCATGATACCATGGTCCCAGTGTCATCTAAAGGGCAAAGCAAACATCCTATGCTTCAACGCTGTTCTCTTAAGCTTTTCTTTTATTATTTATCATAAATTATTATTTATTTGCTTTGTTTGATTGTATCCCATATTTTGATCAGAAGCTCAGGGCGGCCTATCTACCACTTCCTCCTCCCTTTTCCCCAGCAGCAACAACAATCATTTTGGGCTGAGGGAGACTGATTAGTCCAAAATCACTCAGTTGGACTTCAGCCAATACATAGCTTCTTTTTCTTAGCAAATTTGCCAGTGGAAGTAGGCACTAGGGTAATTTCATTTGTAAGACAGAAGGATATTGGTTATTGTTACTTTTACAGTTGGATTTACATCTCCTACCTAGACACAAAAAAGCAAACAACAGCTTTCAAGTGGGCTGAAACCTACTAATTTCTTGTGTGTGTGTGTGTGTGTGTGTGTGTGTTCCTCCCTCCCTGCTCACACCAACAATAAAAGATGAAAGGTTCAAATCTAATAAAAACATTAAAAAACACAATTCAAACTGGCTGAACAACAGGCTGTGCCAGTTGGGATTTCAGGTGCTTCCTTGAAATCAAAAAGGAAGCATGTAAAAATCCAAAGATTCGCTTAAATTATCTTGCAAGTAATTTGATGTATCTACATTTGGTTTATTACTAACATTGGATTGCTTCTCAGTTCCCCACAGAAAAAGCTTTCTAGAAAGCTTAACCACAAACCTGATAAGAGAAAATCTTAGGTTTAAGGTTTATCCAAAAAGTGGGTGATAAGGTATTTCAACTTTCTTTCTTGAGTCACATAAAGAGATCTGTGGAAATGTACACCACAAGCTCCCAAAGGAGCATGTTAAGCAAGTGTGGAAGTTTTCAAAGACCAACCCGTTTGTAGCAATTAGAAACAGGCATTGGTACCTTGCCTCTCTAAACAAAAAGTTTATTCCTGGAGATGAGAAAACAAAACAATCCTGACTGTTTCCTAACTGTTAGAGACAAGGAATTCATATACTTAAAATATTCATCTTTCCAAAGCCTAAGCTTCATCTTTGGTAAAGGAGTATTAGCCATCTGATGACAGCAGGATTCTTCAATCAGAGCTCTTGAAGATTAGCTCAGACTTATGACATCACCCAGTTTTAAACACACTGCTTACACTGCAAATAGGCTTCAAGTGACAGGTTCTTGCACCTGCTAAGATTAGGCTAGAGAAACCATTATTTACTAAACTAACACAATTCTCCAGGATCTTTAGCAATGGGCAAGTTGAAGAGGTGGGGTGGGATAGTTACATTTAATAAGGCACAGGGAATGGATGTGTGGGATTGTATAAAATAGGTCAAAGTAAGGATATTTATATGTCCCTAAGAAACATGATTTTGGTTTAAGCTGTGTGGGGCCCTGGATCTAAGATTGCTTGCCGTTGCTTTGGGCACGATGATTAAGATTTACGAGAGTTGAAGGCCAGTCTGCTGTAGTCATACTTAACAGCACCATACCTCTCTAAGTATGTCCAGGTATTTGTACCTGGGTATAGAATCCAGTCACCCTCTTACCAAGGACTAATTCCACTGGAAATTTCTAGCAATAGTCCAGGGGTCAGAACAAAACTTTGAGGAATAATGCCATATCTCTCTACTCAGGAGAAAGAGCATTTTGCAGAGAGATGCAGAAGTTTGCATATTGGAGGCAGTAGTTCTTAAAATTAATCACTGGCTCTTTTAGTCTATAGTTGTAAAATGAGATACAGGCAAGCTCAGGTATCTTCTTGTCTGGACTTTCATTCCGTTTTCCTTTTCCCTGCTGCTTCTCTCCCACCTTCTATATTGTCATGGAAGTAAAATCCCACTGGGTTCCCTAAAAGTTGCTATCTAAATTTTTAACCATTTCTATTGGCACTGTGCCAAGTCTTGCAGGTTTAAATTGGACAATACATTTTTAAGAAGATACCTAGACCCAATAAATATCCAGGAGAGACTATTGGGGGAAGCAGCTGAAAGAGTATGCTAATCCTGGAAACCAGTTTCAGCAGGATGAAAATCAAAAGTGCACCTTCCCTTCTATCTTGCAAAGGATATTAGAGTTGAACTGGATTTCATCACCATTTATAAACTTCGTGATAGTTGCCTGTACCAACACCTCTGTACTTATCTGTAGCTGAGACCATTATGGCTGTGAATTATGGGAGTTATAATCCAAAATATCTGGAGGGTGCTGGTTTGGGAAGATAATTTTATGTGGTGGTGGTAAATCTCTGCATTCTTCTTTCTCTCTCTCTCTCTCTCTCTCTCTCTCTCTCTCTCTCTCTCTCTCTCTCTCTCTCTCTCTCTCTCTCTCTCTCTCTCTCTCTCTCTCTTTCTTTGCAGTTTTATTTGATAGTCTCCACATATTTTTAATGGACTGTTCTAAGGGAAGGGAAAACTTGTTGGTAAAGGTGAATTTTAATGGATGGAGCTGAGAGGCATACATTTTTAAAGTTTAAGCCTAATTTCAGCCCGTTTAATATACTGTTCCGATTTAATCATACAAATCCCAGCAACAATAATTATGTTTATTTCCAAGTAAATCTGCATAGCTCTGCAGTCTTAGATTATATATAGTGCAATTTATTCAACATTTTTTCATTACCTCAGAAAAGGTGTAGTTTAACTGAACTATATAAAATCAGTAATAAACAAAATTCATTTGATCAGATTTTTCTAATGAAAATAAGACATTAACATTTTTCTGAAGTGGAATAATTGAGCCACATCATCTTTTCCCTTATTTAAAACAATGGAAATTATGAGTGCTTAATTGATTGATACAGTTCTTCAGATAAGTCTTTTATAATAGTAATAAATATAAGGCTATGTACCAGAGGCACATATTGTAAGACATGTCAGATAGAACTGAGTGGGACTACTCAAATATAAATTATATGTTACAGCACACATTTGCCTGTGATTGGGGGAGGAGGAGTAGAGGATTGATTTGCTCCACTAAAGTCAGTGATAAAATAAACACTTGGTGAATCCAAGCTTTCAATCTTTTGTCTTCATTGCAAACAGATCGACAAAGCAGTAAATGTCATTGATTTCAATGGAATGTACATCTTAGGAAATAAGTATTTTCTCAAAGAATGAAAGAATTCCTAATTATTTCAAACTGGCTGTTCATCACATCACTCAGTGATACTATTTACAAGGAAACCTTACAAAGCTAAGTTCAAGTTAAGCCTAGAGGAGAGTTCTCCCTGAGGTTTTCAAGGAACAAACTGCTGCTTATAGCTATATACATTAAGGCAAAGCTTTAATGACCAAATTGCCACTTCAAACAGAGAAAATAACAGTTTAGTGTATGCCTATTCAGAAATAAACTCATTTCTAGATAAATGTGTTTAAAATTGTAACAGTGAGGGCACCACATGTAAATCAAAGTTCTATTCTAATTCTCTTTATATAGTCATTCTCCAATTTAACTAAAGATAAGTCTGGCCAAGTTCTCCTTGGAAACCAGCCCTCAATTCCACTTAAGTCAGGATTAAATTTGGCTAGATAAGAGTTCTTCTACTGCCACCACATAGGAGGGCATTTACTTTAAATACAAAAGCTGAATAGTTACTAGAAAAGCTTAAGAGCAGTGTCTTTTTTAGATTGTGAACTCTTGACCCAATTCTGTCATAAGAAGTCAAGACTGTATTTTACTTATTCAAACATCCAAACTGCCTTTGCCTCATCTACATCAACTTTTCCAGTAGAAGTAAAATCTCCGCTGATTGGAACTCAGCTCCTGGCAACATGGCCCTTGGCAGCAATACTGATGTGGTTTCTCATTGCCTTCTGAGTTTTTTTTATGTCAACTTCACAGTATAATCTATAGCCCTGGGGTATCTTGTGATCTCCCATTCAAATAGTATTTGGGTCCAGCTTAGAGATGGAGATGAGCCTCATTCAGCTGGTTGCTGCCACCTGTTTTAAGGTTTCAACAATCCACACTGCAGTCTCTACTGCTTGCTTTGGTGTTATGGCCATTTCCCCTTTATTGATTTGAAGCATTTTCTAGACTCACCCAAATTTTCTAGACTACACCCTTTCAGGAATGAAGGCAGTTTTATATTGCCACAAGATTGTCAAATAACACTATAAATCCCTAACGTATACTTTATGACCTCACTATGCCGAGGATCACATTCTAAGGGGCAATTAACTCTGGATAAAAAAATATTTCGTTCTTTGATGTACTTTTGATTCTGTTTCTTCTGTTCTATTTGCTACATGGGAAAGAGACATTTTATCCCTGCCTAGTAGGGAGGCAGTGCTATTGTGCTGCAAGCTTAAAAGAACTTTTTCTCAGTCACAAAAGCCGTCTTTTTTCTATGAAGTTCTACACAGGATTCGTTTTCATTAACTAACCCATTTAAGAAAGCATCAAGTCTACAAAACTTTACACTTCAAGAAAAGCGTTCCAACATGCCATTATCTTGGTGCCCGCCAACCATGTTGGACTTCAATTCTGCGAAGGGATTGTTGAGTGGGGATTGTGAGAGTTGTAGTCCATGGCAGCTACAGACCCCAGTTTGGAACAAGTTGATTTGGAACACTGGGCTCGGAATTATTCAAAGGAAGGAAGGAAGGAAGGAAGGGTGAATGACTGGATTTTGGCACAGTGTCCTACAAATTGCTGGACTACATCTTCCATCACCCTTAATCATAGGCCATGCTGGGCAAGAATGATAGGAAGGAGTTATAACTGAATATCTCAGGGAAGCAGGTTTGGCAAAGATTGCATAGATGCACCATGGAAGAAACAGGAACTTTTGCAGAAAATTCATTTGGAACAGGAATTACAGTTCATTGCAAAGTAATGAAATGTTCTGGTTTCTTCCCCGCTCCCCTCCCATTAGAACAATCAAAAATGTAGGCATTTAAATATTTGCATATTATTTTGTTTAGAATTGAAACGGTATGTGTACGCAATGCAAATGTGTTATTCCAAATATTTGCCCTTCATTTGCTCATATTTTCATCCTCTTTTCTTTAAAAAGGCTTCCACCTGATAGTTTCGCAAAGGGCCTTTTAATAAACTTCCGTTACAAAATGCATTGTTAGCCCTTTCCAAGAACATCAAAGTAGATGACGCCAGTCCTATGATGCACTTTCAAATAAAACTTGAGGAATTCCCTCCTCTCCCCCCCCCACCCCGATATTTGGGACACTGAGTAATAAAAAGGTAAAACCGCGTAACCGGGAGGATTAAGATGAACATCTTCGTTGAAATGAAAACGGAAAGCTTCCTTCAGTCTTTGCCCTCAACTTACCCTCGCCTTGAAATGCAAAAAGCTTTCTTTGGCAGACATCCCGATGCGGCCGTTTACTGGGCTTGGTCTCTTGGGCTTAACCCTCTGCACAATCTGATTGAACCGCCAAACTACGATCCTAGGGCTGAACTGGGGTTTTTTTCTTTTCTTTTCAAATGAGCAGAGTACGACCTTATTCACACCCATACGCCCGCACTAATTAATTTCAGTGGAAAATAATACATTGGGACTTCCTTCTCATTGGTGGATCATGTCCATTTAATAATAATTTTATTTACTCGTGAGATTCATATGCCCTTCCCTCGAAGGATGTCTAAAAATGAGTAAGGATTTATTTCACTCTATAGGGGCCATTTCCGTTAGTGAGAAAGTCTCTTACAGTATCACTCGGTGATATTGCCGAGTTAATCTAAAGGCAGCCGACAATACGACTCAAATTTTTTTTATTTAACTCCAAGGAAAAGCAAAAAACGAAGGCTTGAAGCCTCTTGGCGCTGGAGTCAATTCCAGAGAATCCAACTTTAAATTCGAAGATAGATTGCTTTAACAAGGTGCTCAATCCTATCCCCGTCTACTGAAAAAAAAAAATTCCAAACGATTCCAATTTTGGGAATAAAACTGATCGAATTCAGTTGGAATTATTCCTGCGTCACCCCGCTTCGATTCAAAGCTGGGCTCTGCAGAAGGTAAACAGGGTTAAATTCTGGTTCTCACCTTCCTTCCCCCCCACCCACCCACCAATCGCCTCCACAAGCCCTTCGGCCAGAGGTTTTGTTCCCTTGCTGGAGCTCAGGCAACACAGCAAGGCGGTCCCGCCGAGCGCCCCGATTCGATTTAAATGACAGGCCTCAAGTCCATCCCCAGAGTTGGGACAAAAAAATCCAATGCAGTCAAAATGCCTGCCTTTAACTCAACCCCGTTAATATTCCCACTCTCCGTGGTTTTTTTTCATCATTCCGTTCATAGGCTCAATCATGTATCCACTTGGGGAGGTGGACCGGGCCGAACTTAAAACTTGGGTGGGGTGTGTGGAGCAAGCCCTCCTTTACACGAAATAAAGACTCGAGGGACAATCTGCGCTTTCGGCAGCGAGAGGCTGACAACTCTCAGAGCGGTTAACAAAAGGAGCCGGCTGCGTCTGCCTGTAAATGCCGGTTTTGCTGAAAAGTCGACGGGATTGCAAGCTTCGGAGCCCGGACAATCGCCGCCCCCGCCCCGTCTTGGTCGTCGCACACCTGGTCGGCGGTGCGGAAGCAGAAACTCGTCAGAAAAAAAAGGAAAGGGGAGGCTGCTTGGGGGGCGAGGGGAGACGGTCAGCAAGTTCAGACAAAGTCAAATGGCCAAACACTTCTGAGAAGCAACGTTTATTATTATTATTATTTTGCTTGTTTTTTTGTTTTCACCGTAGAACCAGGTCCTGAATTTCCCAGAAGCCCAGAATGGGAAAGCTTTTTTGTTTGTTTTCTCGGCTGCAGAAGTAAATCCATCTTCAGCACTGAAGCAGCACCAATGTTTTGTTTTGGTTTTTTGTTAAAAAAGAGAGAGGGAAAAATCTGAAGAGGAAAATACAACAAAACACAACAATCTTTTTATTCTTCTTATTTATGTAAATCAGGTCATCACTGGACAAGAAACCAAGTTCTACCCATTACCATAACAGTTTGTCGATAAAGAATGAAAAAAAAATCAGATTGGGTACTATCTAGTATCAAGCGCTTGTATTTTTTTTCAAAAAAATTTAACAATAAAAAATAAAAAAAAAATCAGATTGGGTACTATCTAGTATCAAGCGCTTGTATTTTTTTTTTGTCTTTTTCTCTATTTGATCTCAACCCCCCCAAGATTTAAATTCCCCACCCATTCACAGAGGTATAGTCACAGATAAATAATCCCCAAACTACTTGCTTGCTGTATTTACACAATCCCATTAAATTAAGCATAAATAAATATATACAAACTCATCATTGAATACCTTTCCCATTTTTTAACCCACCCCATTACTTTTCTGGAAGAGACCCTAAAACAATTGATATTTTTTTCCATTGTTAATGGAAAGACTATTCAGGAATAGGAGTCAGTTTTACTGTCTTAAATGTTTTGTGATAACATAAAAAGAGAATGTAATTGATTTCCCAGTCTTATTTTTTGTATAAGAATTTGCCTCGTTTTAGCTTTTCTCTTTGAGTCCTCAGTTCTTAAAAATTCACTGTGGGAGCACAGATTCCCTTCTATGCTCACAAGGGTTTAACTTTCCTAGAATGGGTTTCATAGAACGGGTGGGTGGCAAGGGGTTACACGGCCCAGGCTCTTAGCCACCCATGTTTTCTTTCTCAGCACACATCATTGTTCATTTTAAATGTTCTTTAAAAAAACATAAGATAGATAATTGGAGAAAACAAATACCAATACTGGAAAACATACACTCACACATATATTTTAATAAACATATGGCCGAGAACATACATCAGTGCAATTAAAGTATTAGTTTGTTAACTGCAGATAAGCTGCTTTTAAGAAGGGTGGAAAATTTTAGTCAGAGCTGTCCCACAAAAAAAGGGGGGCATTCAGTGCTGAAGACGTATCATCATCATCATTGGAAAAAGGAGACTCCCTTAGAAACACTCTTTCTGGGTAACAAAAAATCCACTACATGGAAGAAACAGCTAAGAAATCTCTGTGGTATCTCTGCTGCCATCTAGTCATCATCCAGATTTTTTTCAACCAGCTATATATTTGATTTAACAATATGTTTGTAAGAATCCCCTGCTCCATTACTTCTATTACCACTCAGCAAAAAGAAAGACAAAGGTTTTAATAATACATGGAAATGCCTCTAAGGTAAATCCAGTGGAAGAGCAGGGATCACACCTTGGTCTAATAAGCAACTCTAGAGCAAGGTGCTTGTAATTGATTTAGCAGCTAGTTCATTCCACTAGTGGATCGTTATCCCTACCACTTTGGCAGTTTTTCTTTTAATGAAAATTTAAGCAGATAATTGGGCAGAAAAGAGGGGGCAAGGATGGAATGGGAGGATGCCTTTATATTGTCAACAGAAGACACTGTTTTCCTAAAGTATTCTTTAGATCACCAGTGATCATTCAGGGCTTTGTGTGTGTGTGTGGGGGGGGGATTTAGGGTTGGATGATGGTTCATTCCTCTCCCCCCCCCCACATACACACACATTCCCTTTGAAATGTCTTGAATTGCTACAGTTCCATTGTCCTTCCCTACCAGTCATGCTGCCATTGTAGTCCCATTATTATCTCAAGGGTGAGGTATTGCCCACTGCTGAGAACTCAGTCAGCTAACTGGATGAATTGATTGAGCCAAAGGTGAAAAGAGAAGGCTATGAATTCAGAGCTTTCCTTCACTCAGACTGATTGCCAGCCTGGCCATAGGGAAGTTGTACTTTCCCATTTTCCTTCCGTGTCTATGGGATATGCCTTACAATAACATGTAGTTTTCCCCCAGGTGTACCAAAGTGGTTGCAATAGAGAGCTTGGACAGAAAGCAAAGGGAGGCCATTTCAAAGAGAAACCACCCCAAGGGAAAGAGTCAAAGAGTCCTTTCTTTCACGATTGCTGGTTTCATTTAAAGGAAGCCTGATGTGAGAACTTGTCACATACTTGTCCACCAATATACTAAACCTAAAGTGAAAGAAAGTTTCATTTAAAACAAATTTCAGAAATTCACTTTCAAACCATTTTCCTTAAGATGCAGATCTTAAATACTCATGACTAATGCAACCTTCCTCTCTAAATTACTCTAGAAATCAAACAGAATGTTTCCAGTAAGGCAATTCTATTACTATGTGGCTCAGAGACTTTTATCTACTGCAAAACTAGCCAGAAGACAGTAATAGGAAAAGTTGCACCTGTTGAATGTGAAGCTGCTGACAGCCAGAAGAAACAACAGGTGCCAAGAACCTCTGCTATTCATAGCATCAATTCTTCTTACTTCATGTAGCTGAAAAACAGACTGGTAACTATCAGAAATAAGATTCCTGGGCGAGAATACCTTGTGGCTTTGCAGATGGTATTGACCACTCTATCAGCTCTTGCCAGCAGTGCCACTGATGGATGATGCTAACTGTACTTGTCAGAACTGGAGAGCTATGTAAAGGGACATTTCAAATTACCCGACGATTACACATGGTAGTTTGGCTTCAGAACAACTACCAGTGGTCTCTCTTTTAAATTTGGGGGGTGGGGGGAGAGTTATAACAAAGCTACTCCAGCCATATGTGTATTTATTCATGTACAACAGAATATTTAAACAAAGGAGAACAATTTCCAAGCATAGAACAAGATGTGCAGGAAGCACAAAAGCCTGGGTACAGTGTTTGGCAAAGTATTTGTCAGTGTGTTCCAAATTTAGCTTTTAAGTGACACAACCAAGTAGCAGCCAATCTTAATTCTATAATAATGGAGAATAAGGTTGATTTAACAATTGGATTGTTAAAGAGGGAGACAATTACTTTATTTCAAGTGACTTTGGGGCAGTGGTGGGTTTCAATTTTTTTTACTACCTGTTCTGTGGGCGTGGCTTGTTTGGTGGGCGTGGCTTGGTGGTCATGTGACTCAGTGGTGGGATTCAAATGTTTTTGCTACTGGTTCTGTAGGCGTGGCTTGGTGGATGTGGCGTGGCTTGGTGGGCGTGGCAGGGGAAGGATACTGTAAAATCTCAATTCCTTCCCCACTCCAGGGGAAGGTTACTGCAAAATCCCCATTTCCTCCCGATCAGCTGGGACTCGGGAGGCAGAGAATAGATAGGGGCGGGGCCAGTCAGAGGTGGTATTTACCGGTTCTCCGAACTACTCAAAATTTCCGCTACCGGTTCTCCAGAACTGGTCAGAACCTGCTGAAACCCACCTCTGCTTTGGGGGAGCCCTTGGTAAAGCCTCACATCATTTCTATGCCTGGGAGGATCTGTTCCACCAAAGACTATGATCTATTGCAGGTCATAGTCTTTGGTGGAATGCTGTTTAATTTACCCTTTAAAATACAGTTTAATTTACCCTTCTCTACTGTCTGATCAAGAGATCTTAAAAATGGAAAAGTCTGAACACTGGTTTCTTATTCAGTTTGTATCTTCTTTTTCTGTCAAAAATCTTGTGCCTTTAATGGCTGCTTACAAGAATTCCAGTAAGTGCAGTAGATGAAGCATCACAATGCAGAGCATGGGAAAACTTCACATTCTCATCAAAGAACAGAAATGAACGGCAAGAGAACCAACAGTGGTAGATACCTGCTTTTAGCTGCCACAAATGTATATAATTTCAAAACTATATTATTTTTCAACAGAATTTTCTCTGAACTTAGGAATGCTGGTTTTCTTCTACTAGATTCTTTTACAGCAGTTTGATACACAGGAATTTTCAAATAGCTTCTTCTGCTAAGGATTATATTATGAGCTACTTTTAATGATATTGCAAATTTGTTTCTTCCTATTTAGGTATTAGCTGGGACAAGAACTTCATTCCTACTCCCCCAATCCTGCAATAATACTGGGGAAATTAAATGAATTAAAATGACAATGCTATGTTTTCCCCCACGTAATCAAAACATTCAGTTTTCCTCAGACATTTTAAAGCGTTTTGATCAAAGATATTTTTTCTACAACTGCAGTCCACGGGGATACCAAACTGTTTCCTCCAGTAATACAATACTGCCCTTTAAGCAGGGGACACAGTACAAAAGTACTATGTAAGACAAAATTTTGTGCACTGACTTTATGATGTAATTCTATAGATCAGTAGTGGAACTGTATAGGTAGTGCTTAAATGTTATATGGTTTTACTGGGTTTAGAAAAGTAAGAAATACTGTTTGATTTTTATTTGACCAAGGTAACATTGATTCATAAATTAATATTACCATAAATTTATCTCACTCATAAATTAATCTCATGTGTTTATTCATGAGATTTAAATGATATCAATTACTTTTAAGACTGTATTGATAACTAATATTTTAATACATTGCTTTAAGAAAAAGTTGGGTCCTGCAGCTGTGACGTAACAGTAGCATGGGCAGCCAATTTTTTATATACTTGAGTAATTTACAAAGCTCTTTAAGAAAAAAAAACCTTAAAAGTAGATGGGTCAGATTATTAGCTTCTAGGAACACTGATGGGATGAGGAATAAAATTACCAAAAATAAGAGATGGGGGAAGAGTAGGGCTTGGCATAGCAAAGGATGGATTGCACAAAATGTATCTCTGAAAATATGAAGATGCCAATCAGTGTGTAGACAATACTGCTCAATCCATTTGTGCATTCTGCTGCAGGGTCACAGAATCTGTTGGTGATACCAAAAAAACAAAACAAAACACCTTGTGAAAGAATATTCTCCTGGAATAGTTAACAAGTTATTGGGGCAGAAGACCCTATCCAGTAAAACCACTGGCACTTCTTTCTATTTCCTTCTGTCTTTCATATGCATACACAAAATTAGTTTGAGGGTCAGCAAGCTGAGATTGGGACACGCTTACCAAATAATGCCTCCAAACACCTGCTCTTTAAAGTTAAATTATAATTGGTCTTCCCATACCCAAATCATCTTTCAAATTTTATTCTAAAACAGCAAATCAGGTTTCTCAGGGTTGTTATGCAACAAACTTTAGCAGCATTTAAAAGTAAAAAGGCAGGCGATTCAGTAATCTATATCAGTTACATGTCCATTAAGAGCAAAATATCTCCTGATTAGCTGTTCAACTTTTCAATTCTTCTGCCTCAATGTCTTGTTTAATTTAATGATAATCTGTATCTTAGGCACAAGCAGTTGAATTTTAAGTAATGGAATATTTCCTCAGTAAGCCTTTTTAATGTTAATTCAATTTGGATCTTTCATGTTCACATCAACAGGACGAATAGTAAATTATTTTTATTTTGCAATAGGGAACTTGCTATATTTAAAAAATTTAACAAGAAAGCCTAAATTCAGAGAAAAGAGAAAAGCAATCAATACTGCAATTGCCTTCAAGTACCATAAAGTGTCCTCTAAAATAGTATGAACATAAAGATCCATTGTCTTTCCTTTCTTCTTTCTTTCTGGATGCTGGAATGGACAAGACATACAAACAAGATGCAATTTTCAAGTATGTCATATAAAGAAAGTTATCTTAAAAGTATGCTGTGTAATCCAGTCAATATTACGAACATTTAAATTCCATTGGCTTTAATAGGATCAAGTCAAACACATACTCAATTCTGTGAAAAATAAATGTAGCAAACTGGGTAGATGGAACTGCAGTTTTGACTTTACTGTGTTTCATGATGAAGACATTTCTTTTTCCTTAGGGACAGTTCCTACTAAACTGCAATATTTAATATATTAACTGTTAATTGCCTGTTAATTGCCTTGATAAATTGGGCAGCTTAAAAAAAAACACTAGTACTCAAGACAGCAAAAATGAACCAACATTTTTTTCCTCAAGTAGAATAGAATGGCTACGCTAAGATAATATCACTCTCCAAAAAATAAAAAGTATGTTGACCATAACTATTGTTTTTACTACATTCCTAATTAAAATGAATTAATGTCATATGGAAGCTCAGTTAATATTTTTCAAGTTCTGCAATAGCCATGATCACAATCTTATTGTAAAAATGCTGTGCTTAATCACTCATCCTCCTAAAACATCACTGAAATTGGACAGATATGAATTAAGATCAGAATTTAAAGCTTCTCCCACAATTGAACTAATAGTTGGCATTAAATCAATTCCTATTAAAGTCAATAGAACTGCAATTTTAATAGATATTATCTATGGATGAAAGCTCCACAGATTGATGAACTTTCCTGCCTAGATAAATATACTCAGAAATGGTGCCTTAAGATGTCCATAGACAATAGACTCCTATTTAAGAGCTTGGGAACATGTCTCATTAAAAACAAACAAAAAGGTGAATTCATGACACCAAAATCGCTTGATGTGAAAGAATAGTTTTAAGTACATCTAAATTGGCTTGGTTGGGAATTAGGAATCACAGGGTCAGCTTTTAAATGCACAATACATAATTTAGCACCTATGGTATATAGCTTCCTATATGGAAAAAGTACTGATAATTATAAATTAAGAATATTTCAAGCATCTGCACATTGATACATTTCTGTATATATACTGCAAAAGATGCAACTGTCTGGCATATGATATGTGCAGTTGCTTCAAATGAAACATTAATCACTGCTGTATTATGTGATCCCAGTTTATAGTGTGAAATGATCTAACTTTTACTGAAAACTGCAAGTACCCAAATAGCATTTGAAAACTGCATTTCAAATAAAAAAATTGACTTCCGCGTGGATGATTAGCCATAGACCCAAGCCTTCAATGTTCCCTCAAGTGGAATTAAATTCCACCAAAATTAATGGAACTTACAGCCATATAATGTGTTTAGGATCAGGGTGGCAGGCATAATACATCTTTATCCTATTCTCATCTTCTAGAATGAATTCAGTATGTGAGGCCAAAATGAAGCATAGACACAAGCTGTTGTGACAAAGGGAAACAATGCATGAAATACCATAGCCACTGTCAAATCAACAAAACCTTTGCAAAGTGATAACATGCAGGGTGACATTCATTTTCCCCTTAAGGATGGTTTCTTTTCCTACCTACTCCAAAAAAGGAGTTAAATGTTTTTTTTAAAAATGTAGTTCATACTTAATCACTGCAAGTTATTGGAAAATGGCCAATTCCTCCTCTTCCACCCCAGGGTCAAGACAAATATTTGTCTTCCAAGTCAAAATTTGCAACACTCCTTTGATAACGAGGGGAAACTGATTTCCTTAAATTTAGATACTAATTTAATAATGAGCCATGATTCTTCTATTTCCTCTTTTAGAGAAGGTAATATTTAACAAATCTGCTTTTACTCTGTGCATCAAACACTATTGCCCCACCTCCCAATTCTTTTTTTTTTAAATAATTTTGGAGGACATAGTATTTGCTTCTAAATCAGCATCACTTGCTCAGTTAGTGAAGCCTTAATCTATTCCCTTTGAGCTTCTTTAAAGAAGTACACCTGCAGAATTCCAAAACAACTGACTTTGATTTGAAAAGGAAAAGTGTCAGAATTGTGGATTTTCATCTCAGTACCTGATGAAATGTGTACGGAGCTCTAGTCCTCTTTGAAGAAGCTCATAAGCCAAGCGGGCAAAGCTTTGGGAAACAGAAGAAAATTAAAAAGGTGCATACTCCTGAGAAGGTTTAACATACTTATCAAGACATTCTTCTTATTAACATTTCTTTAAAAGAACAAAGAGTGTGTCTGTGATCTGAGACATTTTAAAGAGAGGCAGTCATTGCTCAAATTTCAGTATAAAAATGTACAGATTGATACCATTATCTGTGACATTATCTCTACCGTTACTGTTCCCAGTCTAGGAGGCCTAACTGCACTCCAATGCATACATGAGTCTCTTCCATACATGGATTTTCACTTTGGTAGCACACACTTTCATTTGTGCCTCTTGTGGGGCATTGCGAACCCTCCCCTTCAATAGGACAAGTTATTTCATAGAAATGTAAAAGGTAGTGTTCCAGGTGAGAGCTCCATGTGTATTTTAGAAATTTTTTATCAAACAAACTAGGAATAAAGATTACCAGTTTCAGGCACAGGGCCATTTCAGTAGTAACATTTGCCCTCCGTACAACAGTAGTTATGAAAAAAGTTGCAATTGAAAAGAAAAGGCATGTTGATCTTTATATCTATCCACAAAAAGAAATGTTCCTTTTCCGTTTCCTGTTCTTCACAGTTGTTGCATGCCTGTGCAACTTTTTTTTTCCACAGGTACAACTTCATGAAAATATTTACTTCATGATAGGCATATTTTATTATGAAACAAAGGGTTGACTCTCATGGTCAGTTATTTGGTTTCAGACTTAGTCATGCTGAGTTGTAGGTCTAGAGTTAGTAATGGCTAATTTTGATTACAGCGGGTCTCCTCCAAATATGACCAAGTCTGGATCCAATCCAAAACCTTAATGGAGCATATATACACAAATTATACACATCCTTATGGATAGAAAAAAATGATTATTTGCAGCCCCCAAGTTTCAGGATTAAATATGTTAAGTGGGCAGCTTTTGATTAACACTTTAGGTAGGTATCCAGAGCAAGCAGAGGCACCTGAGAGCAATCCATTAGCTCTTCCACTTACTCATCCATATACTGTAGTTAGTTACATTTTAACATTTTCACAGCCTGAACCCATCACCTCTGTGTGTAGTTACTAACAATTCTTCTTAATGACTCATAGTTTGGACAGACCCAGATTTCCCCCTTTCTTCCCACTATTAGGAAATATTTTGGCCAAATGCTACTGACCAATTTGAGGCCCAACTATTCAGACCACACAGAGAGAGAACAGCAAAAAATTTGCACAAAATCAGGAAACTTGCTCTGAATGGGACAGTCCAATATAAAATATATCCATTCCTTAGGTTCTTCTTTCTACTTTAGATAGGTTTTTAAAAATAGTAATAATACAGAAACAGACTGTATACCTCGGCCAACATAGCAACATTATCAAAATGATTCTTCCAATAAATTATTGATTGCTTTTATCTGTTATAATTTCATCCCCACCAAAAATTATTTTAAAAAAGTATTGTGGGGTGACAGAAGTGGAAAATCCTGGATGTTATCTTCAAAAGTTCCTTTGCCATAGCCACTGAGCCACTCTTCCTGTTCCACTGTGCGCCTCTGGCCTTATTTTCTTTTTTTAAATTACTTGCAGTTGTGACCTACCTAGCGTAATTCTTCCAAAACCCAATCCAATATTTTAAAGCTAAAATTAAATGTTTTTCCTCTCAAAGGATCGTCCTCAATCTCTCCTTTTCTTTCTGTTTTACCCCCTATTTTCATTAGCTTGCTTTCTGATTTCTCTCTCTCTCTCTCTCTCTTTCATTTTCTGTGCTTTTCTTCCTTGTCTCCAGTTTTACTACCTGGTCCTTCCCCAGAAGTGTGCCTGTTAGCAGAGTTGTTGTTCAAGAACATCTTGTCCATGCCTTTGAGAGCTTCCGTCAGGTAATTCTGGAGAGCAGTCAGGGCAGCACAGATGGCTGGGGAGCCAAAGCCGTGAGTGATGAGACTGAAGTGAGTCAAGCAGCTCTGGATCCCTGGCTCCAAGATGGGTGTTGGTCGGCTATTGCCAATGGGTGTCCGGTCTTGGGCCAAAAGATCAGTAAATTCTTTACACATTTGCCTGGAGATGAAGAATGCAGATGACAAGAGGATTAGATCAGTCAGGATTAGAGAACTCTGATGACTATCAATATTTGGGGGGGGGGAGGGGGAAACCTACCAAAATCTGACAATTAAAGCATTCTTTCAATATGGTGAAGAGATTTCCTTTGAATTCTATTATTTTAAAAATTGTACTTGTATAACCAAGTATCTCACTTCAAATATCCTTCGCATTCAGAACAATGAAAGCTAATTAATGATGTAGACCAGGGCTGTCAAACTCCCAGCCCCGTAGGCCGGATGTGTCACGCGCTGACCACGCCCACGCCCGGTTTAACGAAGGGGAAAAAAGTCCCGATACGTCATGTGACGCCACCGTGACAATGTGAGTTTGACACCCCTGATCTAGACTGTAAAAATCCAGACAGTCATCAGACAATAGTGAAGAGTTAGAGCATTCTGTATCTCTGCTCTTTCTAGTAATCATCTGGTTTTCTGCAGCTCAGATCTGGTAGCTGAAATAATGTAATAAGGAGAAAAGTCCTTATGAAGTTTGACATTTCGGGTAATCTATAGATCACAGAGATAACACAAGCTGACTTGCTCAAGTGAACCAATGCATAACAGAATGATTAAAGAGGCATGCTGGACATTTGTCTACAATTCTTTTATCAGCATAACCTGCACAAAGTTTAAAGAAAAAAGTAAAATCTCCTTCAAGTTGAGCTGAACTCAACTCGATACAGATACAGTTTTCTGGAAACAGTACAGAAGTGGTTTGGTATTGCCTTCTTTTGGGCCGTTTTTTTTTTTTTTGTTTAAACTTCCAGGCTAGTATACAGCCCTATTAGTCTCTCCAAGATTTAACCAGAATGGCCATTCTTAGTTTCATAACTCAATGTTTCTGGTTCCATCAGCCAAGGCAGACTAGGTTTACACGTTCCATAGCTTCTTTAACTGTCATTAGTTAAATAAAGTACTAGTGACTGGCTCTTCACCATAAATCATGGTTCACAAACTATAGTAGCTTGGTTCACAAAACTTGCTGGCCCAAAATTAAACAAACCAGTTCTTAAACTGCAACTAATAGGTATTTTTTCTTTCTATGACATCCTGTGTCTGAACCATCAATTTTAGCAGGGCTATTATGATATTAGAATTAGAATCCTGTATCGCCTTCCTCAACAATAAATAAGTATTTATAAGGAGAGTTGAAAAACAATAACGCCAGAGATACCAGAAGTTGTACCTTCAGTGTGCTTTCTGGATTTGGAATCATTATGAGAATAGAAACTTTAAACAGAAAGAGCTTTTTATATTCTCAAATGTGTATTAAATGCACACACATACAATATGACACTGAAAGCTATGCAGGTTGAATTCATGCATAACTCAGAAATGCAATTGTTTCCATTTTATTAATTAATTTAATATCTCTCACTGATGTCAATAATTGCATAGAGGGACTTGGATAGCACAGATATACATACATATTTTATTGATATTGCTGTACAGCTACCTATCAGTCCTAAACAGAATACATCAGCATGCACACATACCCATATAACAAACATTCAGTTTAAAAGAAGTACAATGGTTGCTGGTTACCACTTTTAAAACACTACAAGGCTTGGTGCCAGGGGTTTGAAGGACTGCCTCTCCCCTATTATATCCACCTGGCCCACCAGGACAAGAGGGCAGAGTATCTTCTGGGTCCCATCGATTAGGGATGTACACCTAGTGGAACCATGAAAAAGGGTCTTCTCGATGGCCGCCCGTTCTCTATGGAGCATCATTTCCCCCTAGGTAAACTTAGCCTCCACCTGTTACTTTTCCAAAAGGCCCTAAAAATCTGATTTTGTCAGTGGGGACTACATGGAGATGGAGCTGATCAAGTGGTTGATTTGATTGTGTTGCTGAGGCCATGGATGGGTAGGATGAGATTTTTATGTGTGGATTTTTAAATGATGTAAGCCACCCGAGTAATCTATGTGTGAAATTGGGTGGCCATATACCATGAGTTCTATCTCTTTGAGGGATAAATAAATAAATAAATAAATAGTAAGTAAGTAAGTAAATAAGTAAGTAAGTAAGTAATAAGTAAGAACAGTAGTAGGCACCAGAGGTCATTCAACTGTTGGATTCAATTCCTTACAATCTGTTTTATTTTAATTTATTTGATTAGCCTTAGAATGATTTTTGTCCCAATTTCTGTACTAAATGAAAAACTAATTATCAGGAATGTTAAATTCCATTGGCTAATGGATACATAACTATTTTGACCTTGCTCTTAGTTCTGATGCATAGAAAAATTCAGATAGAATGTTAGTCATGCCTGCTCATTAACGTCCCACTGGTAACATTCTAGTTCCTTCCATGTTGTTCAAGACTTCAATTAAGCAAATGCAGTGCCAAAGTAAATAATAAGTAGGGTAAATGTGTCACATTTTCTAAACTCAACAATTTATGCTGACTATAGAAAGTTGATTAAAATTGACAAATTGATGCAATCCAGAAGCTGAGATGGCAGATGTGCCAGTGAGATGGGTGCACGCCAATGTAATCAGTGGTGGTTTGCTGTCAGTTCGGACCGGTTCTCCCGTACCGGTGGCGGAAATTTGCACCCGCTGGCCGAACCGGCAGCGATGGCCAGCTGTCCACGCCCCCAAACTGGTTCTCCAGTCGCCGTGGCTGGCAAAAAAAACCCCTCTGCGTATGCACAGAGGCTTCTGCGCATGTGCAGATGGTCATTTCCCCGACGTGACATCGGTGTGCGCGCGAGTGAAGCGAGTGCGTGTGTGCAAAATGCGCACTTCCGTCGCGATGCGAACTGGTAGGGAAGGTAAGTGGAACCCACCCGAGTGCAATCCATCCATTATACAAATATTTAATATGGAGCAAGGCAATTGATTGCAACATCCATTTTCTACACAGGGCAAAGTGATTTACAGGAAGGCACTGTATATAAATAATAATTCTGCATGAAATGAAGTTATAAATAAAGCTGTATTACAATATGATGGCTCAGTTGTGATAGTTTAAAAGTGACAGCAGGTGACAGTGAAAATTTAAAGAATCCTATTTGTGGGTCTCACTCTCAACTGTTAGAAGTATTAAAATGGTAAAAAATTAAAAATGGAAATGTTGAAGTTACATGCCAAATGCTAACACATTTGCATCTTCAAAAACCAAAGGCAGGAGTTGGGGTCCTCAAGCAGTTGAAGTTTTGAGACATTAATATTGCCTGGCCCTGCAGACAAGGGCAATGTAATTCCAATCATGTCTAAAAAACATCTGGCCAAATTGGGGCAAATGATTTCTCAGTCATCCATATATCTCTTTAAATTATGCTGTCAACAAAGCAACCACATTCTAAGGCACAAAATAAATGAGATCTCTTTGGGACTTGCCTGCAAGATAGAACAAGTGGGGAAACAGGCAGTACATACTGTGAAAGGCCTAAGTCTGACATAAAGCACCAAACAATATGGGCAGGGGAGCCAAAGGGAGGCATAAATCAAATAAACAGAAAAGCTATTGTAAAAGTTTCAATGGGCTAGGGAAAAACATCTAAATATAGCCACAGATTTAATATTTCCCCCCCCCTTGCCGGCTTCCAGCTGCTGTAGTAAAAGCATCAGATCTATGGATGATTAACTGTAAATATTGGGAAACATGCATTAAAATTTATTTTGTCATCTTGAACGGATAGCTACAAGCCAGGAAGTCTACTGAAATGTAGATTTTTATGTGAAAGGGAATTAGGCCCAAGGTCAACCTTCCTAAGGAAAAATGATGCAGAGAAGGTAGCATATTCTCCTAGGTCTACACAATACATTTGGGATGACAGCAGAACACCTAACAAAACCTCAACTGTTATGGAAGAATGGCACAGTAGCTAAAGCCACATTTATCAGCACTTTATTTAGAAATATTTTATCCATGTAATAAGGTAGAGTTGTGATACATTTTTGTCCCAGATGCATGGGACTCTGACTCAAACTCTTATAGTTTCAAGAAATATGTCCTCCATGATGGCACCTGGTATGCTGAAATGTGTTAAAACTGGCTTGTGTGGTTGTTCCAATGTCCAAGTAACAACCACTGTAGAATATTTATATGCCTGATACTAAATTTGAACATGTTTTTTGCTTTCTCATTATCCTGCCTCATTACATCAGGGTAACGTTTCAGTGCAGCAATAGTATAGGACAGTGAGGAATTATATATTTTCTTGCAACATCCATATCTGGATGAGACAGCAGTGATCAGAAACTTTGGGTGCAAAGGTTACTTCAGCAGTAATAGAAACAGGATGCTCTCTGCAACTATACAATAGGACTACTCAACCTTTTTGCCTCAGGTGTTGAAAAGGTTAAAGTCAGTTCTGACACACTCATTTTGCAGTGACTACAAAACAAGCCAGGTCTACTTAGTTACAATCCCACAATTTCACTATGGTTGTGTTAATCTCATCCATACATGAGGCAGGTTACTCACAGCTCAAACCAAGTGAATTAACACACTCAAGCAGAAAAGGGGGGAAAATTGCAATAATGTTCACAAAGAATGAAGTCTATCTAACATACGGTACATGGAATAGAAAGTTATTCATATGAATAAAACATTTAATTAAGTAACATCAGTCATAATTCAAGAACAAGGATAACACTGTGGGATAAATTATCATCTTATCAAAATTGTCAAAATTGTAATTGATTTTATAATTCTTCAGTACATCAGGAAAGAATAACAAACCAAAGCACCAGTTACACAACAACTGGAGTAATATAACCATTCAGAAAAAATCAAAATATTGGAGTGGCTAAGGCCGTGATGATGAACCTATGGCACGCGTGCCATAGGTGGCATGCGGAGCCATATCTGAGGGCATGCGAGGCGTTGCCCTATGTCAGCTCCAGCGCACATGTGCGCGCTGGCCCGCTGATTTTCGGCCTTCCAGAGGGCGGGGGGAGGTCGTTTTCGCTTTCCCCAGGCTTCAGGAAAGCCTCCAGAGCCTGTGTATGGCGAAAAATGGACCCAACGGGCCTACCAGAAGTTCGGAAACGAACTTCCGGTTCGGCCGTTTGGCCGTTTTTCACCTTCCCCAGGTTTCAGGAGGCTTTCCTGAAACCTGGGGAAGGCGAAAACGACCTCCCCCCTGCCCTCCGGAAGGCCGAAAAACAGCTGGAATCCGTTTTTCGCCATCCACAGGCTCCAGGGGCTTCAGTGAGCCCTGCGTGCATGCGCGGAGGGGGGGCAGCGCAAGGGGGTTGTGCACGCATGCGTGGAAGGGGAGGGCATTGCATTATGGGTGTGGGCAATCGCGCGCCCTTTTGGCACCCGAGCAAAAAAAGGTTCGCCATCACTGAGCTAAGGCTTTATTGTAGAAGTGATGTAGATGATTATAGAAACTCCAAATTAAAACGTGAACTTTGTTCACATCTTGCCAAATCATTTTTATTGAACAAGCTGTAATTAGGGATTGAACAACACACAATAATCCACAGTCACATATCACACTTTTCACATACCACACTGATCCAATATCTGATTTGTTTGGTTTTGGCTTAGCATATTTATTTAAACTTAACCAATTCACAGACAACTGTGTAGGTAGTCCTCAGTAGTTAACAATGGTAATTGTTAACAATGTAAGTTAATAATGGTAATTGGGACTGGGAGCTCTATTGCTAAGCAACCCATCGTAAAGTACAATGTCATGTGACCGTACTGACTGACAATGACAATTCCAGTTGCCCCAAATTCTGTTCGGTCATTAGATATGAGATCAGGTAATCACCATTTGCCGGCTTTCCCAATTGACTTTATTTGTTGGAAG
This sequence comes from Thermophis baileyi, assembly GCA_003457575.1. Classification (NCBI taxonomy): domain Eukaryota; kingdom Metazoa; phylum Chordata; class Lepidosauria; order Squamata; family Dipsadidae; genus Thermophis; species Thermophis baileyi. The sequence continues at coordinate 3,333,728 of QLTV01002975.1, read as the reverse complement.
CTGGAGGAGAAGGTTGCAAATGGAGATCATGTAATCACAGGATATTACAATGTCATAATTGCAAACTGGTTGCCAAATGCCCAAGTCACAATCATATGATTGTGGGAATGCTGCAATGGCCACAAGGCTACAAGAACCAGTCATAAGCCTCCTCACCCGTCATCGTGACTTTGAACATCATGAGCCATAGCATCTACAGTACCTAGACAAGATATAGAGAAGTTCAGCCACCAGGCCAAGAACAGTTATTGTTGTTACTTTACTTCCTAAATACATTGCCTCAAAAGACCACCACCCCAAAAAAGGTTTGGTATAACACATTGAATAATCCAAGCTTTTCATGTTTATTATTTCCACAGCCAATATTACAAGACTTTTATTAAGTTTATCTACATATTATCTTCCCTGAAAATAATATGTTTTGCTTCCAAGTGTAAGTATGGAAAGGAAGGAGCAGAGGTGGGTTCCTCCCGGTTCACACCGGTTCTATAGAACCGGTAGCAAACCGCTGGTGACATCACGGATCCGGTTCTGTTGGTGCCATCTTTTTTTGGGGGGAATTTTTTTTTTGAAAAACTTTTTTTTTCTTCTATTTTTTTTTCTTCTGCGCATGCGCAGAAGCCGAGTCCCCGGCACTGCACATGCACCGCCATCTTGTTTTCAGCTTTTTAAAAAAAATTGGGGAATTTTTTGCGAATTTTCACCACTGTGCATGCGCACACGGCCACGCGGCACGCAATGCGCGCGCAGCCACGCGGCGCGGGAGGAAGCCAACCGGCAGCGAGGTAAGTTAGAACCCACCCCTGGGAAGGAGGGATGATTTTATTTCACCAGCATTATAGAAGAGTTCCTGATACTAAGGCATGGCCACCACATGCAGGCCCCTATTAAATTCTAGCAGCTGTCTTCAGAAAAGCAGATTTGAAGTAATTTTCTGCATGGCACCCCAAGTAATCTACTTAATATCTTTAAATAGGTCCACAAAAATAATGCCTAGAACATTGTGATGAGCCTGTACTTAAAGATTTTGAACGTGTTGGAATATATACAATGCTAATCTACTATAAGACTGAAACCAAAGATTTTGCTAGTACAGGTAGTCCTCAATTTATGACCAAAACTCAGCCCGGAATTATGGTTATAAGTTGTGCTGGTTGTTAAGTAGGCCATCACATGAGTGACCCAATCTTATATTTTTTGCAGCAGTCATTAAGCAAATCAACCATGGTTGTTAAATAAATTCATGGTCATTAAGTGAAACATTGTCCGCAATGGGATTTTTTTTTTTTGCAGGAAACAAGTTTCTGGTAAAAAAAAAACATAATTCACAGTCTTATGACCGTGGAATACTGCAAAGTCATAAGTGCAGGCCAGTTGCCAAACACCCAAAATGCAGTCACATGAACACAGGGGAAGCTGTTGCAAGTTCAAATCTGGGTTATAAATACCTTTGGGGGGGTCTATTGTAACTTTGAATGGTCGCTAAGTGACCAGTCTTAAGCCAAGGACTACAGATAGTCCTCACTTAGCAACTACAACTTAGCAATCACTAAGCAGAAAATCACATAACCATGACTGACTTACAACCTCACTTCCCATTTAGTCATTAACTGAATCACTGTGGTTGTTAAGCAGAACATCACATGACTTTGATTAATGATTTTAATTTCACATTCTCCATTAACTCTGCTTCTCACAAGCCACTCACAAAGCACACAAACGACAATCATGTGACTGTTGTTGGATGTAAGGGTTGCAAATGCGAGAATTAGTCACAAAGCTGGTTTTTTTACACCATTGTAATGTCAAATGGTCGTTAAACGAGGCAATTGGTAAGCAAATCTGAACTCTAGTCCTTTGTTCTTCCAGCTGTACTTTTTCCTCTTAAGACGATTTCCGCTGATCTTCTCCTAATTTCTCCAGAGCATTTCTTCTTACTCAAGCTCCAACTTTCATTTGCTAAACCTCTTTGTTTTGTACAGTGCATTTCATGACTCACTTAGGTTCTATTCCTTTATTTTATTTACTCATTTACTTATTTGTTGACTCCTGGCAACTGCCTGGATTAGTCCCTATTGTTTTCTTGTCAAGGTTTCCAGAAGCGGCTTATCATTGCCTTCTTCCTATGGCTAAGAGGGGTGACAGGTCCAGGGTCACCCAGCTGGCTTTGTGCCTAAAACATGATTGGTAACCGGTCTCCTGGCTTCTTGCCTGGTACCTTAACCACGGTAATAAATTGGTTCTCTTCTACTTCCATAAGCCAGTGTTTTGTTTTGTTTTGTTTTGTTTTGTTGTTTTGTTTTGTTGTTTTGTTTTTGTTTTGTGTTTTGTTTTGTTTTGTTGTTTGTCTTCTACGCTATTTTTTTCTGCTTCTATCTAGAATCTGAGCTACAAAACAATGACTCTCTAGAACTCTCTAATAAGCAATTTGGTTTCAGGAAATATTTGTCATGTAATCTGCATTTCATATATTGCTAAAACATTTGGACCTCTCAACTTGACCAGGGTAAAGCAATAGATGCAATCTACATAGACTTCTGCAAAGCCTTTGATTCTGTGGTACATGACAAACTTCTGTTAAAACTAAGTTCTTACGGCGTTTCTGGACCCTTGCACAAATGGATAGATGCATTCCTATCAAACAGGCAACAAATAGTTAAAATTGGAAACG
>QLTV01002975.1:3286155-3330190 GCA_003457575.1 Thermophis baileyi | reverse complement strand
AAATAAATAAATAAATAAATAAATAAATAAATAAATAAATAAATAAATAAATAAATAAAAAATAAATAAATAAATAAACTCCTTTGCTAGTGCATTTGATCCTAGAAAGTAATGTTGAAAAATAAAAATATTAATCTTTATAAGCTGTTAGAGTTATGACATGTGTAATATTTTATTATGTATTTCATTTGTAATATCTGAACTCCACTTTTTTAGAATTAAAAGCAAGTCTCTAAGAGGGAACATTAAAAACTCACTGTTTATAAATGTCAATTCAGTAAAAATACAGTAAAAACAGTACACTTAAAACTGCAACACAAGACCAAATCAGGTGATATAGCATTACCAAATATCTGGGTTAACAGATTCACTATAAAACCCAGGACTAAAACTAGAAGACCCTTTTCAAAGGCTAAATATATCTTCACAGTAACTCTTTATTATTAGTTTACTGCTAGAATTAGCATAGCAAATTATTCTGTTCAGGATTCACCCTGCCCCCTTTAAATCAGCAGTTTAATTTGATGCTAATTTTCACTATCATACAAAGATCCAGAATGGATAAATATTCTCTCTTAGTGGTGAATTCTCATAATTGTCTGATCTCATAACAAAAGAACTACAGTATTTTATCAGCATCATGAATGCACTGTAGCATGTTAAGAACATGGACTGAAAGTACATAATACAATCTTACTTCTGAAACTAATCAAGTGTGATCTGTAAACATATACCGAGCAGTACATGTAAACCTCTTTGAAGATCAAGTAAACAAAATACATTTAACATTTCAGTTATTGGGTATGTGAATGCTACAAAACTGTATTAACTGTAAAGCTATAATAAATTTGTAATAGCTTACGTTCTATTATTCCATAAAAAGACACAGCATTTAAATCTAACGTGCAATTGGACAATTTGTAAAGTATCCAAAACTATGTTTTCAGTATGAAGAATATTTTTGCACAGAGAGGTATATGAGATTTAATAAGACATTTGTCAATTTCAAGAAATAAAGAGAAGCACTGAAAACTCATTTTAACAGTCTCATTGGATGGTTGGTTCCATTGTTTGGAAAATCTCTCAAATCAAGGAGTATTTCATGGCAACAATGCAAAATATGTCATTTGTCTAATGACATCATCATGAAAGTGATGCAAATCACATCATTTAATGATGCCAAATTATGTATTTTGCATCATATGCATAAGAATAAAGGTATGCAAGTACTGCAAATCAAAATGGGGTTTATTCATGCATAATCTGTTCTATCAAGCTTTCACTGTATTACGAAGAAAGAGAATTGAATATATTGTCTATATTCACTTTTTCTTCATAACTATCGTACATTATAGAACTTATGAGTAAAATGCATTTGTTGACTATCACTAAACTTCACATAGCTATATATTATATAGCTTTGATGGAACCCTTTGACCCACTTTATTGTTTGATCATCAACTCCAGAGGTATCTAGACCTGTTTATGCAGAGGATAGTCACATAACCATCTAAGCATTATTGTGTTCAAAAAACTCAAACTACATCTTCCATTATCTAGCATCGAAAAAAAATGGATGTACTACATTGCTAAAATGCAATCTTGGCAAGGATATTTAGGATATGTAGGGAACAATCTGTTGAGTGTCCCTCACTTTGTGATGTCAATGGATTACGGACCAGACAACAGACCTTCCTAGGGATGAACCCCATTTTATGGTCCTCACCTCCAACCCTTTAGCTTTAGATGTCTTAGGACTATCAGTGACTGGTTAGTGTGAACTATTTTCTTAAGAGTCTCTGCAAAAGTATTCTTAAGCATTTCTGATCTCTCAATATCTTTGCATCTGGGTCTCCATTTTTGTAATCCATATGATCACTGATGCTTTAGGACCATTTTCAAGAATAACAATATAAGTATGATATAGAAAGCTTCTGTTTTCTACTCAACAGTCTACTTCTACTGATTGACTTCAACTTAATGCATAATTTTGCTGATGGATTTCCACTTAATACCGAAAATTTCAACTTAACAATAGTACTGTCAGACTTTGCTACCAGAAAATCTTGATGAACACTGTCACATTTTTGTATCTACCACATAATGCAAGGTACTTAATTAAATAGGAGAATGTCATCATCTGAACATTACTGATGTTGTCGAAGTGAAGTTGCTTCCCAAAAACTTTATAAAAAGTCTGCCAGGCTGAAGGTGATCTCTTCTCATCTGAGAAGAATATATTCTTTTGACACTTAAAAATGTATGTTTAAATTAAATTAAAACCCACTCATTCCATTCCAGTGTATTACAGTCCAAAATTAAGTTTATTGTTTTATAAGAACAACAACCTAAATAGATTGATGCATAGTACAGCAGAAATGCAAATGAAGATACTTTCAATTCAAAACAGATGTTGGTTTCACAGAAAGATGAGATGATGAAATAGTAGGTAGAACATCAAGAATGTATGGAATGATAAGGTTAAAAGAGTTGTGATTTCAGCTGCTCGAAGAGCCTGATGATCAGATCTTCTAATTCCCCAGACATCTGGTCCCTTGAGGGAATTCTAGGATCTCTTTGAACAGGTTGCACCCAGGCTTGATTAGGCATCAGGGAATGTTAGGATTTAAGAGGCTATGAAGTAAGTAGCTACTGCCATTAACATGAATTGAGCAATTGATAGAAGACAGATTAAAGGGCTAGAGGGGTATCCAGAAGGCACTTGGGGTAAAACAGAGGGTTTGAATTGCTTCTAGTTTTACTGAACTAGCAATAGTTGTGTAACTAGAAACAGAACCACATGAATCATTTAGGATATCGAGTCCAATCCAACGCTAAGTGCAGGAATCCAAATTAAAGCTTCCCAGAAATTGTTGTCTTCATCCAATTAAATACAATCAGTAAAGAAGAACCTGCCAACTCTCCTGGTAAATGGTACCACTTGTGAACTGCTTTTAATGTTAACAAGTATGCAAATATCTCTTTGGTCAAATACATTTTGGTAGTGTTCCTTGTATTGTCAAATACATTTTTTTCTGAGATGAATTCCTTTTAACATCTTTATTGTATCACAAAAATACTGGCTTCTCTATACTGTAGTTTTATTATGTATGTGTAGTCAGCTTCTCTATGTCAGCAATAGTAATGTCATGTCTTAAAGCTATTTTAGTGCTTTATTTGCCAATTTAGACCATTAATAAATCAGCTTCAAAGGATGCAAAGAAGGATAAGGAAAATCAAGGAGGAAAACATAAAAATTATTTGTTGAAAAAAAGAATTCACTAGTGAGAAGGAAATCTTCTGACTTCAAAAATACATGAATTGTGAAGAGACAGAAGTTATTGGCTTCTACAATATTTCAAAATCCTCTGAATCTGAGGTCTGATTTGTGGAAATGTGCTAAGCTCTACAAATGATACTTTGTGATTCAAATTCATTCACCACATTATTTGTCAACTCTCATATACTCATCACATTATTTGTTAACAAGTTGATTCCATGTCAGCTCTTCAGTTGATGGATAGAATGTTCTTAGCCATATTCTTTTTTTTCCTCTCTCTTTTGGTTGGAGGTTGTGAGAATGGAGAGTCCCCAAACCAAATATTTCACTTATGCTGATGACTGTCCAATTTGTAATCAGGGAAGAGTCATTCAGGAAGATATACCTGATTTTCTTGGAGCCAACTTGTCTAATTGTGAACCATATCTCTTTTGCTCTGTAGCCATAAAATTCCCTGCCAAGACAGTTATTATCCAGTTTTCTAATGGCTTTTGCCATTATATAAATATATCGATTTTTGTCCAGCCTACAGTGCTGTCATATCTCAAGGACAATGTATTTCATGTCTTCAGTAAGAGCCTCTCTCTATGATTGACTTCAGAAACATACCATGAGCATATGGATTCAAATATTAAACATTTGTGTTTAATATTAAGCAAATATGTGCTGTTAAATGAAAGAGCAAATATCCTACACAGCGAAAATCAGCTTCTATAGGTTTGCATCTTCATGCAGAAAAGCCCCATCCTAGTGGGGCTTTCTTTTTCTCTGGCTTTAGGTATTGCTTTTCACTTCTAAGAAGTCTGAATATAGTAGTTTCCACAGGTGTCAAGACTAATAATAAGAATGCTTGAACACATCCACTGCAGTTCATGGTTCACACACCTGAAAACAGTGCCATATTCTGTTGTGATTACCAATTTAGGAATTGTTACTTTAAAATTACTTTAACCATTAGTTATACAGCTAACATAATCTTGATCATTTGATAAAAATGATCTTTTTATGACCATGTTCAAGGAAATTAGAACTGGTCTTTCAGACCTGTATATTTTGAAACTTCACATTTGATTGACTTACAAGCAATATTCTCAGCAAAGGTTCTCCAGCTTCTTTTTGATAATGGTGGGAGGAATTATAGATTATTTGACTGGCAGCAAGGTCTGCATCTGTAGATTTATAACATTTATAAGCAGGTGGATAGCTGCAAAAGCTCAGTTGGCAGGTGAGGCTTATTGGCTAGCATCGTTGCTACAGGTAGTGTTATATGATTGAGCCGTGGTGGCACAGTGGTTAGAGTGCAGTACTGCAGGCTACTTCTGCTGCCTGCCGGCTGCCTGCAATTTGGCACTTCAAATCTCACCAGGCTCAAGGTTGACTCAGCCTTCCATCCTTCTGAGGTGGGTAAAGTGAGGACCCAGATTGTTGGGGGCAATATGCTGACTCTGTAAACCGCTTAGAGAGGGCTGTAAAGCACTGTGAAGCGGTATATAAGTCTAAGTGCTATCGCTATAATTAGAAGCACAGGACATTTGCTTTGATACATAATTTTTGTTATTTCTGGTTTGGGTTTTTATTTTTATTTTTAAGAGTGGATCAAAGTGGCATACATTGATTTGTAAAAGGATTTTTTCCCCCTCACCTAAGGAGGATATACAAACAGCGAGCATTAAAATGAAAATTTAAAATAACTTACATGAAAACAGAACAACCACTTTGTCTCTTTATCTGTGTCTTATTTTTATTTTTTGTCTGACCAAAAAAGTAATGTGCAAAATTTAGTTTGGCAGCTTGTGATGCAAAAGCATTTTCAATAGCCACAGTGTTTCTCAGCCCTTGAACTGAAGGCTCCATGCTCATCTATTCAGTAGCATTTCATTGCAGCTTGCAGCCTGTCACAGGACACGACAGGAGCCCTATCTCCTTTCCTGGAGCTTTTCATAAATACTCTGGAACTCCTTTCTTTTCTGTAGAGCAGTTATGGTATGCTATAGGCTCCAGGCTGACTCCTACCATATTTCCCAGGATTGTTTCAAAATTATTTCCTAATTATCAAATTTGTCCTAGAATATTTTATCTTTGAAGAAGATGTTTATTACATTGCTACAACTCTGGAGAGTTCCAAGATGGCGAAGCAACATCTCAAAGACATTCCAAAAACTAAAACAGGTCTTTATCCAGACCCAGTGGGCTGAAGTTTTACACATTTATTTGATAGGCACTAGATTCAGCAGACCAAATGAAGGACAATCAGATACAATAATAAATGGTATCCCTGGGATGCAGGAAATTGCTCATATCAGGCAACCACAATTTACTTTTGACAAGTCATTTTATGCTAAATCTCCATTTATCTCCCTAATACGTTGTAATGATAACTGGAAATATCAACACATTTTTTCTCTAAAATCAATTTACCAGATTGTAAACCCATCCACTGTGTTTATTCAGTTATACTCTTTGGGGAGGGATTTTCAGTACCTAGCCACAGAATAGAATTGGAAGAGTAATTGAGGGAAACTTATTTTCTTATACTTCTGTTCATTCTTTTTACATCTGACTTTCTCTTTGACAAATCTTCCTATCTGTCTTTTCTCTCTTTGTTCACATTTATTCTTCTTTTTCCTGTTCTCCTTTTTTCAGTTTGAAATAGATTTGGGCCAGTACTGGCTAGTTACTTGTGATATATGAAAAAGAAAACGTTTAGATTGAACCTCGAAATGAAAACAGATGGATTGCTAATGCAAGAGAAAATAAAATAAGGCCAGGGCCTTGAAAGCAAAGCATGTTCAAGGATTGTATTTCTACTCACTTAGTGGCAAGCAGCATATTCTTTCGAGAGTGGAGATCAGTAGGGTCTGTGTGCTGTCTGTTCAGGTATTCAGAAACTGCTTTGGCCGGGAATTCAGTTTCACAGATGTATCCAAAATCCCGAGCTAAATGTACAGCTTCTCCTAGGAAAAAACAAGCAGCTTTGGTCATCCTAACCAGCTCAGGACGATTTGCAATCCACCTAAAAGCCAACAGTAGTGCTTACTATCTCAATTAAACTTTACTTTGAAAAAAATACCTCAAAACTTTATTTTGTCCCAATCCAGATTTGGAAATGTGGGCCTTAGCTCACTCTTTCAAAGTCTAGTACAGTCCTCAGCTTAAAAAAAAAGTTATGAAGGAGGCCCAGTTAATGTGAAAGATCTTGAGATCTTCAAGGCATATCGACATTATAAAACATGTTTTACATGAAGGAGACATAACAAGTAAACATAAAGAACTGAGTAAACATCCGTGCATAAAATGTGGCTTATTCATACAGCAACAATTCCAGTTAGGATGTGAACTCAAAATGCAAAGTTTGTGAAAAGCAAAGGAATAGTGCCTCTGAACACATACTGTACGTATTTGTACATTTGTCTTTTTCGGTACAATTCAAGTAATTCATATTCTGAATTATTCAAGTCAGGCCATACAGTATATAACAAATCAAAGGACATGTTCCAAGCACTGCTCCCCATCAGTTCCCAGCTGCTCAATAATTAGAAACAAGGTGCCGTGAAATGCAATGATAGAACAGCATAAATGCACACAACAGAATATTCATGCATGCTATTCGTCCATTAGAAATAAAGTTGGTGATACATTAATCCATCTTATCTATCTCAATGAGTTACTACAGACCTGGGTCACATGAATTACTAAGTAATACAGTACTGTGGCTTAGCTTAGCATGCCATCTCAACTCAAACCTTGGATCAAATGATGGTTAATTAGAACACCTTGACCATAATGTATAATCATGGCCTGGTTATGATTAGCAAACAGACTTCCAAGCGAACAACGTCTGACGTGTGAGAAGCTACTGATCTTCCTTTATTAATCTCCCATAGGTTAATTGGAAATGGAAGTAGAAAGAGAACAGAAGCAGAATGGGAGAAAACACATGGTGCCTCTCACTTCTGCCAGCACAGGCTTATTGCTGTTGTGTAAGCAAACAAACACACACAGTGACACACACACAGATACACACACACACCTGGAATAGAAGCCTTCCTGTGTAGTATATGTTCACTCGATAACCATCTTATCCATGATTAATTCCAAAGCAAATACAGAGATCAATGTAATCTTACAGCCAGGTTACTCATGTGAAGTCTAAATATACAATACATGTCTGAATTTGCTGACATTGGCCTCTTGTTATTTTTGCTCTTGTCTGTTTCCTCCTCCTCTTGCCATCTTCCTCTCACAAATATTAAGGGTATAATCTGAAACATACTTGGCATTATCTTTTTAGAAATTTTTTTATATTTCAATGGACTGGATAAATTATAAACAAATACAACTGAAGTTATTTCTATTCCATTCTCTTTGCCTCTGTAGACTGCAAATACACAGCTTCTGCCAACTCTTCAAAACTAATCTAAAAGCCATGATCCTAGACATACAGTACTTACTCCAAAGTCCTACTCTTGCTAGTAGAATTTACTTTGACATACAAAAGATGAGGTAAGTATAAAATTAAAAAAACTTACATTACTCCTTTTTTCAATATTTGTTTGCTCTGTCAAGCTATAACACTATATTGCAGTTTAAACTCAAAGGAAGAAGATAAGCAGAATATACTCCTCTGAATTTTAATCTATAAAAGCAAATATATTTTAGTAACTTACTAAAGTAATTAATTACTATTTAGTATATATTCTATTTCTCATGAATATTTAATTATTGTAGTAAAATTTACAAAAGAGATATGAATTCCACTACCTCTGATATAGGGAAAGAAAAAGATAAAGATCTAAATCATCTTTCATATTCCATCACTTGGCTAACTTTCTCTCTTTCTATAATTCATATATAGGTTGTAAATATTTGGGACTATTAGAAGCAGATATAATACCATGTTTCTCCAAAAATAAGACCCTGTCTTATATTTTTTTGAACCCTGAAATAAGCGCTTGGCCTTATTGCCATGCACTCAAAAGCCCGATTGAGCTTATTATCAGGGTATGTCTTATTTTGGGGGAAACAGGGTAGTACTGATGGAAAGTACCAATTTCTGCCAGATGGACTGACATTTAGCTTTATAGTGAAAAAACTGGTCAGCCCAGATGAGAAATTACATTGTTATAAAATATATATTAACAATCATAATAGAGCTAGTCTGCTCTAGTGGTTAAGATATCAGCCATAAGCCAGGAGAATGTGAGTTCCAGTTCTGCCTTAGGCATAAAACCCAGCTGGGTGACTTTGGGCCAGTCACTCTAGTCTGGAGTTGAAACTCTAGGAAGAGTGCAGAGAAGAGCAACAAAGATGATTAGGGGACTGGAGGCTAAAACATATAAAGAACGGTTGCTGGAATTGGGTATGTCTAGTTTGATGAAAACAAGGACTAGGGGTGACATGATAGCAGTGTTCCAATATCTAAGGGGTTGCCACAAAGAAGAGGGAGCCAACCTATTATCCAAAGCACCTAAAGGCAGGACAAGAAGCAATGGATGGAAATTAATCAAGGAGAGGAGCAACCTAGAACTAAGGAGAAATTTCCTAACAGTGAGAACAATTAAACAGTGGAACAACTTGCCTCCAGAAGTTGTGGATGTTCAAACACTGGGAGTTTTTAAGAAGAGATTGGACAACCATTTGTCTGAAATGGTAGGATTTCCTGCTTGAGCAGGGGGTTGGATTAGAAGAACTCCAAGGTCCATTCGAACTCCGTAATTCTGTTATTCACTCACTTAAACCAATTCACCTTCACAGGGTTGTTATTGTGAGGAAAATAGGAGAATGATGTAGTATGGTATATTCGCCGCCTTGAGTTATTTTTTAAAATAATAAAGGTGGGATATAAATAAATAAAGTAAAAATAAATCATCATAGTATTTACTAGCAATTATCTTTTCCTATTAACTTTAAAGTGATTACACTGGAGATTACACTCAATAAAATCAATCCCTGCTTTTTAGAAATTTGACTCGAATGACAAAGATTTGCTAGGAATGTATTGAAACTATGCTTTTGGCCCTCAGCACAGCACCAACAGCTCTAAGTAACTGCTATTCAATGATGACGATGATGATGATGATGATGATGATGTTATCCATTCAGTCATGTCTGACTCTTGGTGATTCTATGGGCCAGGTCTCTCCATAACTTCTGATCTTGCTCTGCTTCTTTGAGTTTTTCTATTCTCTGGCTGATTTCAGCTTTGATAGTGTCCAGCCATCATGCTCTTTGGCAGCCTGGTTTCCTTTAACCATTAACTCTTCCCAACATAATTGCTATTTATCTCTATCAAAAAGGGCTTATTTCTTTTTCTTTTACTTCTTTTACTTTTACCTTATTTTTAACAGGCATTTTATTTGCTCCAAAATAGCACAATTGCTCATTAAATGACTGCTTGAAAATCACAATTAAAATTGTGAAATTACGTGAAATCTTTATGCAATAGTCAGATCCTAACAGATTACTAAAAGTGGTCTTGTCTCTATGGTGGTGCTAAGTCCTTTATTTATTACTGGAGTAACCATGCTATCTATGCTTTGGATTTCTACAACTTCTCAATTTCTGCTGGTTCAGTTCAGTTCAATTCAGCCCACCTTGAATTCCATTGACTCTTATCTAACGCCTATTTGCTTTGACCATTAGTAGTTCAGATTCTTGTAGAGAGCTTTAGCTTACAATAAACTTATATATTCATTTGAACTGATGGACTCCTGATTTTTTGTGCTTGACACTCTGCCTCTGTATGCAACCTAATATATTTTTTACAATTTCCAGGAAGATGTCTATGTTGGTCTGTTGCAGCAAAAACATTACAAAATGTTGTTGCCTTTAATGATTAATTACTGAATTAATTATGCATAGGTTTTTGTAAATTAAGTCCACATCCTCAAATGGAGTAATAAACTATATATATTAAATTATTCTGGTTTCACCTCTATTTCAGTGCCCTATATCTTCTCGTTATTATTCCTTTTTAACCCCTGGTATATTCAGTATTTAACTATTAGTCTGATGAAATGTTCTGTTGTCCAAGCAAACATATGACATAAACATTTATTTCTTTTCTAAGTATTACATGACAGTTTGTTTTATCGGGGACCCAAAGGGGGAGTACCACACTGGAGGTGGCTACTAGATTGATAGCAAATCCCACCTTGCCCCCCCCCAATTCCCTGCTTCCCCTGGCCCATCTTTTAATCTCATGTTCCTGTATTTTCATTATTTATTTCATTGTTTATTTTATACTTTTATTATCTTGCTACTGTTATGTTTACATTTCTTTTCGTTTCTGGTTTTAAGCTGCCTAAAGTAATCCCACTGGTGAGATAAAAGAGCAAATAAATTTTAAAATAAATAAATATTTTCCAGAACTCTTTAGTTCTATGTATATTTATTTGAGAATCTATAAATACTGTGGCACTTCCTTTTCTATGCTGTATATAAATTTCAGTAGGGTGGAGAAGTTAGTTTGGAGGGACTGTTATTCCCCCCTCCTCAAAATGTTTTAATTAAAGTATCTTCCTCTTCCATGAGGACAGATATCATAACCACTCCTTAGTATGTCCTAACAAGTATATATGACAACAGTGTTTAATTTTAGAAGTACCGTTTAAACATGAATAAAATTTAGCTGGCAACTGCAGAATTCATGTAACACTGTTACTTAAAAGGAAATGCCAATCTTGCTGAATCTTAAACACAGCCCCAGTTGGGATATGTAATGAGCCTTGATTTTCTGCATGGCAGATTTTTCATGCCACAGCAACAACGATTCGATGCAACTTTACAAAATGTCAAACCTTTCCTCGCCCAGAAGTGTCGCCAGAGGAGGTTGGGGGTGGGGTTGGGAGTGAGAAGAAATCGAAATGGACAGAAAGTCTGCTTACCTTCCACCAGGGAGGTGAGTAAAGTGACATTTGCCGCTTTGCGCCTGCCGGCTGGTAAATTCAAACCGATTTTTTCTAGCCGCTCTCGCAACGATCGCCCCCCGTTTTTCGATTTGGCTCTGCAGTGACGAAAAAAGGAACGCGGGGATTTAAAACTCCGACGAATGTCCCCGGGAGAGAGAGAGAGAGAGAGAGAGAAGAGGAAGGGGGCTGAGGGGTGGGAGGCACCAGAGCCCTGGCTTTGGGCACCAGGCTTGGCGTGGAAGCAACGAGCATAGTGGAGGCTTCGTGGTGCCACAGGGCGGGAAAAAAAGGAACGCCGCCCTTGGCAAGAGAGTCTCGCCGGGCCCGTTGCAATCTGAACCCCTGTTGTTCCTTGGGCCGCCATGACGCTCGGGTTTTCTGGCTGCAAGTGAACGAGGAGGGAGGGTTATGTCAGCTTTGGCCTTGCTACTACCAGGAAGAAGCTGGCTGTTCTTGGAAAGCTGCGTCACCAGCAGCATTTAGCCGTGCCATAAGGGTGGTGATTTGTGGTCGTTTCTGTTGTAATTCTGCTTACAAAACACAAAACTCGTAGCAAAAAAAGGCTAAGAAGTAAAAAGACTGGATTGGAGCAGAAGAATGGCCTGGTGTGGAAAGGGAGATTATGCCATCACCCCCAGCAATGTAGGGCACATTTGTGAAAGTATGTATTAATGGTGTGCAATAACAAAATCCAGTAAGTTTTCTGCATGCTTTTGTATAAGAAGTGTTTTGTATAATAATAATTTCAAAGCAGCAACAGTAATAATGCAAGGCAACAACTGCTACGTCAGAAAATGAGGGTTTAGCACTGCCTGAAAAGATGCAATCCTATTGTAGCAGCTGCCTGGCACAGTCAGAGGAACTGAATTCAAAGGCAACATGGCTGTTAGGCCTTCATCAGGAGAGAAGTTTGGGCAGCAGGAAGTGCCTTTCAAGGAGTTTAGGGTTCCATATGTGTATTGTTTTTCAAATAATCATCACCCCCTTCCCCTCCATTTGCATGTTTTTTTTTTATGGCAAATGAATGAAATAATCACAAATATATGTAGGGGACCACTGGAGAAAGGGGGGTGTATTTCGTTTTTTGTGAAGAACTCATTTCCAAGGCAGGGATCCAATGAAATCTAGTGAGGTGGTCAGTTTGGAAGGATAAGAGTGATCACTGACTTGGCTGACCATTGCCTGTGAGCTGCAGACAGGATCTCCACTAGCATCTTCTAGACTAGAGCAGTGGTTCTCAAAGGGTAGTCTCAAGGGTCCTCAAAGTCAAATATTTTAACATTTCCCAGTTTTAATTTCTAATAGTCAATTTATGATATAACCCACATAAACCAAAACTCTTTGGGATCCTCATCGTTTTTAAAAATGTAAAGGGAGCTTAATGTTTGTGAACCACAGATGAACCCCCCCCTCCCTGTTCCAACCATCATTGGCCCAATGTAGGAGTTATGACAGATTTTATATTGCCTGGGTGATGCCAGAAAAATACTAGAAGTCACTAGTGGGGAAATGATCATAACCTTGCAAAACTAGGGAGATATGCTCATGCTTACAGCATGTAGATTTGCAAATGGCCCAAACAGTTGAGTAGCATAGCCCCAGGTATACTAGATAACATAGATTTGGAAATTTGTGTTTAGAGTCTGGTTGTTTCTGGAAGACCTTACAGTTTTTCTAAAATTGGATGTGTTGATTTTAGGACAACCTTTTTCTGACCTCGTGCCTTCAAATGCCACACTGAGAATTTCCAGCCAGTATATAAGAGCAAAGGCTTCTCTTATTATTGTTCTCAATGCTGTTGATCCTGGAGATAGCTACTATCATGACTAATAGCCACAGTGTTGTGGTTGAGGTGCTGGATTAGGACCAGGGAGATTCAGTTTCACTAAGTGACTTGGGGCCAATCAGTCTCTTAGCCCCAGCCTATGTAGCAGGGTTGTTGTTGTGGAGAAAATGGAGGAAAGAGAGTTGTGTATACTATCTGAAGGAAATCTCTCTGGCTAATCTACCGGTAATTGTAAAAAATTAAATATTCCACGCCACCTGGAGTCACCTATGTTTGAGTTGGGCAGCAATATATGTTTGTTTAATACCGATAAAAAATAAAATTTCCAGGATAAAAATTTAAGAAATAAATCTTTTTCTAATCTTTTCAAGCCACCCGTGCTAATAGCAATAGCACTTAGACTTATATACCGTTTCATATTGCTTTTACAGCCCTCTCTAAGCGGTTTTACAGAGTCAGCACATTGCCCCCAATAATCTGGGTCCTCATTTTACCCACCTCGGAAGGATGGAAGGCTGAGTCAACCTTGAGCCCGGTGAGAGTTGAACTGCTGAACTGCAGGTAGCAGTCAGCTGAAGTAGCCTGCAGTACTGCACTCTAACCACTGCACCACCTCGGCTCTATCTAATAACCCTATGATAGATAATTCCATACTTCAACTACAGTAGGCATTGTGAAAAGCGACTCCATTTTATTTCTGCTGCATATTCTATCATTCCACTATATTGATGATCCCAAGTTCTAGCATTCTGAGAAAGATAAAAGAATTCCTCTCTATTAACTTCTTTCCTATCATGTGTAATTTTAAATTTCTGTTATATCTGCTTTACTCAATTTTTACCTAAGTTAATACTTCACAATAATGCTGTTAATAATGCTATTAGGTCCTTCACTTATTCTGGTTCCTTTTTTCCCCTATTTTCTCCAACATTACAATATCGTTTCTTGAGACTGAATGATAAGAACTATGCAGTTTTCCAAATGTAGTTGTATTATAGATTGTCAGTGAACTGATACTGGACATTTTATTTTCAGAATCCTTCCCAATGAATGCCTAGCTCTGAAATTCAGCTTTTTCACATTAAATTGATATTTTCTTTAAATTGTTCGTCACAGAAACAAGACTGTATTCTTATTCTGATTTTCTATACAAAAGTAATTCTCACTCTCATGTGCATCACTTTACCGTTACTTACAAATGAATAACATTTTATAGTCATTTTTCCAGTTTAAAAATATCCATTCAGAGTTTTTATTAATCCCCTTTTGTTTTAATACCTTCATCGGTTTTGGGTCTTCTGGTTTGGTCACATATCTATAAGTTGTTTTTGAACTAACTGGGTACTAGTCCTAATTCATTGTTTACTTTTTTCCATTGTGGAACTGTTCATCCCTATTTTATCCATTCTTTTTGATGTTTAAGACAAATACTGTGTCTATGTTTACTCAAGGGCTTATCATGAAAGACTTGCATTCTGTAAGTCCCAATAATAATATTTTGCCAATAATGCTATCATTAAAATTAAGGGAGTGCAAAAATAATCAGGAACTTATTCCTTCTTCATAATTTCCAATCATATTTATAAATTCTTATAGCAATTATGTAAAAGAAATGAATATTATAAATTTATACTGGGAAGAGGAACAGAATTCTAAATGATTGCTTAAGACATTTCATGCATTTGAAACCTCATCTGCTCCTTCATTCTCCACTAGTGCAATATACCGAACTAAATGGTAAATTATAAAATTCATAACCATTAATTATTTAAAACTAACTCAATTGTAACATTCAGTTAAAACTTCCAGACAATTTGCAGCATAGCTTATAACAATATTCAGAAATGCAAACAGGAATAACCCTAAAGTGAGGAACAATGTAATGAAGCATATCCACCTCCTTCTAAGGCAGATAAACATCCAGTTGACCTAAGAGACTCCATTCACAACTCAGCCACCCTGAGTGAGCAGTAAAGGTGGGACATTAATGAAAAAGCTTTTTTGCCATTTGTTACCTATATCTGCTTAACATCTAGGCAGCTCCATGTTGGAATACTCTTGAAGCTGCAAGATACTTTAAAAGATAAACTCCAGGATATTGATCTGAACGCTAACATACAGAAATAACCAGTTTGATTATTTAAAGAAAGTGGCCAGTCTTACAGAATTAATGAACCATGTAACATGATTGGCATAATATAATGGGTGCCAGTGGCAATGACCTCCAGACTGTTATGTATATCTCATATGCATTCACTCTTAACCTCAATGGCTGCTTGTAGTAATCTTAATCAGTTTTAATCCCATCAGAAAGTACAGATTGGCCTGCCTCATGACTTACCTTCTAAGGACTCCTCCAAGGAGGGAAGCGTTTAAGCACTCAGGAGGTGAAAGGCGCCGTTGAACTTCTCCAACAGTGACTTTGTACTTGGACGTCGAACTGAGCAAGGAGAGCCTCCCAGGTACCGAACAAAACACTTCACCTGTGTTTACAGACACACCACCGAGGAAGCCATCTTTGTTCATCATCAGAGAAGTAACAGATTTTGGAGGAACTGGAACTAGGAAGAGAGGAAAGCAGTATGGGCAAGATCAGCTTGTCAAGGCAGCCCCCATAGCTCATAATTGCATTCATCCTGAAGAGTTTCCTACTGATTAATAAAAAGGATTTCAAAGTATTTTTAGAGAAGTGGCTGTCATTCATTCCATGTTTCATTTATTTATATGTCGCCTCTCATGAAAACATCTTCAGGTATCATACAACATCAAAATAAATTCATTACGTTATTTAAAGAAATAGTTACAATTAGAAATATATTAAAAAGCAATTACCGGTTTAGAATTGTAGAACAAAATCATGAGAAGTCAAATGATTAGTGAGCGTAAGCATTTTCCTTATAAGTTTAACATATACAGGTAGTTCTTGACTTATGATCACCATTACTAAGCAAGTCACACCTTATTTTGCGACCTTTTTGCTGTAGTCATTAAGCGAATCACTCAGCCAGATTCACTAATCCAGCTTCCCCTGTTAATTTTGCTTGTTGGAAGCTACCCTGAGAAGGTGACAAATGGCGATCAAGTGACCCCAGAATGCTGCAACCATTGTAAATAAATGCCAAAGGCCAGAATTTTACAATGGAGATATTATAATGATCGTAAGTGCAAGGACTGGTTCTAAGTCATTTTTTCAGTGATTTCATAACTTTGAACAGTTGTTAAGCAAGTGGTCGTAAGTCAAGGACTACCTGTAATAAAAAAAATTGAAATGCTGATTCAGCTTTTTAATTTTCCCAGCAGACTAGATAAGCTCAGAAAACATACATTTGGAAAAGTAAGTTACCCCAAAGTAATTTTCTCTTTATGTATGAGGGACCAAAGCACTTACTGTTATTGAAGACTTTACCCTCTGCTCAGGAAGAACAGTATGTAGGTAAAGTAGATGTGATCGTGTTCTACTAATGTAATAGTATGTGGGAATGATCTTGGGAGACCAATAAAGAGATACTGTCTAGGGAGCAGCCAAATAAGAGAGAAGATAGCCTGCATAGCGGGCAGAGCAAGGCTCTCAGGCGGGGCCATCCCTAAATTATCAGGCTATAAAGTGATGGGGGGAAATTTTACTTTCAGACTTCCAAGATACCATTAATGTAAAGGAGAATTAGCTTATCTGGTCATGTTTCTCATCTGGTCTATCTGATAAAATTAATTCAATAGCACTTGACAAGGAAAAAAAAAAAAGAAAACTCTTATGATTTTGCCATGGAGAAATAGGGGAAATCACAGCTCTGATGGGCCCCAGATTTAGAGATTTATTTTTGCATTTTGAATTCCATGCTTGCATATGTGAAATTAGCAGATGTTAATTAGCACATACAGGCCCATACCCCACAGACTAAGTTACATACCATAACATTAAAAAGATATGCTATGTTGTATATCTTAGTGGATCCTAACCTCTTACATGTTTTTCTTATAGCAATTTTTTTAGCTTAACAGTGAAAGTAATGTATACTGTGGCCCTAACATTCCCTTTTGTTAGTCATATTAGAATATATTCCATATATTAGAATATTGCAGAGAAAAGGTGATTCTGATAAAAAATGTTTGCACTTTTTCAGCATCATGAATAATACTGTATGCCAAACTTATCAATACTTTCCTCAGCAAATGGTTAGAACAAAACTTACCCCATCTTTCAACTTATAACATAACTGCTAGTTTTCAAGTCAGAAATGACATATTTTTTTCTGTGCCAGAACTAACCTTGGTTATATTGTATTTTTAATTATACATTTAAATATATATCTTTATCAAACATGTACCTATTTATATTGCATCTGGGTTATGTTTTTACAACACTACAAGTAATAAATAGAAAATCCATAAACATTTAGTTCACGACAAGTAGCCCTCAACTCACAAAGACAGTTTGGACTGCAATTTCTGTCGCTAAACAATGCAGACTTTAAGTGAGCCATGCCCAATTTTACAACCTTTTTGTTGAAGAGGTTAAGTAAATCATATGGTCATTTAGCAAATTCAACTTCCCCCATTGACTTTGCTTGTCGGAAGTCCCCTGGAAGGTTGGAAATATCAATCATGTCACAGGACGCTGCAACCATCATAAATACATGACGACCCAAATTTTGATCATATGACTGCAGGGACACAGAGTGTTAAGTGCAAGGACCATTTTCCAGCTCCATTGTAATTTCCAAAAGTCATTAAATGAATGGTCATAAATTGAGGGGGTACCTGTATTTATACTGCTGTACTGAAAAATAATAATAATAATAATAATAATAATAATAATAATAATAAAAAACTACAATCCTGCCTAAATAGGGATCTCTGCTGTTGATATAGGCTGTAAAGGTTAAAAAAAAAAAAAGTATGATACTAAGAAAGTATTAAACTCAAGCTATAATCAATACAGTATAGTAGCTGAAGTGTTGCTTTTAGACCAGGGGAGCCATTTTGAGTTCACAAATAACCATAATGCACCCTGGGCAACTTCATTCTTTTTCAAATTAGCCCTCCTCAGAAGAGGTTATTTTTGTAGGAAAAAAATTAGGGGAAAACGTATTGTGCCTTGAGCTACAAGAGAAAAGTAAGGGTGTGAATAAATAATAATATGATATGCTGGACACAGAAGAGGCAATGAAGTCAGCCATGACTGGCCCAAAGAGGTGAATATTTTAAAAAAGATATTCCTATGTGTATGTGTAGCATTATGTACATTATTTCATCAATTAAAATGAATTTTCAAGAGTTTGAGTCAGGGGAGAAATTCAAAATTTTTCCCTACCGGTTCTGTGGGCGTGGCTTGGTGGGCATGGCAGGAGAAGGATACTGCAAAAATCCCCATTCCCTCCCCACTCCAGGGGAAGGATACTGCAAAATCCCCATTCCCTCCCCACTCCTGGGGGAAGGATATTGCAAAATCTCCATTCCCACCCCACTCTGGGGCCAGCCAGAGGTAGTATTTGCCGGTTTCCCGAACTACTCAAAGTTTCCGCTACCGGTTCTCCAGAACCTGTCAGAACCTGCTGAATTTCACCCCTGGTTAATGTGTACTGATAAAAAACACATTTTGTTGTAAGCTGTTTATTATTCCACTAACAAGAAAAGAAAAATAACCCAAAGAGCTTGTAATTTAAATTTGAGAAAGAGAATGACCCAGCTAGATCATTTTTCATTGAATACTGACTTACTATGCCTTAAAATATTTTTTCTTTTTTTTAATTTAACAAGCCAAAAAAGCCAATATATCTCCTTTGAAAACATTCTTTCTTATGTATATATTTAACTGGGAAGGGGAACAAAGAGAATAAATTTAATTATACAAAATTAATAAAAATTGTTTGTGGCATATGTGAAATTGTAAAATATACTATTCATACTCCTTAAGATCCTCTGGTTTTGTCAACATGTTTCTTGCAGGAACAATGGATGCTAAGACAATTACATTAAAACAAATTTATTTCTTCAAAGATGATTCAGGTATAAAGCTCTCTGTAGTCCTCTCTTTCCCCTTCAAAAAAGAACCCCACCAAAAACAAATGCACGGTAAGCAATTTATTTCTGACAGGAATTTTATTTACAATTGAATCTAAAAAAAAAAACCTATCATATTTGGGAGGTGTGTGTATAGTTTAACAGCAAGTATGCTGATCAACCAACAAATCACTTTAATTTACATAAAGTCTCCCTGAATATCTCCACTCTCCTTATTTCTTTTTCTGCCAGTCATTGATAACGAAGTATTCAGGTTCCTGATATATTTGTGTATCTTTGGTAGAGTCCCAATCTATACAGAGCAAAGAAAAAAGCCCTTACAACAGGATTTCCAAATCTACTCCAACATCTTCATAGTAAAGAGTAGTACAGCATGGGCCTTGTTGTAAGGTGAGAAGGAAGTTCCGCTTATTTAATTGGGACTATTGACTCTTCAAGAATGTGTTTAATAAACAAAATAATGAAAGTATTGTAAGATAAGTAGTCAAATATCTGCATACAAGAATCATCATCTCCTGGGTATTCATGCCAGAAGACAAAGTAACTTAAACACTATCAGGTGCAAGTAGTGTGGAATAGCAGTACTAGAACCTCTAAGCAGAAAATAAACTTTCCACTATGTTTTATACAAATTCTGTGTTATTACCATGACAGAAGCCCTCAATATAGCCTGTGACAATTGCAGAAATCCCAGCTCTGAGAGAAACGTCCTAAATCTGAGTTCAGTGTAAGCAAATGACCAAATGGGCCTTCTTCAAAGAAAAATTGGCTATGTTTCTGATGTTGCTTTTCTCATTGCTGTTGATTGTGATCTCATACTTAAACAGATGAACTTTGAGTCTTCTAGGGTGAAACTTTGAAACTTCAGCCAATTCATTCTCCATTCTAAACTATTTCGAGGCCAATCTCTCTGATCCTCCACCAAGTATTCACTTTCAAATCAGGATCTAAGATGAAGGCACCAATATCTAGACAGGTAAGCTTTGTCCAGTTTCACTAACATATGAGCTCTCAAAATGCTTCTTGCAATCCCTCCTCCAGTCTCTGCTCCTGTCAGCTGGGCTATTTTTATCCACCATCCTCAATACCATATTCTTCAATAGACCAGGTAACAGGCATAAAAAGAAGTGTGAAATGAATAGGAGTTTCCTCAATGCCTCTGCTAAGTTCAGTCCTTTCTTTGCATCTGTTACCTGCCAGTCAGGCTATTTCAGGACACGGGTACAGCACTAAACCTATGTTCAGAAATAGCCCAACTGCCAGATAACTCCTTGGTAAGGAAGGAGAAGCAAGACAGAAAGAAGAAGGATCACTGAAGGTGCAATCCATAGCATGAAAACTCGGTCTTCAACTAATGTTGGAAAGCAAAGGTGGTAGTGGCAATGAGTGACCAAGGACTCCAATTCTGATCTTGTGCCCAGCTGCATCCTGATGGAGCCAAGGAATGGCTAAAAAGACTTCTGGAATTAGGCAACAGATTGCTACATATCAGGGGTGAAATTCAGCAGATTCGGACAGGTTCTATAGAACTGGTGGCGGCGATTATGCACAGTTCAGAGAACCGGTAAATCGCACCACTGACTGGCCCCGCCCTGCCCCTCCCACTCACTCCTTCTCTCCTCCTTCTCCGGCTCATACACACAGAGCAAACATGAGAAGGAAGCGAGAAGCAGCCAGTTGAATGCTAGAAGACTTGGCTGAACTTTTCTGTCGGTTCTGTGGGCGTGGCTTGGTGGGGTGGTGCCGCCCCACCTTGCCATGAGTGATGTCAAGTTGGCCATGCCCACTCAGTCACATGACCCCCCACCAAGCCACGCCCACCAAGCCACGCCCACAGAACCGGTAGGGGAAAAATTTGAATGTCACCTCTGCTACATATAGTTGGAATACAATGGGTAAAATGGCACCCACATATCAAGGACAGAAGTAACCACAGTGTGGTACAGAAAGAGGGATAGGAACCAAGATCAGACCAGGGAGATTAAATGGTTAATTAACAGGTCATGGTAATAGGTATAGCATTCTTCTATTAGTCTTTGGAGATAATTTTTTAAAAATAATAAAAAGTGTAGTTTTATGAAACTTTTGGCAGAGGCAGCAGAAAACTTGTAATGTACTTGGGATGGCAGAAATGGCAACATGCACTTGGCAGAAATTAGCTTTCTTTCACAGCTTAAATTGACCACCTGAACATCATGGAACTAACACCCTTTCTGAACAGCACTATTGGCAGCCTGTGCCTGACCTGTCAAAGTGGTTGCTGAAATACGGCTTTTGCTGTGGTTTTAATCCCTAGTCACTGTATTCTGAATTGTGGCAGCCCTGGCCAAAGTTCTTGGAAACTGTGAAAGGTCATATTTGATTAAATATTCAGAACACTACCAGGCTAGATGGAACATATATATATATATATATATATATGTGTGTGTGTGTGTGTGTGTGTGTGTGTGTGTGTGTGTGTGTGTGTGTGTGTGTGTGTGTGTGTGTGTGTGTCTGAAGAAAAAGTGGCAAACTACTTCTGTATTGATGTGAAGAAAACCCGCATAGTTGTATCTATGTAGGTAGCTGAAGTTGAATTCAGTCTGAGGCCATCTTTACCTTCATTCTCCATACTAGCTAGGCGAGCTTAATAGCAAAGGATTTCCCCATCGCAAGATTATTTAATCATTGTTGAAATAGGCACTGGAATCATTATGAAATCATAATAGGCATTGATCATTGAAATCATTATGAAACCGCTCCTTCTGGATTTGCTAATTGCCCTTGCCAGCTACAATTGTGGGAGAGGACAGCTCAAAGAGGCCGCCTATTTCTAATGAAAGAGCCCCATTGCCTTCAACAAGATTTACAAGGGGATCAGGAGAAAGTCTTAGCTACTAACACTTCTACTATAGGATCACTATTTTCAACAAAATACACTCCTGAAGCCTGGTTCTGTCCAGACTGACTCATAATTGTGCTATGTGGGTCTCCCTATCAAAGAAGCACAAGCTTATCTGCAGCCACGTAAAGGATTCCCAGTCTAGTTAAATCAATAGGACCTACATCCCATCCTGCTTTAGCTACAGGCCAAAATTAAAATATAGCAAGACTAACAGCTATCAGTCCATGTTCTCTTTCCCCCAGACAAATGTCTCTAGCCAGATGCCTGCTACTGGTAGGGCAGCAAACAAAAAAGTTAACTTCTATTTGTTTTTACATCAGTCTTATCCAATGTGGTGCTCTGCATCTGATCTCAAATCATCATGAAATTTTTGGGAGTTACTGTATACGATGCTCCAACAAATCTGGTGTGAGCTCCAGATGTTGGAGTTCCAAGCTGTTTCAAAGCAAATAACTGGTTCCCATTTTTAAAATGTGGGTAGTGTAAGATAGGATAGGTGTCCTTAGTCCCCCCCCCCCAAACCATTCTACTGAAGGACTGCAAGCTCCTTATTGCAGACACCGCTTATTGGCTTTGAATATTTACAGGCTGCATTTAATTTTTGTCAAATATATATCTTTACCGAATAGTTTCCACAGAGACAGATGAGACTGTGCCTGCCTGCTTCCTGTTTTATGCACCTTGGGAGAAAGGAAAACCCAAAAACCGTCAATTCTTTTGTAAACAGCTTGATGACTTGTGCAAATATACCAAGAGTTCCTCCAAGTCTCTGCCTCATAACTACTGCTACTTCATAGCACCAGGGATACAAGCTCTAATCTGTATTCCATCTTTTGTACATTACTTAACGCTTCTTAAAAGAAAAAGAAAAAGAAATGCAAGTTTCCCATGGAAGAAACAAAGGGGAGGGAATCAAATTCTATAGATCTGTATAATTATTTTAATATTAAAGCTGTTGCCAGAGGTAATGCAATTTGGTGATTTCAGTTACTCAAGATACACACATTAGGTGTATACATCAGAGCAAGGGGGTGTGTATAATAGGATAAAGCTATAAAACAAGGCTCATTTGGTAATTGATGCTTCATTTTAATTTACATGTCTCTCTTGCGGTTTTTTTTTTTAAGATCAAGGGACATTTATTTTGTTACTTATTTCAATATGCAGTAAAGATTCCAGACGTCTAGATTTAGCTGAAGCTACAGACCCAATTTAAAATCCTAGAATTACGCTCCAGAACATGGGAAATAATGACAATCGTTCCAGAGGCTAAGTAAGGTATGCTCCTCCCCCAAAATTGTAAGGTCACACACAAACGTATCCATATACACAGGAGATTAAAATCCCACTCAAAGAAATATGATTTATTAAGATTTGTTCTTTGCATTATACCAAAAAGGCAACAGCATTCAGAAGTGTTCAGCTTCAAAACTCTAGAATTTCTCAATGCTTTCTCCAACAACCCTAGAAAAGGCACAGACAGCAGACAAAAAAGTCGACCATCCCTTCTCTCCCCAATGAATGTGTGGTGTGATTGCCAGGAATCTCAAAACACCTTGTGTACGGGTCGCATTCAAAAATACCAGCCTCATCCACAATCTAGACTGCTCTCGCCTCATTTCGCAAGGCATTGACGTTCCTCTAGCTGCACGTCCGTAGGTCCATCCTTTAGACAAAGCCTATGGCTTGTAACTCCACTAATCCCTGAATAAACTCAAGGCTAGGCTTGTTCGGCAACGCTTTTATGCGTGGAAGAAATCGTTACAAATATTTACACCCCGATAATTGGGCCTTTGTACAGGATGCAACCGCAGCTCTCCCTCCCTCCCCCCCCTCAATACTGCAAATAATTCACGCTGGAGGGGAGGGCGGGTCGATCCCATAACTTCATTTGTCCCGCTCATCAATCCTCACCGCCTCCGCTTTCATGTCAAGATTCAAACTTTCGTTCACTTCGGAAACGCTTGCTTTGCTTCTCCTCCTCCTCTCCGTTCCCCTTTTTAAATGGCAAATGTGTGAAGAGAATGGCTACTTTTAATTTCTTCATCCGTTAGGGACCGTCCCCGTTCTTGTTCCGCCGCCTTTCCCCAAGTAGCCCCCCCCCCATTTCTCTTGAGCTTCTCCATAAAAAGTGAGGAAGTTAAGTTAACCACAGTCGCCGCTTGGTTTGTTAGTAATTACGAAGAGTGTTGTTCCCGAAAACGGGAGCTGGTCGTCGAGCGAGGCTGGCTTTACGACAACAGCAGCGGGATACGGCAAGGAAATGGAGCATGAAGCCACCCAGCGTGACAGTTTTCGCTCCTTGACATGTTTACCATTTTCCGCGCATATATTACAGCTAGGTTGGAAGGCGGCGGCGAAAAGGCAAAAACGGATCTCTCTTGGTGGGGCTCCCCCAATGGCAGAGCAGGAACCCAGGAAGCAGTTGCGCCTCAGAGGATCGCTGTGTGTCTCTGGCTCCGCGAATCGCGTTGGCTTGCGCTTTGACTCGAACATTAAACGTTTAATCTATCCAAGTAAATACCTTCACGTGGGCAATAGTGAAATAGTTTCCTATACGGGTTTGTTTCCCCACCCCCCGCAAGAATGGAATCCGGCAGAGATTGTATTTACAGGGCTGGCGCTGGGGCATGTAGATTCATTGTTTTCCCCCCTCCCGAGGAAATATATTTTGCAAAAACTCTTGAAGCAGCCCCCCTCCCTCATATGAAACCGTCTAATCTTACTCATACGTAGGCAAGATTAAGGCTCCGTCGATTTCATTGCCTCCCATTTATTTATTACATTTCTATGCCGCCCACCTCACAAAGACAGTGACTTTGGGCGGCTTACAATATAATGAAAAGTTTAAAAGTGCTTAAAAATATGAAAAGATTAAAAGTTAAGAACCAAGATTTCCTGTCTGGAGGAAACGGAACACAATTAGGTGTGTGATCCTGGAAGAATTGCCTCTGCCCTGTCCCAGTGGGGATGGAAAGATTGTGCGATTGTGGTGCTGATGTGCAAACTATTCCATCTATTGTGTAAGATTGCCCGCGATGTGCGTTCTCTGGTCCCCAAGAACAGGGGTCTCCAACCTTGGCAACTTTAAGCCTGGCGGACTTCAACTGCTGGTTGGGGAATTCTTGGAGTTGAAGTCGCCAGGCTTAAAGTTGCCAAGGTTGGAGACCCCTGGTTTAGAGCGTCTTCATAGCATCCCCAGCTGTCTTTGACATGATATAGTCTGTCCTCTCCACACACAGACAATTTGGGGAAGTGTAGAAGATGCTCTAAGTTCTCAGCACATCTCCACCACCATTTTTTAAAAGCTGCTTCCTCTCACCCTCCCCTCCAGCCACAAACACTGCAAGGAACATCTAAGTTTATCTATTGTATAATTCTAGATTATAAAGAATTCAATTTGGTTAATAAACCTGGTGGAAAAGGTAGGGAAATTCAAGGCAGAAATGTGCATGGTTTAGCTTGATGTCTCGGGCTTGCAAACTCCAGATTTACTCGAGTCCGTCCTTTGTCACAAAAGGAGCCTTCTTCACCCATCCCTTGGCACTTCTGACTAGCTGGAAGAAACTCAGCTCAGCCACTTTCGGCAAGCAACCAAACCAGGGGGAATATCCGAGTGCTGGATGGGCGATCCTAAACCGCACATGGATACCCGACCTGGAATGTGCGTGAAAAACCATAGCTGCAATCCTATACCAACTCCTTTCAGAGTAAATCCCATTAAAGGATTTAGACTGCAATTTATTTTTTGAGGACATAAGTATCTCAAACTGGCATGTTAGAACTGTGTCTGCTCCTTTTAAAAAGAGCCGAGGTGGCGCAGTGGTTAGAGTGCAGTACTGCAGGCTACTTCAGCTGACTGTTCAGCAGTTCAGCGGTTCAAATCTCACCGGCTCAAGGTTGACTCAGCCTTCCATCCTTCCGAGGTGGGTAAAATGAGGACCCAGATTGTTGGGGGCAATATGCTGACTCTGTGAACCGCTTAGAGAGTGCTGTAAAGCACTGTAAAGCGGTATATAAGTCTAAGTGCTATTGCTATTGCTATTTTCACATGGAGTGGATAGAAGATAAAATGCTCGAGTTTCCAGATTCACCTGTAGTACGAAAAAGGCAGATTTAACTAAACTTCTGTCTCAACAGCTTTAGGTTTACTAAGGCCGATTATATCTGGGCTACAGAATACAGAATACCCTGACTGCTCTTTAGAAGGCCAGAGCCTGAAGATGAAACTCAAATACTTTGGCCACCTAATGAGAAGGAAGGACTCACTGGAGAAGAGCCTAATGCTGGGAAAGATTGGGGGCAAAAGAAGAAGGGGACGACAGAGAATGAGGTGGCTGGATGGAGTCACTGAAGCAGTAGGCGTGAGCTTAAATGGACTCCAGAGGATGGTAGAGGACAGAGAGGCCTGGAGGAACGTTGTCCATGGGGTCGCGATGGGTCGGACACGACTTCGCAACTAACAACAGAATACCGGAACTCTAACGTGAAACTAAAGAAAACGCGAACTCTAGGCTGCCCACTAGCGATCATTCAGATTTTGACAACACAGATAATGTAGCTCTAGAGTTAACTATTCCTTATTGACCCGGAAGGTGCCAACCTTCGTATTGGCAGCAGGCGGCAATTACGCCCTCGGGCTGTTAATGCCATCCTAGGACTATGCTTCTCATCCGCTTGTGCCGAGGTCATCACCGAGTCCCATATTCGAACGCTAGTTTCAGGAGCTTTCTTTAAAACCCCGGGGGGCGGGGAGTGAAGAACGGCAAGCCTGCCCACCCCTTATCCTCTTAAGACACTCGGTTTCCCCAGGCGGTGTTGATTTGCCCGCGGCCTCGGGATGAGTAGCGGGGATTCCTTTAAAGCTTCGCTGCCTCCCCCTGTCAGTCATCCACATAACATTATTTCCCCCTAAAGCCAGTTCCAGCGATAACGCCACTTGGCCGGGAATAATTGCACCCTTGCCGCATCCAGAACGATCAAACCGTCCAGCCTATTGTTATTGCTTACGAGAGTAACGGCGATGTGGCACTACCGTCAAAGCCCTGCACTGTCTGAAGGAACCCATCTGGTCCGGGGCGAATATTCAGGCTCACCCTCCATCCTTGAACGAGAGACCCCCCCCTTCCTCGCCCACAGACCAGGTAGGGGCATCACCAAAGCGACCCTCTCCAAATGATATTGCACCTTGTAAGGGCGTATGGGGTTGCAGTCTAAAGTATCTCGCCCCAATCCAAGACTGGAAGGGCTGCCCCACCTACTCCATTCCGTGAAGGGGGGGATCCCGATCTACAGTTCCATGTAATCAATGTAGAAGCTGAGCTGGGAAGTGGGGGAGGGGTGGATAAATTATCCCAGGATAGAAGAAGCACATGACCTGGCAGAGATAATTGCAAGGGGAAAAAAAAAAGCTTGAGTGGAGAACCAATTCTCCCGCTTAACTCAGATTAGTTCTTCCTTAAACACATACAATTAGTTTAAGGGAATTAGTTACTTATTAACGACTCATGGAGGGTGCAGGGCTGGAAAACGTGCTTACTCAGAAGTAAGCTCCATTGGAAACTCTGTGAAGCCAAGTCAGGTAAAGGCTGGCAGGAGTCGCTTTTTTTCCCCATTCTGAATGGGTGAAGCCAGGGGTGAAATCCAGCAGGTTCTGACAGGTTCTGGAGAACCGGTAGCGGAAATTTTGAGTAGTTCGGAGAACCGACAAATACCACCTCTGGCTGGCCCCAGGAGTGGGGAGGGAATGGGGATTTTGCAGTATCCTTCCCCTGCCACGCCCACCAAGCTACGCCTACCAAGCCACACCACGCCCACCAAGCCACGCCCACAGAACCGGTAGTAAAAAAATTGGATTTCACCACTGAGTGAAGCTACCTCCTTCTCTCTCTCGGCGAGAACCTCTGCAAACTTCGTTCCAGAAGCCATGCAAATTAAAATATCTGCGATCGGGGTCTGGCATCACACCGAGCCGGGGCTTCCTTAGCTTACCGACTAAAGCAGGGGTCTCCAACCTTGGCAACTTTAAGCCTGGCGGACTTCAACTCCCAGAATTCTGGGAGTTGAAGTCCGCCAGACTTAAAGTTGCCAAGGTTGGAGACCCCTGGACTAAAGCAAGGTTGCCTGAGTTCACACAATATCTAAACCACCAGCTATGATTTTTTTTTTACAGGCCACCAAGACGGGATTTGCATAAGCTATTAAACCCAAAGGAAACACACACACACCCCTTCTCTCTTCAGGCAGGGGGAAGCCGCCCTAGAACCGCCCCCCCCCGTCGCGGTCAGCTTTGGCTCAGGGGTTTGGGTGCCTCTCTTTCTGGGGACAGCCATTAGCCCCGAGCCGCCCGCCTTAATACGGTAGCGACGAGTGTTCCGAATGATTCTTTAATGTCTCGTTGGGTTTCTAGCCTGCTAATGTAGCGCGTCCCTCTCATTATTACTTTATTGATTGCTCATTGACCAGCCTCCCTCCAAATCGTATTAACCCCCCTTCGCCACTTTAAATTAAGAGAAGGGTGGGTGTCTTCCTCCCCCACGGCACAGCCATTCGCTCTTCTCCTCCAGTCCGGTGGCCAGGGATCAGATCAGGTGCTCTGCGGGGGCTTTTCTGGCGGGGCAGCCCCGAGCCGAGGAGCCACGCTCGCCGTCTGGTGCCTTAATAGCTCAAAGGGGGCTAATACAGAAAATGAGCCTTAAACGAGCTCTGGAGATCTCCAAATGAAAGCGCCGTTTATCACGCTGGCTACCTCCCCTCCGTTCGTTTGCTCTCTCTACTGGGAACAACTCATTTCCCCTTAACTAAATTACTTCAGAAATGTCAAGGAAGCCCGAATCGCAAACATCACCAGACCGGGAGGGGGCGTGGGGTGTGTGTGAAGAGAGGGCTGCGCAGTCGCGTCATATTGCATCTCAACCCGGCAGCGATACAGAAAATAGAGTCAACGAACCCACCGTTTGTTTGTTGGCTTCCCCATCCCCATTTGCTCTTCTAGGAGAGAGAGGAGAGAGAGAGAGAGAGAGAGAGAGAGAGAGAGAGAGAGAGAGAGAGAGAGAGAGAGAGAGAGAGAGAGAGGAAAACAAGAAAAAGAAAAAAAGAAAAAAAGAAAGAGAAAGAGAGAAAAAGAAAAAGAAAGAGAGAGAGAGAGAAAGAAAGAAAGAAAGAAAGAAAGAAAGAAAGAAAGAAAGAAAGAAAGAAAGAAAGAAAGAAAGAAAGAAAGAAAGAAAGAAAAAGCCCTAAGAGGACTCCGCAAGACCAAGTCTTAAAACACGGAAAAATCAGTGTCATTTAGCATGGATTTATTAGGAAAGAGGCCCGGTCTGCTATAAAGTCTGGCGAGGGCGAGGCAGGAATAAACTTCTAGACAGCTGAATTTTGGATGCCACGAAAAAAGCCAATTTTTATTTTGAAGTAGAAAGCAGAAAATTCTGCAGAAATTTCGATCCGGATCGCCTGTTCTTGATGTGTAAGGCCGTCTCTCAAGTGTCCTGCCGTACTTGGTGGCTGGGTTCAAGCAATCTGATAAACTGTGGTTTACAAACCGCATTGGCTAAACTAAAACCCAACGATTAAATGTTTGGGAACCAAATTACCATGTTGTTTATTGTGGCTTAGCAAATTGTGTAAACCATGCAAAATAATTATTATTGCTGGTAGAAGATATTAGATTGTGACCCGGGAGACCTCAGCCATGGAAGCCCCCTAGCTGATTTTGGGCCAGTCACATTTTCTCAGCTGTCTACCTCGCAGGGCTGTTGTGTGAGGCAAAATAGATCTTGTACTGGGCTCAGATATAAGAGCCCGCTAAATGAAAACAGTACAGTACTAAACACCACCATTGAGGTTTGTTAACCATGATTAATAGAGCGCTTTGTGCCAAGGCAGCCACGAGTGAGCTGTCCCTCTTGCAAATGGAGCTGTGCTTGAGAGATTTTGGTGTGTGATGGCTGGTAGAATGAACTGTTGTTGCTCCGATTACAGGACAGGTTGCTATCTTAAACTTTTACTTGAATTTTAACCCGGTTACCTGTATATTTTTAATCTGGGAGACAAGGGAAGAAGTGGATAACTGAAGAGGAGGAAAGGAAGGGGGGGCTGTTAAAATGTAGAGAAAGCGATCTGGGAGAGAAAGGAGGGCCACACATTCCGAGGCCAAAGCAGCAATAAAAAATGGCAGATATGGCCATTGCTTTTAGAGGCCTCAGTGCTCATAAAAACAAGGCTTTAAGGGATGGGTTATTTGTATTAATAATTCATTTCTTTAGCGTATCTTGGTCACAAGAATATTTTTGTGCTAGGAAAACCGGGAGCGGTCTGGGTAACAGAGGAGTCAGCCCCATTTCCCATGGATTCAGCGGATGGGAGAGAAAGAAGCCACCGGAACCATGTTCCGACAGGGAGGCTCCACTTCGTTGTAGCAAACGCCCAAAACAACGAAACAGAAGAACCATAAATTAGCCAAGGTATTTTAGCCAAATGTGTCCGTGCGAACCTGAACATTAATTGGACACGTTACTGTTCAGTTAACCAAGTTAAAGTCCCACGACCCGAGATTTAGTGGACAATAGAGCCTGGTAGGTGGTATCTAGCGTCTGGATGACGGAAGTTCTCAAGCTAGAGAAGGAGTTACCTTCCCAGGAGGTAGGTATTATAAAGAATAGTTAATACATTTCAAGACGAGGATAATAAATTTATTCACCTGGAAATTAAGCCCAGAGGCTTTCAGTGAAACAGATGTCCGATAAACACTCGATTCCTAGACTATTTATTCCAAAGCAAGCTCCACCAGGGCCATTTCTTCACTCGTGATTTACAGCGTTATCCGCCCATCGCGGGGGCCGACATAACAATGAAGGCAGGCTTCTGTGGCCACACCGATAGTTAGGGCGATGCTATAAATCACTTCTAAGGAAATGCCTCAAGGCCTATTTTCCAATCCTAAACACCCTTAGCGTTCATGGGGTGAAGATACTTCGGATTGCGCTTTCTGTTCAACAGTATCTAAATTGAATTATTGATAGATGAGCAGAAATCAGATTCAAGCCGATTTCTGAAGGCTGTATCAGGGTAGCAAGCAGCAGCATCTGGGTGACATCACCGCTGGTTCTCCCCATTCTGCTTCTTGCCCAACTCTCATTTACTGAAGGGTCTGAAAAGAATGGAGCTACTTAGGTCAAGCGTTCCTGAACTGGTGTATTTATTTTCCAAATTCTGCCTCGCCGTTCCAGAACTAACGCTTCTTATTAAGCAGGCATTCTATGAACTCTCCTGGAAGGTTGGTGTCAAAATTGGCGAGATCTAACTAGATCCTAAGTGAAGCCTGGGGAGGTCAATGGGAGCTTACGACAGGTGGCCCGTAGCAGAGCGAGTTGCCCGCGCGGACTTTGGGCCGGACTAAACCCAGTCGGATCCCAAGCCTCTGCATCCAAGTCAGCCTGCGAAGCATGCAGACGCCCCACGCGTGAGACAAGACCAGGTCCTAATTCCACCCGAGGGCCGGAAGGGAGGGGAAAGCGCTCGAACTGGCCCAAACCCCGAGAGCTGCTTGATTTGTTCTCAAACAAGCATTCGAGGTGAGGGAAAGTCCCATTAGTTCGGATAAGGTGGTTCCTTATTGGGGTCAGCAGAGAGATAATAAGGGATGAGCTTTTCCCCACTTCTCGGGGAGACGAGCTGAATTTCAGCGCGCCTTTCCGCTGCTAATTAAAGCTCGCTCCTTCCCTCCTTCGGCGGCTTTGCGCAGGGAGGGGGCGTGTCTCTCCCCGAGCCTGTCAAAGAAATTCAAAACGGGAGGGAGGGGGCATGAAGCAGCTGCAATACGCCCAAAATGAGTTATTGTAATTACATTTAATTAGTTTAATTAGTTAATTATTTTGCTTACAGCTGTACAAGAGATTGCAAACATTTGTTAAGATCACGTTCCCTCTACTAGAGTGGGGCGAAGCCGCACACTTACACTAAATCACGTATGCCTGTGTAGACAAATGGAGCGGGGGGGGGATCCCCCCTCCTCGCCTTTTCCTCCTGAACCGAGTGGCTCGGTCCCCTCATTCTGGCCCACAAGTACTGGGCGGCTCAAAAAAAAAAAAAAAAAACAAAACCCCAACGTATCGCCAAGGAAGACCAACGCCCCCCCCCCCCCCCCCCCCCCCCCCCCCCAGGGGTTTTTTTTTTTTTTTTTTTTTACACAGACTACATCGGATTCAAAGGATTGGCTTTCCAATGCACGTAACACCCCACCCCAAATTTTGCCTGTCCCCCTTAAGATCGTGCTGTGAGAAGAGACTCACTGCAAAAAGAAAGGAAAAAAAAAAAAAAAAAAAAAAAACAAAACCCCAACGTATCGCCAAGGAAGACCAACGCCCCCCCCCCCCACCATCCCCCTGCCTGCTTATACAGAAGAGAGAGTACCTTTACTGTACTCCCAAGTGCAGCCTTCTGCTCTGGGGGGTGGATCAGATCTTTTCTACCTAGATATAGGTACATGCGCACAAGAGAGGTGGAATCCCCACCCTTACAAATAAAACGTTTTCTGTGAGTGCTAAGCGCTCTCTCCCCCTCCCCCCCCCCCCCCCCTTCCCAGGAGCTAAACTTAAACAACAGGGCAGATTTTCATCCATCCTGGAAAATCATACGTCCTCCGTGGAAGCAGATTCTGCTCATATTCACACAACCCCGAAATATTGCTTGGAAAGAAGCTCCAGCAAAACCAAAAGCGCCCTAGTCAAGTATTCGGTCTGTTGCAGGTGATGCTGAGCTAATTCCCACAGCGACGATGAGCAAAGAGGGAAAGTTATTTCCTAGAACTAGACAAAAAGCTTCACACAAGCAGTGTGGGGTAAGATTCCAGCCAATTGGCTGCTTCGTTCGGTATCGCTACTTCCTGCTCCTGATTACAGTGCTTCAGAACTGTACCGTTATGTTGCAAATATTGAATCAAATCAGGATACAAGGGCTTTCCTTTCTGGAACTTGAATAGCTTTCTCTGTATACAAAGCACACACTCCCATCCTCAACGCTACCTGGAAGAAAGCCCCTCGTGAAGCTTACTTCCAAGTAGGCCTGAGATTACCTCTGTAAAGTGCCCACAAATACTCAACAAACTGTGCAACAATTGAAAAGTTACCCATACCTTTTTTGATGACCGACTGGTCCAGCAAGTTCATGCCGCTGTTATTAGCATCTTCTACTGCCTAAGGACAGAGGGGGAGAAAGAAGGGGGGAAAATCACTATTCAAATTTCCCAGCACTTAGCAAAAGAACAAAGAGGTGCATAGAGCTGGACAAAGTCCCACACCATCTCAAATTCATTAATGGACCCTCATTATTTCCACGAAGAACAATTAATTGGGGAAATATACTTTTTCCCCAAGTTAAAATGGTATGAAAATGAAGCTTCCTTTTCTTAAGGGGATTTAGGGTGAACAGAAAACTTAAGGCTGTGATCCTTCTAATGATTTAAGAGGCCAAGTAACTCATCAGTGGTGCTCAGCCTTTATTCCCTGGAGCCTTACAATTTTGGCTTTGGTATCTGTGCAGCCCACTGACACTTGCAACTAAACTTTTGACGGGGCGACAAGAAATTAGAAGTGGGTGCAAGTTTGCTCGGCAAGAAAACTCTTGAATTTATCGCTGTTTATCCACTTCCCCTCTGACCTAGCTTTTATTGGAGTTCCCTATGCTCAGTAGGGCTTGTCCCAAGAAAATAGGTACAGAGTTTTGCTCTGGGAGAAAATAAACGAGGAACTCTTTGCATTCCTCCTTATAAAGATCAATGGCTTGCTGTAGATTTATTGCACAAGTTATGCCGCTGAGTCTCTGATGGATGTTGGAAATGGATTTAGATCTTGAAATCAACCAAAATTAGCACAAACTTGCATAAAAGTTACCCAACTCCCTCCAGTCCACCAACTTCAAGGATTACTGACTGGAGGAGGGGCACCACCCCAAACACAGTTCAGTATTTAACATGATCAAGCATTTAATATTTTTTTTTCTCATTTAAAGCAGATAACTGAACAAATAAAATATTATTTCAAGAGTTATTTCAGCATTTTGAGTTTATTACCACACTCCCTTTTGTGGGACAATTGACTTCAATGGATGAGAAGAGAGGGAAGAGGAAGAGAAATGATAATGACATAGAAGGCAATGCAAAGAAAATGAATTGTGGCAGGTCTCAAATATACTGTACATTATGACACTGAGCCACACGTAGTGGGAGTAAAGAGGTGATTCCAGCTTTTATTTATTTCTGTACAGTTGGACTCCAGCCCTTCTGGAGTTTGAGAGGGAACAAAGAATAGATGGGATGGGAGTAGTAACTGGTTGGCATAATTATCATTCTCCCTATAAGGGCAACTTTTACTTTTGACAAGCAGGAGTCTCCTTACTACCTTGTGGCTGCTACCTGTGGACAAGGAAGCAAGGGGCCCTCAACTTTTACAGGGAACTGCCATGTATACAAAAAAGGAATTAGAGCTCCAATGAGGCTTAATTTTAATATTGGTTTAGGTAGCCTGAGCTTTGTTATTTCCCAAAGGCTGATAAATTTGTATCTGGTATGCTTAGGATGCAAATCAAAGAACGGTAAACTCTGATTAATCACTAGCCAGTAGGGATGATAGGAGACCAACACTTCTGGACATTGTAGGGGGAGAGCAGTGTTAGTGTAAAGTGGCAAAAAATAAATAAATCAAGAGTGACAGCATCTTGTCTGACCAATACATTTTATTAGAGGTCATTAGCTTTCATGACATGCAGCTCACATAGAGCTCATGTCTTTTGGTGAAATGCTTTCAAACACTTCAGAAGAGCATCATTTTGGGGAGGTGTCCTTTCTATATTGGCAGATGCAGCGTTGCACCATACTGTACTCTCTTGGGAACCAGTCCTATGGAATGAAGGGGCTTCTGCTGCTAAGCGATGGGGCTGTGCTCTTAACATTCTCCTGAATGATAATTGCAGCTCCTTACATGTAGCAACTCGCAGTGGACAGAAGCCTCTTGAAAGGAGCAGGGGATCCCCCCCTGCAATCAATTAAGCCCCTCCCATTTGTATCAGAAACATTTCCTGCTACAATTGTATGAACCCAGCCAGCCTGAATCTGCCTCAGTTTATCAACAGAGATTCTTAATTTCAGAAGTAGGTTCCCTGTTTTCTCTGCCATTAAATAGACAAATTAGCTATCGTGGCTCAATGATAAGAACAAATAGAAAGGCCATATGTAACTAGAATATATCGTTCCCCACTTTCTTATAGATGGCAAGAACATGATCTGGTCACGCCCTGTCTCTTTTGCTTCTCAGCCCAAGTTAAATATTAAGTTCCCTTAAGTTTACATCAATTTAGGTGGTTGTTTTATAAAAGTTATAGGCTGTCTCGCACTGCCCATTATCTCAAAAATGGTTAATATATTTTAGATCAAGGCATTGTGTGAAGCCAACCATGGTAATTAATTCAGTGCATCCTAGAAATTCAGAAAATAGTGTTGAGTAAACCATTGTTCAATTAACCTTAAATGTCTTGAATAACCACAGTCATATTTCAGAGGAGGACAGCTGAAATCCAAGGAATTAACTTTGTTCCTCCAAGGCCGTAGGCTCATTCAGTTGCTCCAGAGTTTCAGAGAACATAAGAAAGCTTTGAGCAGGACTCCCAATAATTATGCATGATAGTCAAGGAACAAGATTCAACATAGAACTGGAAACTGAACATACATCTATGAAATCAACCCACTCCAGAGTTTTGGGGCTGAGCCACTAAGGGACCAAGTATGGTTCTAGGCACCTTGTGCCCTAAACCACGGCCAACATTTCTGACTCTCCATTTGGCTGGCAGCCACCATTCCACGCCATTCAAGGTTTTCTGCATCACCCAGGTCCAGTCACTTATAATTTGGTCCTAAACACATTGACCTGGAAGCAGGCAAGACAGATTGAAGAGACCAGAATTCCAAGCAGCCTTCTTCGTCCTCCAGCTCCCAATGTCAAAGACTCATCCCCACCATCTGGGAATTTCACTGCCTTCAGAGAGGTTGTGATCTTCTTGGGCCACATTTTACTTTGTGGCTTTTTCTTGGCAGTGGCACATTGGCATGACAGGACTAATGCGTCATCAACTTCCTTCCTTCCTTCCATTGATATAGCTGCTCATCACATGGGATTCGCATCCTACCCTGACCCCTAAACTCAGCCGGAACACCACATCCCATCCCCAGCACTCAGTCAGAGTGTGATGGGTGAACCGCACCAGTAGTTCTTGCATCTGCAATGCTATTAAATCTGGGGGGGGGAAACTTGCCCACCGCAACCTCTCAGCTGGGAGGAAGTTAGAAGCTCCCGTAAAGTGATTAAAGATGAAGTGTTGCCATGCTCCTTCCCCCTCCTCCCTTTTATAGTTTCAAGTGAGCTTTTAAGAATGTAAGAAAAAGTTTCACTGGCTCAGCAGTGGCTCTCCGAAGACCCACAAGATCTCACTTTCTTCATTGGTAGGTTTACTTTATGCCGGTAGTGTTTGAGGAAGAGGGTGGGTTTTCAACTGCATGCGTCATTTTCTTCCAGGACAGAATGAAATGCGAATCTGCCAATTTGGCATTATTCTGGGTTCGCTATACTAACATCCTTCCATCTTCGCGGAGATGGAAGGCGGATGAGTGGTGCTAACTTCGGACAAGGGTTCCACAGGACCTCCGCTCCTTTCCGACTCCCCTCTCTCCCCCACTCCACAATGTGGTTGAGCTGTTGTAGTTAATGAGAAGAGTCTTGTCTGATTTTCTATCTAATTACGGCCGCCTGCTGGGTTTTTGTACAGGATATTCGCGCAGCATGCTGGCAGTTAATAGTCACAGAGAGAACCGTAAAGATTTAATTAGGACTGGGCGCGGAAACGTGGAAAGAAGCATGCGCGTGCACGGATACCCACCCACCTAACACAAACTCCCCCCCACACACACACCCCTCACACTTTTAATTCTTAGGTTTCTTTAATTGCAGGATTCACTTCCAGAATTCCTTTCCAGAGGCACTTCAGCTCCCAGAATTCCCTGGGCCTATTCCGGCTAGGGAAGATGGGAGCTGAAGTCCAAGCTGAAGTGGGCAGTGGATTGGGAAAGATTCGGATGTTTCGCCAGCCGCAAAACTTGATCTCTTCAACTCCTGTTAGGAGAGGCGGCAAGACAGAGGAGAAAGGTTGGAGCGGAGAAGAGAGATCACGAATGACCCACCACCAATTGAAGACATTTCTTCCCAGTCGACTTAATAAAATCAGGGTGAAGTGGGGGGGGGGGACTGAGCGCGAGGGGAGACGTCTCTAGCTTCCTCTTGAACGCTTGCTCGGAAGTGAGCATCTTGCATTGCCAAGGGATTCGTTTCCACATCAATTTGCAAACGTGGGGTTGCAACCTGATGCACGCTCCTTGAGCTCCGTGGGAGACACGTGCATGAGAACGCCCCATCAAGGCGTTCTGTTTCTGTCAGAGGGAATTCCTGGGGCTACCCTTCCCTTCTCCAGGCTAAAGAGAGCGCGGCTGCAATTGGACGGCGAACCTGTCTCTGAAACAAAATTGACCCACCACGAGAGAAGCCGAAACGCACGCTTGGCAAACTTGCAACACCAATCTACTTGGGAAGCAGCAAGGCCCACGGCTGAAAACTGTGGTGGCGTGGGGAGTAAGCATTCTGGTTTCCCTTTCATCTTCTTCCAGGTAATAGAATTTGCAACGGAAGTGATAAGCGAAGCAAAACCAGTGCACGGCTGTGGTGATGGCAATGTGTACCCGAGAGTCCTATCCGACGTTTCTAATAATAATCTCATACATACCCTTACTCTCTCTCTCCCACACACAGACACGCTGTCATGTAGACAGCACTCTGCGTGAGTGTATATCAAACTCGATATCATAGATAAGTTGACCTTCATATTTTAATTAAAGGCCAGTCAAAATTGCAAGCATCTTCCTGGCCTTCGCAAGTCGCACGTGTGTATGTTGTAACATGTTCTATCGATCATGTTCTCCCTTCTAATTTTAATTTACAAAGGAAATTATGAAATACCAAGCTCCCCGGTATAACGATTGTTACCTATAGGTATACATATATTTTAAGAGTCCAATCCTTATATCTATTTAGAAATAAGTGTCACTGAACTTCGAAGTGAAATTTTTATTTTGAAAATTACAAGAATTCCACCTAATAACCGAAACTCTTAACCATTCGTGAATTCCTGCCCACGGAATTCTGCAACTCTCTGCAACTAAAGAATCCAACTTAGAATGGACAGGTCATAGTGGTATCTGTAGAGGCAGCAAATTTAATCCGTTTAACTATGGCACCTGTCAGTCTCGCTTCAGTCAGCGTACTTACAGCAGAATAAATGGGATGGGTCTCTTCAACCCTATTAACACCAACATACATTTTTAAAAAAAATCGTCTAAAACAACTTAAAATTGGATCTCTTAAGGGGATAACGGAATGTTTGGACAATCTTGTTCTCCGCTCTTTCAACAGTGTTTTACCCTTACAGGCCAGTCATTTTTAGAGGAACCCAATCCCACCGAATTGATGGGGAAAATCCTAGTCTATGATCTCAAACGGGGGTTTAACTTTTCCCGAGATTACATTGTTTTTGAGCCGATCCATGACTTAAATAGCTTCTTGCCACTACTTCTCACAGAGAAATCTAATTTCTTAAAAAACAAAGAGAGAGGGGGGGGAGGGGGGAGAGACTGCATGACCGGGGCGATGTGTGGAGGACCCAATCTTATTGACCCAAGACCCTGCAATTTACACACACACACACACACGGTCTTGATTACAGCAACCCACAGCCCTGTTGGATCAACTTTCGGGGCACTCTCTCCGCTCTAGGCACCTTTGGCTTAGAAGCCAGTAGCTTGGAACGCAATTAAATTCTCTTTAGAATAAGCCTGCAAAAGCCTGGGCTGCACGTGGCCAGGGGCAGAAATCTACACACCGGAAGATCCGCCTTTCTTTTTTCAGAAGAACAGATAAAGTGATGGGGCGCGGGGTGCGTATTTCTCCTTAATTTCTCCCATCTCTACTTGCCTGATTTCTTTTGGTCACAGTCATACACATTCCAATTCAGCCGACTTTAAGTGAAGGGGAACAAGATGTATTTTCTTTCAGCTTCCCCCACCCCCAGAAGCCAAATAAAGTCGTGTATTATAATATGGGAGACACCCCAGGTTCTCCTTATCTCGATTCAGCTAAATTCTAAATAAACAGACACTCGACTTAGAAAGATGAGAAGAACTATTAGAAGGGAAAACAAGGTATCGAACTTAATCTGGCAAACGTCCTTGAAAATGGAACATATCGCAGGACCTTCCCTTTCTCTGCTTTTACTCCCGAAGGTGAATCTCTAAGCGGGCGGGTTGATTTTCTACGATAATTCCTGCTAAGCAGTTTCTTGTCTGCAAAGGCATAGTTTCAGAAATTTTATAATAAGTGTATTTCAAAATTAAATTGCCTTCTTTTGCAAAGACACTTACACCTAATCGGGGAAGTAAGGGAATAATTGGTTATTATAATATCGATCCTCGATGAGAGCCCTCCGGGACTCCAGGTTTGGGATAGAGCAGGGGGTAAATCTATGGTCAAAGTGGGCAGTCAGGTTCTTTTTCCAAGAAGGCCTTTTCTTATGATGTGGCTCAGTTCATTGCTTTTTCTCATTCGCTCTGGAAGTTTTAAGAAATAGAAAAAGGAAGGCTCCGTTTTGCCTAGCCGAGGTTACCCTTCAGGGGAAAAGCCAGGATCATGTCTGTTAAATCGGAGGAGCTTGCCTCAGGCAATTGCACGCCGCAATCCGGAAAGGGTTAGCCGAAAACGCAGCAGAAAACAACCCCGATTGCGGGGAAACGCAAAACCTTCGTGCTTCCCCGCGTCCCACTTCCTATCGGATGAGCTGCAAAACATGCGGTTTTCTCCATACTGTTTGCTGAAAACACACGAGAGAGAGGGAGAGGGGTAGAGGGGGAGAAGGAGAGGGAGAGGGAGAGGGAGAGGGGGAGGGAGGGAGAGGAAGGGAGGGAGGGAGAGGGAGGGAGGAAGGGAGGGAGATGTGCCCAGGGTCCGGCTTCAAGGCCAGAATCCATCGAAGCTCAGTAGCTAAGAAGAAGCCACACAATATAGGCTGAAGGCGACACCCTTTTCCTTTCCCTTCCCCACCAAAAGACACCGTATTAACACTGCCAGCTTCTTTGGTCAGGTTAACCTGTCAAGTTCTTCAGACTTGTTTATCTAAATTGGAAAGGGGGAAAGCCGGACTAAAACTGAGCCAGGCCCCCGGTGCTGCGACGGACTGGGACTCAAAGTCCTGGACTTCCCCAAGCTGGCCTGGAATGTAAATCTTCCTGCCCAGCCTTTTTCTTCGAAGGCCCGAAGCCAGCCTAGGAGGATAGGGGAGAATAGCGTGGTAGGGATCTGCAAGGTTGGAGTTGGGATCTCGCCATTTCTTTGAGCATCCTCGAGAGTCCGGAGTCGGCCAGCTGGGTGCTCGCCCCGTCTTTGAGAGCCGGTTTGAGAGCCGCTAAGTAGAAATGAGTTCCTTGTGGTTAGGGAAAATGTGACAGGACCAGGCCTTCTAGGGTTGGGCAGAAACTTTGCCGCCGCTGGCTGGGTCTGGGTCTGGAACAAGGCAGCGCAGCAGTTCCAGTGGAACCCAGTCGCGCCTCTGGCAACTGGCCGCCGCACGAAGGGGCGGACTCGCCTCTTGCAAACGCCAGGCCTGCTCCGGAGCCTGGCCCGTCAAAGTTGCCTGGGGCAGAAGAGCCCTTTTAGGCCACTTCGCCGGACTGATGGATCGTGGCATCCAACCCAGCCTGCACTCGTATCAGGGTGGCTTTCTAGCCTCAAAAGCCTCCCGGGGTTCCAAGGAACTATGAGCCTAGTCTTAGCCGGTTCCGGAGCGCGATCCCCAACGCCTCAGCCCTCCCGCGAGGACTTACCTGCACATCCTCCATGCCGGGATGCCCGATGCCGTGGAGGGAAAGCGCGTCGCCCATGCCGGAGTCCAGGCCATGATGAGCAGAATGGAGAAGGACGTCTGGCCGCCGGACGGAGTGGTAGTCCCGTCGCGGGTCGAGGCCCGAGAGCTGCGGCAAAGATGCCCGTGGCTGGGGCAGCAGCGAGCCGGCCTCGGAGCCCACTTCTTGCCGCTGTCGCTGCCCCCAGGGATGCTGCTGGGGCTGGTGCAGCGGGTTCAGGGCGTAGGGGTCGTTGACGTGGGAGTAAGGGTCCTGGCTCTGGTGGTAAGGAAGAGGCTGGTAGGGCGGCGGGAAGTAGGGCGGCTGGAAGTCCGAGGAGGGGGTGTGAGAGAGCGGAGGGGCGCTGGAGTAAGGGCCTTGCGAGACCGACCCCAGCTGGGACAGCCGGGAACTGTGGCTGGGGACTCCATCGTGCCGGTCCTGGAGGGAGCAGTTC
The DNA here is from genome assembly GCA_003457575.1 of Thermophis baileyi. NCBI lineage: Eukaryota > Metazoa > Chordata > Lepidosauria > Squamata > Dipsadidae > Thermophis > Thermophis baileyi. The sequence goes on along the minus strand of QLTV01002975.1, from coordinate 3,288,870 downwards.
AGGCCCCAGACAGAGATACAAACAAAAAAAGCAGAGAGAAAGAGAGAGGCGTTTTAAAAAGTCATCCTGTATGATTTTTAAAAAAACACCACTCATCCTAAAGTGCTCCTATTTCTCCCAATGTACTGACGGTGATGGTCGCCATGTGCCATAGGAGTCAATGTAAATATTTCCCTGGGATTAATAACCGTTTGTTTCTTATCTTCTCCCCATACATTCAACTATAATCATAACACACCTAAATGGCCTTTTAAAGCCCAACGCTCAAGGGGGATAATGAGCATGAGGTTGAGGATGATGATAAAATTGATTATTATTTTTAAAAAAGTTCACCAAAAGGCTTAAATTGCACCAGGAAGAATGATGACAGCAATAACAACAATATAATGCTGCTTGAGCAAACTGATAGCATATGAATAAATATGAACGTATATAAAACCATCAATTGCTTCAGGGGGAAAAAAAATCTTTAAAACGTGAGAAGAAATCAACAAAGGGGCCATCCACTCATGTTTTGGATGGCAGGACATTTGACCAGGAGGCTATAATTCTAAGGGCAGGAAGATATAAAAACAGCATTAACCAAAACGTTTCTCAAAGAAACTCAACTTCAAAAGGAAAAAAAAAATGGTCGCATGGACAAATAAGTCTGTTTCTGGTCCGAAATAAACGTATTGGTCTTGGACTCTTTACACTCTCCCCCAAATTACATTTGTCTCTGACAGAAAAAAAAATATTACTAAATGACTATAAAAAGAGTATATATTAACGATTATCCCTAACGACTTGAAAAATAATAATTAAAATGTCAACGAATATTCTTATAACACTGGTATATACTATAACTGAAACAAAGCTGCAGTTTTAGACTCCCCCACACACACATACACCAGAAAATGTAGCTCCTTTTCTTAACAGCAATATCTCCTTCCTTCCCTGAAAAAGTTTCCCCTCCCCGATCCCCCCTCCCCATTCCCAGTTCAAATGAAGAACAACACACAATGCAAAATGGAGAAGCAGCTGCAAGCATCTTCCAATTATTGTGCTAAATTACCAAGCCAAAGGCGTTGAGAGAGAGGGAGAGAGAGAGAGGGAGAGAGAGAGAGAGAGAGAGAGAGCGAGAGAGAGAGAGAGAGAGAGAGAGAGAGAGAGAGAGAGAGAGAGAGAAAGGCGAAGAGAGAGAAGGAATGAGAGAGGGTCTAGAGGCAAGGCACCGAGGGGCAAAGAGAATAGGGCAATTTTAAATCATAACACAGACCCAACTCACCATAGCGGAATAGGTGTGGACTAACATCTGGAAATTTGTTTAAAAAATCTTGAAACAGGTAAAAATAAAATAGCAGTAGAATACTACTACTACTACTAATAATAATAAATTAATATTAATAATTCTAGTAACAAGGAGAGGGGCGGTATCAAGAAAATCTGCAAAGGACCTTGGTGCACCCAGGAGAACAGCTGGAAGTATTTCCGAGTCTATCCATCAAAACCAAAATTTGGAGGAAAATATGTATGGAGAGAATCTACGGTCAGCGAAGAGCGTCCTCGTGTTGGGGGCCCCCCTCCCCGCCCGTTGCGCTTCCAGAGGCAATCCTCTTCAACCCAAGGCAAGCTTCAGACTGCTCCAGTGCCCCTTTCTCCTTTCCCTTCCCTACGCCGCCTCATAATAATTGATATTCATGACTATTAATATTACACGACTACTTTAAAGGGAGAATGCAAGGCCAAATGGAGCGTGAAGGCTTTGCAGGCAGCTCGAGAGCTCCCCTCGTATTGTAAATGACGTTCATTCAGTGGAGAATTACTAGATGTAATCAGACGAGGGGGCTGGCGGAGGCAGAGCTGGGGGAGAGCGAGAGGGAAGGGACAAAAAAAGTTGAGCGGGCAAGAGGCAGAACTTCTATTAATTTGAACAGGGGAAGACGTGTAAACGAGGCACTACTGATCTGAAGCAAGGAAGTGATCTGGAGCAACGCTAGAGGCAAAAAGAAAGGAGGGAGAAAATCATATTTCCCTTTTCTCTCTCTTCCCCCCCCCCGGTTTTTTTTTTTTTACATTTAATTATAGATTCCAAATACGAAGGAAAATCGATTGCCCTCGGTGCTTTTGTTCTGATTTTTAAAGCAAATAAGAGCTTCTCCAAACTTGTCATTTTTTTTTTAAACATTTAAAGGCAGCCAAAGCGATTTGTTTACAGAAGCAATTAAGCTTATGAAAAGAAAAAAAAAGGAAAAAAAAAGAAAGGGAAGTCAACCGAAGTCTGCTATAGATTGGCGAGGTTTTGCAACGGGCTCCCGAAAGCCAGCCAGGGTACCTGACCGAGTGTGCGCCCGCCCAAGATACATTTACTTTGCCTCTGGCAGCTGCTGTGTCAAAAAGGCTCCCAGCAGTCACCTGGACAGAACCTGTATGCAATGATTCCAAAGAAAAACCAAATTTATAGTTCTCTCGCAAAGCCAGAGGCGACAGAAAACCTTTCTCACGTTACAAGAGCTGCTGTCCTACCCTGGCAACCGCGCCAGTTAAAAGTTCAACACTGTTTCCTAAACGTCTTCTCGGTCGGCAAAGCCCCAAATCAGTTTCAGGAGAAACTTAGATGCCTGAGTTCCGAAAAAAAATATATCATTACTTTACCACTATTCAATCTTGCATTTTAAAGCTTGGCCGATTTGATGTACGCAAGGAAAGCGGAAGGATTCCCTACACGAGGGTGGG
>QLTV01002975.1:3258587-3280878 GCA_003457575.1 Thermophis baileyi | reverse complement strand
TGGTTTGTTGGGGGGGGGGGGGGGGGGGTGGGGGGGGGGGGGGCGAATAAAAGCTGGGATTTAAACACATCAAGACCCGTAGAGTCACGTTCCTTGGGACTTCTACCGCACTGTATATTCCAATGCACTGCCTCTAAAATGCGATGTAAGGTGTGGGAAACGCCAACACACCGTTGAAGGCAATTTAGCCGCGTAGGTTTAATATGTCAAGAGAACTTGGCACGGCAGAAAAATTACAGTCGAGGGACCTGCCTTTCTACGGGCTAAAACAGATCCTCGAACCCCTATTAATGGGAAGCTTGAGTGTTAAACCAGCGGCGGCGGCGGCGGCGGCTGGGGGGCGGTGGGGAGGGAAGAGACCTGTAATTCAACAGGACAACAGCGCCCTCTATGGGCTCTTGCAAGCTGCAAGCAGTTGAAATCAACCTTTCGGTTTTTTAAACGCACACCGGGGGCGGGGCGCGGGGCGCGGGGGGGATGGCAGGAAGCTGTCCTCTCCTTTATGAGAAGAAAGATGAAAGCGAACGTGGTATTTTAAACAACGTTTTGGTGTAAGGTGTTTGGCTAGGTTGGGAAGGTTTAGATTCAAACCCATCCTCAGCAACAGAAGCCAATCCCCCTTTATCGAGTGGTTTGTTGTGGGTGGGGTGGTGGTGGTGGAAGCGGGAGCGCTGTGCATGTTGGACTTGCGCTCCTGGGGAACAGGCGGGATAGAAATCTGACAAAGAACATAATTCTACGGTGATTCGAGCTGCAGCCATGGATGTGGCTGAAGGACGTTCGTGTGTGTATGCAAAGGTTCGGAGGACCGCTCGTTATTCAGCTGTACTAACCCAAGACACCTGTGGCCACTCCGCAATTTAGAAGCGTCTCTAACGCTCTTTCCTCCGCCCTGTCCCTATCCCGCTTTTTTTTTTTACTCGGGGGACGGGACGGGACGGAAATATATATATTTTCCCCCCGTTTGCCGTTTCCAATGCAGTGAGATGTTTGGTTCCAGCAAAGATCTGCTGGGAGTTTTCTATTCTTTCTTTTGAGTAAGCGGCTCCCTGTAGAGTCGACGGACGCAGCCCGGGAACGCCGAGGTCATCAGGGAACGGGCATTTAATTCGGCCTCGGTTTTGAAACCATTTCTTTTCGCGCCCTCTGCTGGAGGTCGTAGGCGTTTTTCCGCGCCGCTCTTTAAAACTCTGCGGCTCGATTTTGATCTCTTTCAGATAACGAGAGGATTCAGAATAATTGTATTCTTCTGTTGTCTAGAAACTGTATATTCCCTTTTTAGCACGATGGTCCAATTTTGGTTTTACGGAAGCAGGGGCAGGCGTTATTGGAGCTAATCCGAATGAACGGAACCACATTTCTAAATTAGTGCTGGAGTGCCTCAGTCCCATTTTAAAAATAACATCTTTTATTTCGAACATCTTAACTACTAAAAATTCCAGAAAATGTAGGAAATAGTGACATTGAAATTTCAGCGTGCTTTTTTTATTCAGAAACATGTACATGTGGAGTTCAAAAATCAGCCACTGGATAGAAATGAATAATACGTGTACAATTATTTCATTAAACTTGTATGTCCCTCAATCTTAAACAGCTCAGAGATATTCTTTATATCTCATATTTTTATATGTCATGTGATTTTCACAGAAGCATAACATTCATCTGCAAAGTTGATTTTCAGATACAAAATGTAAAAAAGTATCGTTTTAGCAGAAGACATTTTAATTTTTTTTAAAGGGATGCTGAGGTTAATGATTAAATGTGTGAGACTGTATAAAATATAGCCTCAAACTCCACAATGTTCTCTTTCTATTTCAGGCAGCAATTCATTACATTAAGAATATATTCTCACTTCGTTGTATACAATTGAGAAGGGGGTGCATTAGAAATGTGACCCGGGGTGGGGGGAACTGAACGCAGTGGGAATGGGCTACTTAAGAACAGGGTCTGATGTTGGTATAAAATACATTTTCTCATGTCTTATTTTTTCAGGAGCTGTCCCATGTAAATCTAGGAAAATAATTCAAGGTGGATATAACTAAAGCACCAGGCTGGTTTAAGTATACCAAGAACAGATGCGCCTGGGCCACCAGCCCAAACTCTTCATACTAATCAATGACTGAGCATTTAAATGAACTTTCAAGCTATGAGTCTGATCGCTTCAAGGGGGTGCATTCCCCAGTACAACAGCTGACATTGCTGCTTTGTAAATTTCCTATTCAGTATGCCCCTTTCTTACCAGGATTAAATTTCAATTTGTTTACTCCCGTCCAAGTATCCACCACATTTCAAGTGCTGACTCAGAATGTCCACAGAATACAATGAAATTGAAATACAAAACACAGTGGCATTAGTTTTCAGTAGAATGAAAATCCAGTGCCTGTCACTGGTGGAGCTTCTCCCCCCCCCCAGGAGATCTAAACAGGTATTGAAAAGCAAAAGAGGCCAAAAGCACAGGCCAAAGATTAGGTGTGCACCCCTTAGAACCATTTTAATATTTATCTCTATAGAACAGAGGTCAACTTTAAGACTTGTAGACTTCAACTCCCAGAATTCTCCAGCCAGCATAGCAGCATAGGGCAGCATAGCTGGCTGGAGAATTCTGGGAGTTGAAGTCCACAAGTCTTAAAGTTGCCAAGTTTGGGGACCCCTGCTATAGAAGAAAAGATTTCTGACTAATTATATCCCATCAAGTGGCTTTCAACCCCTAGGGACCACATAAAAAGCTATCACAAAATTGAGCAATCCCTCCAAAAAGCTGATTCAGAAGATACCATGGGCAATATTTGAAAGTCAGATCATAAATCAAGGCACTGCCTTATTCTGCTCCCACTTTGTAAACCCAGGACAAGATTTTCTGTCCATACACCTTTCCACCACCAAAGCAAACATGTCAACATTCTTGACATGTTAAATCACTGAGCTGTCTCTGCAAAGGACACCTCTTGGAGACCGGCCTGGAGTTTTCTCCAAATACCCAATAGAGTTATAAGACACTGTAGCCTATTCAATTTAGCAGTTTTTTGCTACCTTCTCAAAACAATTTTGACTGGCACTGGTAATGGCCAAAGAAACTTCTGTACAAAGATATAAAGCCTCTGTGAGCTGTTGCAAATGCTAGTCAAGACTGGAAAGCTATGCCAAGCATCCTTTGAAGAAAATTAAGTTTCTTCTTTGCTTCCATATTGAGAACTGCAATGTCCTGTTCTCTGCAATGAAACAAATTTGGGCTAGTGTGCGTATCCCTAGTATTTATTTTGGAACACACATAATTATTACGGGTATTATTGTGCACAGTCAGCAGATACTTAGACTAGACCTGGAATTGAGATCTTCCTATGGATATAGGATAGGCAGGTATTGTTTAATAATAGTAAAGGTATTGTCACATGATGTAAACTGTTTCAAATAAAGTTGCTTTTGCAATCAATTCGTGATTTTATCACTGTCAACGTTATTCAAGTGATGCTTCACAGTGGTGATATTTTGGCATTGCACCAGAGGTGGGTTCTGGATCCTTTTGCTGCCGGTTCACTCAGGGTCACGCCGTGCACACCCGCCGCAATCAAAAATTAGCTTCTACGCATGCGCAGAAGCAAAATCCAAGATGGTGGCGCCCACGGAGACACCGACAGAACCGGCTCCGTGATGTCATCGCCGAGTTACTAATGGTTCTAAAGAACCGGATAGAACCGGTAGGAATCCACCTCTGCATTGCACCCAAGGCACATCTATCTTTGCTTTCTTTTGCCCCAGTTGTTCTACTTCTAATTGCAGATTCTTGTGACCCCCCCCCCCCAATACTTTGTCTTTCTTCTGCCGTGTCCAAGTACTGCAATGTCCACTATCCAGACATATTGTTTGGTCTTTCTGATCAATAATTAAGTCTAAGGTGTTATGTGGCGGGTGCTTGTCTGTTTGAATACTAAAGTCCCAGAGCACTTTAGATTCTTCATATTCTATTTCTCTATTTTGTGGTCTTGCCAGTTCTTGCTTGCAGGCAAGTGGTATTTCTTACATCCATTAAAATGCACCATATCTGCTATTTTGCCATGCTATTGTTTGCAGTCAGACTATATGATTTTCTTGCAGCAGCTAATTGTGGCTCTTTGTTCTTTTTTTTTTTTTTTTTTTTTTTGCAGAGGCAGCAGTTGCTATCAATTCTGGCTTTGTATATATGTGTTCTAAAAAAAAAAACATCCCAAAGAAAAAATAACAGGACAATGATCAGCACATCAACGGCCCATTTATAATACAAAATAAAGTATTCAGAGAAATAGAAATGGAAACTGAAGCCTTGCCAGAAGTAACCCAGAAGCAAAAGAGAGAGAGTCTGGCCCGAAGTCACTCATTCAGCTTTCATACCTAAAGTGGGACTAGAACTCACAATCTCCTGTTTCTAGGTCAGCACCTTCAACACTATACCCAAAGGTGGGATTCAGCAGGTTCTGACCAGTTCTGGAGAACCGGTAGTGGAAATTTTGAGTAGTTCAGAGAACCGGTAAATACCAGCTCTGACTGGCCCCGCCCCCATCTATTATCTGCCTCCCGAGTCCCAGCTGATCGGGAGGAAATGGGGATTTTGCATTAACTTTCCCCTGGAGTGGGGAGGGAATGGAGATTTTACAGTATCCTTCCCCTGCCACGCCCACCAAGTCATGTCACGCCCACCAAGCCACACCCACAGAACCAGTAGTAAAAATTTTTGAATCCCACCACTGACTATACCAAACTAGCTGTGGACACGTGATCACATTTGTGCTATGTGGTAGAAAGGACTCTTTCCATCTACAGACAATCAAATTTCAATAACAGTGGATTTCAAGAGAAATGTCCTGCACACGCGCGCACGCGCGCACACACACACAAATTAATATCCAATCCATAGGGCAGAACTATTATTTTTTCCTACTGCTATCTTCATCCTGTGCATAACCAGTTGAAAGTAAGCTTCATTGCTGAGGTTACACATTATAGACTAATTCAGAGATGGAAAACATGCCATCTCCCCACCCTCAAACAGTTGGAAGGCCAAAGGTGACAACTGGAGGTGGGGGGAGAGAAGTAAACAGCATTCAAATTTTTAATAGTGGGAATGGAAGCCAGAAATGAGAAATTTGTGGGAAGAAATTTGCTTCCCCCCCCCCCCCACTTAGGCTGTTCCTCAACTGTCCCAAAGTTCTCAAAAATTGCATTGTTGAAATTTGGTGTCAAAATGGTCAAATTTTGGTGATGTCTTTAATCTGCTTAGGGAAGAGGGGATTGTATCTTTTGAGCATGGGAACTGGAGCCACAAACATTTCAAATTCAATTATTGATTTTAGGATGCAGACAATGAGTACTTAGTGCCATGGCTTGACTCTTGACGGTTTGGAACAAAACATTAAACCTTATTGTTTAGGTTATGCCATTTTACAGAGGACATGGTTTTGCTTGTTTGTTTAGTCCTTTTATTCTCCTTCAAATAATACTCCAAACCATCTGTCTATTTGTATCCTGTTATGTATCTTCCCTGGTTATTTTTTTAAAAGTTTAGAATGATTTAAAATTAAATGCACAATCAAACACATTCACAGTTCTATTCCTGTATCATCCCCCCTCCATTAATATTTTTAAATAAACCAGCCAGAAAACTGTATAGAAAAACCGTATAGTGTTAATGAAATATAGTACAATATGTCACCGAATACTAAGCAATGTTCTTAGAATGTCTTTGCTTAGGTCCCTCAGCTGCAATAAAAACAAACAGTTTTTTGACAACTCAAAGAGTGCCTCCTTTTTATATTGTAAACTGAAGTGCCCCGTAATCCATTTAATCCAATGCATCCGGGAAAGGAGACTTTAATCTACGAAATGAAACGTTATAATATGGAATAGTACCTCCAGCCTCACCTGAAGAATCCAACCTGGTTTGTATCATAATGTAATAACTGCTTTTCAGTTGCTGCTGTTTGATAAAAAAAGTAGTCTTCTCATAGTTTTCATAGACTCGGTAATACAATGCTTGTCTTCTGTATAGGAATGTATTTTCATTTCATGAATATATTAACCACTAGGGGGCACTGAAAATCTCCCAAATAATATTTTGAGTGCAAGAAGGTTGTTAAGAAAAGATGTCATCACAGTTTTGGTTAAGGAAATAGAAAAAAAAATAATACATGAAATCAAAGAAGGAGAAATTAGGTACAACTGCAAAAGTAGATAATGTAATATGATTTGAAGAGGATGGATACATGTATATGTATATGTGTATGTGTATATATGTACATATGATTTGCATGCGCGTACACACACACACGCACACACACAAACGCACACACACACAGTGTGTGGAAGAAACTTGATAGTAATTTATCAGGATCCAGGAAGGCATTTCCCCTTGCCCCCTGCTGCAAACGGCTAGCATCTTCCCATATTTTAGAATAGAAATCTGAGATCTTTATGATACCAGGCATGCGATCTTTCCCTATAAAAGACGTAAGGCTACATTTATCAAAGCAGACATCCTCTTAGAAATGACCTTGATATCCCCTGTCTCTTATTCATACCTTAAAAAAAATAAAAATAAACACGCACACATACACACACAAAAGAAAATGTCATTTCACAAGAAGAAAAGAAATCTAAATGTATTTAATGATTAAAATAAACTAAAATAAAAAAAACACCAATATAGGACCCATGTAATAACTACAGATCACAATATAAAGTCAATTCAGTCCTGAAAGTTATGATTAATAGAAAGATATAGAAAGATATTTCAATTCCCCCCCTCCTTTTCAGAACACAGAAACTTTTCACAAATAGGTAATGAACCAGCGGTGAAATCTACTTACCTTCCCTACCGGTTTTGAAGCGGTTGCTCCGCATGCATGCTTTTTGACCCGCGCTCTGCTCATGCACGGGCTTTTTCACCCTCTGCGCATGCGCAGAAAACTTTGCGCATGCGCAGAGGGTAAAAAACAAGAAAATGGTGATGTCCGGTTGGGTGGGCAGAGCCTCGTGCTGCCGTGGCTACCGGTTCTCCGAACCACCGGCGGGCGCCGCTAACGGTACGCCCGTACCGGGCCGAACCGGTAGCATTTCATCCCTGTAATGAACTCATATCCTAGATCCATTCCTCAAAATCAGGGAAGTAAGTTCTTTTCCCAGTAAATTCCATGTTTTACGAATGTACTTCAACATCACATTGAGATTCTTTACCATAATATTTATTTTAAAAATTGTACTGGCATACAGTATGTAGCTATTTAAAATCAAACAAGACTATAGCTGCATACTAAGACTGAATCATACAAGTTTTAAAAACTCCTGCAACTTGCTTACAGTCCCAACATTTAAAAAAATGTAATGCCCACTTCTTTTTAAACATTAATTGAGGGGTTCAATAAATTACCCAATGGTAAAAATTTGGAGGCTGCTAGAGTAGATGAACCATATTAATTAAATTAGTATATGTTTCAATTGTATGCATTACTAAATGAATATTGCAGGTAATTGGTACTCAACATGCAATCTCTCAAAAGCCTTTAAAACAACCATTAGAAATCAACCAATGTAAAATGTTGATCAATGTTTAGCCCAAACATACAAAAAAAAAAAATTCCATCTTCCAACTATTTGTTCTACAATGTCAATTTCTTTTGTGATTCTGGATCAAAAAGTGACCTCTACTTATTAATAAACCAAAAGTGCCTGTCAGGTTTCAAAACTAAAAATGATCATCCCTGTTTAATATAACTGGACGATAAACTTGCCAAAATTTGAAAAATGTTACACGTTTGCTTTTCATATGATTCCCGAAGAAGAAAATAATACAAGTTTAACTCCAAAGGGGAAAAAGACATTACAATAATATCCCTATAATACTGTTGAAAATCTGGAAGATTAAAGCTGCCATCATCATAAAATAACCTGGATTTGGCCAAAGGTATTTGAGCGAATTTAGCTTGTCATAAAAATTTTTCTCATTAGCTTACTTATCTGCTTAAGATATCGAATAGGAAGTAACGTAAGAACCTCTTTTTAGATTGATGTAATGTTCATTTTGATAACATTACATTTGCCCCAGAGGATGGATTTTTTTAACCTTTGGGTTATAGCTACTGAAATTGCATTTATACTTTTAGAAATGTTTAATTCAACATATAGTGCTCAGTACTTTGGAACACCCAATTTAAGCTTTGCTATTATAAATGCTTGATATGGCTCATCGATGGGTTTCTAGCATGTAACAGAATCTTTAACCATCTTTTCCATCTGTATACGATTATAGTCTCAGAGTCTCTCCTTTGCTAAGGCACAAGTGATAATGGATCCCTTGGTGCCTCCATCAGGGGATCCCTTAAATGCATTCCAGAGAGTTAACAAGTTGATTGTGCCTGTTTTATTTTTCAGAAAAAGAATACATTTCCTTCTTAATATATTCCACAAATTGACAATCTCTTAGGAGGGAAATATTCTGGTACCATCTGGAATTGACTGATTTATGATGATTAAATTTTAGTATTAAGAGTCACTGAAACATGATAGGGCCTATTGTAGAGTCCATAACTTGATTTACCAAAAAAAAAAAAAAAAGCTAAATCTTAAGGCTGAAACATTTTAATGCACATATGATAATATTGGTCATGGGTGTCAAACTCGCGGCGTCACGTTGCCGTAACGTGACGTTTCACGATGTTTTTCCCATTTGCAGAGCTGGGGTGGACGTGGCCTATGTGTGACGCATCGAGCCTGCGGGCTGCCAGTTTGACACCCCTGATATACGTAGTCCATGTTTAATGACTACTTGTTCAGCAATTGTTAAAAGTTACAGTGGCAATGAATAAGTGGTATTTAGGACTGGTCCTCGAAGTTCCTGCCTTCCCAGCACTCCCAGAGTCATGTGATTGCAGTATGAGTGCTTGGCAACCGACTTGCACTTACGACAGTTGCAGTGTCCCACGGTCACAGAATTGCCAATTGCAGCCTTCTCTGCCAGTTTTTCCACAAACAAAGTCAATGAGGAAGGTGGCAAGGAAAGTTGGAAGTTGCTCCAGTAAGTCGCTCACATCCTTTGCCACTAAAGCAGCCAGACCCAGCTCTGCCACACTCAGTCCTTGCCATATGCATCTTTGGGTTACTCCCTCATATCTATTAATTCCAATATCATTATCCCCCCCTGTGGGTGTAGTTTATATTTTGAATAGAATGCCCTTATCTCTCCCCACTAAAGTCACTCATGGGGATGCATTGAACCATGCTAGGATTAGAGCCTCCCTGAGTTTAGGGATAGTAATTTGACTTAGATATCTCCCAGGTCTGGATACATTGTAGGAGCTACTTTTAAAAATTAGGGAGGAATATCATATTTGATTAAATTTGGATGTTCTTAAGACCTTGCTTGATTATCTCTGTTGCATGCCCATGCCCTAACACACATACTAGATTTAAAAAAAGCTAATAATTTTGTTCCTTGTGAACTGTCTTAGTCCAAGGCAATATACACTTATCAGTAAGGACCTAGGGAATTATATATGCTGGGACAAAATTGACTTGGTCCAGCATGTAAAGATATGTATCTAGGCATTAGATGCATCTTACTAATGCCAACCTTGAGATGTACAGTTTCATCTGAAGTGTAACATGGAATTTCCAAAATGTTCCTAAAAACTTAGCCTGGACCTTTTGCAAGGGATCAAAAGAGGTTTATAGAGCTAACTGGGCATCTTATAATTGTGCATGAAGTTGAATTGAATGTACTGCAAGTACAGCAGGAACGTGTGATACAAAGAAGTGTTTGCCTGGCTGTGGCAGATCTTCAGGCTTTTGGAACTGCGTGTTCCCTATGCATCCAATCCAATGTTTGGTTGTGATATGGCATATGATACTGAGATGCTTAAAACCACTTGACTTGCCTGATAGAATCAAATTGAAGGGCAAACACATTGGCTTTATTATAATTAATTACTACTGCCTCTGCATTATAATATACAGCCAGGGTCTACAATGTTCTTTTTAGGCCTGATGAACTCTGAACAACTCTGCATATAAGAGAACTGTTTCTGTGCAAATTCTGGGGATGATGAGAGAGATCAATTATTCTAGCAACTAAAGGATTGATATAATAATTAAACAGTGATGGTGGCAGAATGTATCCCTTCCAGACTCCACTATTGACAGGAATCTCCTTAGTATAATGTCCCTTGGAGCTGAAGTTGAATTTTATAGTTGAATTATCATATAATTTATAAATAAACAGAAGGAGCTTAGGCTGGGAAATTAAATCAAAGACCACTCTGAAATCTCTAAAAGGTGCATGTAGGTTAGCACATGGTTTGCAAGTGTATCTTTTGGCCAAGTGGTCATGCGTGAGCAATTCCAATTCACATAGTAAGAGAAGAAGTAGATGAAAGGGAAACAAAACTGTTATTCATCATCCAGAGCATATAAAACTTCCACAATAGCAGCCTATGAACTTGTTCATATGGACCACTTGGATCTCATCCTCAAGAGAGACAGAAGATTGACGGATGCAGAAAAAAATATTTCACACTCTTAGTTCTTGCAAGCATAAGCACCAAATATACCAGTAAGTCTTGCTGTAATTGGACCACTGTAAAAAAAAGATCTGGGTAAATCACAATTTTTCATCCATGGTATTTCAGTTTGGTGAGTTGTCTTGAAAGTTGTAAGAGCTGACCTCTAATACTAGATGTTAGAAATTTAACAATTATAGGGGCAGGTCTCTGTGAGGGATTGCCTATTGCCCTTAATCTGTAAGCATCCATTATTTCAAGTTTAAAACCAGCCAGCAGTGAGAAGATTTCCTGAAGGCATCCTTCTATGTAATTTAACAACAGCTTCTGCTGCTCGGCGTCTAAAGGTTGGTTAATTATTTTTAAATTATTTCTGGTGAGTTGCCCCTGCACTGTATGTAGTGCAGTTTGTAAATTTGTAATGAGTTTATCAGGGGATTGATTCTTTTTTTCCCCCTTTAAGGTTTTAATTATAATTTCAAGAGAAATAGCAATAATGTTCTTCAAGGTTTCCAGATCTTTATCAAATTTAAAGGCTTGGGATTTCATGATTTTGGGTTTCATGGATCCTAGATGTGCCACTTTCCAAACATACTGTAAATTTACCATCTACTATCAATTGGAATTTTAGGATTAATTGATCTTGATCTTGCTGAGATGGGGATTCATTGGAAGTTAATAAAGTTATGAAAGTTTTCTAATCTACCAAAGATTGGGAAGAGAACATCACTCCTTTTCTGAAATTTCAATGGAGTGCATTGGCTCCTCCAGCTTTTCTCCCTTGCCACCTATCCAGAGTAGAACCGTTAGTTTGAAATGTTGAAGGAGGAGCCCTTTCAATGTTATGAGGCATATTGTAAAATAACATTGCATCCATGTTATAAAGACAAGCTGAGAGAGTTACAATAGCAGTAGTAACAGTGTGAATAACTGTGAAAAGAAATCTAAAGTCCTAATGGACAACCACTTAAATATGAGCCAACAGTGTGCTGCAGACACCAAAAAAGTCAATGCTGCCCTAGGCTACATCAACAGAGAGATAGCATCAAGAACATGGGAAGTGATAGTACCAATTTATAATGCCTTGGTAAGACCACATTTGGAATATTGCATCCAGCTTTCATCACTACGATATAAAAACAGATGTTGAGATTCTAGAAAAAGTGCAGAGAAGAACAACAAAGATGTTTAGGGGACTGGAGGCTACAAGATATGAGGAACAGTTGCAGGAATTGGGTATGTCTAGTTTAAAGAAAAGAAGGACTATGGTGACATGGTAGCAGTCTTCCAATATTTGAGGGACTGCCACAAAGAAGAAGGAGTCAAATTATTTTCCAAAGCACCTGAAGGCAGGACAAGTAGCAACGGATGGAAACCAGCCAAGGAGAGAAGCAACCTAGAAGTAAGGAGAAATTTCCTAACGGTGAGGACAATAAACCAATGGAATAGCTTGCCTCCAAAAGTTGTGGATGCTCCATCACTGGAGATTTTTTTTTAAAAAAAGAAACTGGACAGCCATTTGTTTGAAATAGTATAAGGTCTCACATGCACACAACCCGCCCCGCCCGCCCATGCATGCGCGCACGACACCCCCCCGCGCCCCGTTTTGGGCCTAGCAGGCCTCCCTGAAGCCTCCAGAGGCTGGAAACAGCCCGTTTCCGGACTTCTGGTAGGCCCGGTAGGCCTGTTTTTCGCCCTCCTTAGGCTCTGGAGGTTTTCCTAGAGCCTGGGGAGGGCGAAAACGGCCTCCCCCAGCCCTCTGGAGGCTCTCCGGAGGCCGGAAACAGCCCGTTTCCGGATTTCCGGGAGGCCCATTTTTCGCCCTCCCAGAGCCTCCGTGTGAGCCCTGTACTTACCTGGCATCCAAAACAGGCCACGTGGAGACTTCTGGGAGGGGAGGGGTGGCGTGGCCATGGCCAGCCGAAAATCAGCTGGCCAGCGTGTGTGCATGCGTGCTGGAGCTGACCTAGGGCAACGGCTCGCATGCCCACAGAGATGGCTCCATGTGCCACCTGTGGCACGCGTGCCATAGGTTCGCCATCATGGGTATAGGGTCTCCTGCTTGAGCAGGGGGTTGGATGAGAAGACCTCCAAGGTCCCTTCCAACTCTGTTATTCTGTTATTCTGTTTGGGGATATATCACTCACTATTCAGGTATCAGTATGAGTAATTCCATTCATAAGTTCATCTCAGAATAAAGAAAGGCAGCCAGCCAACAAGGCAATCATAAAAACTAGAAATCTGTCTCATTCATGTCAGTGGGTGCACTTGGAATGTTGGCTGGTTCCAGACAAGAGTGGGATATGCTCTACCCCCAAGCATATATACATGTTAAATGTTATTCTTTATTTCATTTTGCACTGTCAGCATTTACAAGTGCAGGAGTTGATCACTATATCCAGAAAAGATTTCTCATAAGGGCTACTAAATCTCTAGGGCAGCTGAGTTGTATGGGAATTACACAAAAAATGTGACTCTGTGGTCCATGGTAGACTGGAAGCACAAGGGGATGTCCCTTTGTCAGCTGCACCCATGGAGGAACTTGGCCCACTGAGCATCCTAAAGGACCATTCAAAAATTTAGGCAACCTTCATGGAAGATTCATTTCTTATAGAAAGAAGAGCAGGATTTAACTACTATCAGTTATGTTTAGTCACTACACCAGCACTACTGGAATGTTTCATTTTTGCATTCATTCATTCATTCATTCATTCATGTGTGTGTGTGTGTGTGTGTGTGTGAGTGAGTGAGTGAGAGAGAGAGAGAGAGAGAGAAATTGATCATTCATTCATTCATTCATTCATTCATTCATTCATTCATTCATTCATTCATTCCAGACTAAACTTATCTGCATCCAGTTTTGTTTTACAGACAACTGTCTTCATAAAAGGTAAGACTACCTGTTCTTCAGGACCCTTCCCAGATTCCAGTTTGGGGAGGGTTCAGTTTGCTGCAAAGATCCCTGAATCATTCTTACTGACATGAATCACTAGAGGGAACAGTGTATGTGATGTAGCACGCAGAGTGCAAAATCTTTGTCCTTTTGGATATTGCTGAAATATAATCAGGCCAACATAGTGACTGAAAATGTGGGCAATTGTTATTCCAATACAGCTAGAAAGCACTAAATGGGGAAAAAATGTCCTTTCCTCTGCTATTTTCCTGCAGCAAATTTTGTATTAGGAGAATAACATTTTCACTAAAGTTCCACCAGTACTAATAGCAAATGGGCCAAATTAGATCCCTGACATGGTCTTTTGCTTAAAGACAGTGGCATAGGGGATACAAGTGAACATGAAATGGTTCTACACTCCTCCTTGCTTCTATCTGAAATATTTCTAAAGTACCTTTCTCTCCCTCCACAATCATTTCCATAGCCAGTTTGAGATGCTATGTGATACGATGCTACATAGGGCAAAAAGACCTTCCTGACTCAGTTTATACTCAGGAATCAAATGGACCTTTTGTTTCTGGATGGATGTCAACCTTCCTGAGTGGTAATTTAGAGAGATGGGCTGAACTACTGGGAGGGGGGGGGGGAAGAAGAAGATGAAATTTGAGCATCAATATGTGCTAGGTTATGTTAAGACAACCATTAAGTGATGTGGTTAAATTTATTGTTGTGCCTGGAGGTATATCTTCAAACTGTACTGTACATACTTATATCCCCCCCCCCAAGTGATTATTTTGCCTTCTTGGTTTCCTGATCATGAAAGTTATCAGACCCAGTAGGTGGAATATTATGTCTTAGAAAGCTTTCAAGTCTTCCCAGCACTACTATTTTTGGTATCTGTAACAGGGTCTTCAGGGCTGGGAGTAGTCAAGAGACCTTTTGCCTTTATGCCTAAGTACAGTTACTTGGAAGTAAGACTCACTACATTTAGTGGAACTCTTGAATACAGAAGAATAAGATGAGAACTTCTCATTATTCTACTTGATACTGTTGTGCAAGCTGTTCTAGCTAGATTAACACATCCCACTGATTACTTTGAAGCAGTGTTTGCTCACTAAGCCATAGTAATTGAATTCACATGTCTTGCTAAGTTATATTGAAATAAATCACATGCCAGCTTAATAAATATGAACTGTGTGTCCTTACAGTGCTTGGATTTTCACAACTTGCTAAACCAACCAAAATGTGTTTTTCCCCCTCTTTGTTGTGTCACTGTGGTTTTCAAACACTAATTTACAATGTTTGGCAAATTCTGCTTAGATGATTTCACAAACCCTGGTTTCATATGTTGTGTGAACACAGCCATTATATAAAAGGTAGCAATTTAACCTGGCAGGAAGATTGATTGATTGATAGACAACCCAATTCTACCTGCATTTCTCTTACCCAGAAAGATGGTGATAAAGGCAGCACCTCTGCCGTTCACATGTTATTGCTGCTTAGAAATTATTTCCAAGTACATAAATCAGCATTGATTTTATTGCTGTGAAATGTTCACTTAAATGTGGGTTTCTTAGGGTCATGTCTAATAGACAAGTCATATAAGAAACAGAAAAAGAACTATGCATTTCATTGCCAAATTATAAAGGATCCCATCAAAATGAGAGGGGAAATCACGAAGTCTTGCTTGTGTCCATGTGCTCACTCACATTTAAATACAAGTACAATGATTGCTATACAGAGTCCATCATACAAAAGGAAAGCCATGGGTTCAAATTACAATCATTTTAAACTGGAACTGAAATCGGACCTTTATCTGATGTGGGAAGACCACCTGCTCTTCTCAGCCTCCTGGTCTGCAATCCAGCCAGGAGAAAAATGATTTGGAAATCACCTCTCAGAGCATTGCTATTGACCTGAAATCTCTTGCTGCCAGTTTCTCTTGCCCTTTTATAAGTCAACTGTTGGGGCATGATGATCTCTTTGAAGATCAATTGACGGAGAACAATCCTCATCCCTTTCTGGTGGATTAGTGTCCAGAGCTTTTCTTTTATTAAAATCACCAAGAGTAGAGAAGAATACAAGTAAAAAAAAAATCCAAAACAAAACAGGGTGCCATCAGATTAGTGCTTCTACAAAACAATCATGCTTGTGAGGAAATCTTGAAAGCAAGGTATGAACAGGATGCCATATTTACACAGAGGTTTGAGCGAGATCATTCACTAGATCCCTTTGTGTTTGATAGATCATCAAGTTATAGGTGAAACAGTCATACTACACACCAGGCAGCAACAAATCATTCTTTCTTTGATATGAAACCTCAGGCTATATTATATTCAGCTGCAGTTTACCTCCTAGTCTCAGACAAGTGGTTTCCATTATATTTTTTAGATATGCATTTTGTAAACATTTAATACGTGAAGGACGTCCTAAGTATGGCTGCATGTCAGACAGAGAAAAGAGGTCTTTGGATACTGAGCTTACTTATTAATCAACAACAGCAGAAAGAGCCAAATTGGTCATTAAAGACCAAGTGAGAGATTTAAATATGAACTGAACAAGGAAAGGACTGAAAAGTTGCAATAAAGTTTTTACCAGGATTTCACAATTAGAGAAAAGGCCTTGATTGTTACCATCTAAAATAATAGGCAATCATTTAACGACAAGTAGACCCCTGAATGTTGAATATACAATCTCAAGAGACCTACACTGTAGCCATTCTGACTGAAAACATGTTCTCATTCTTGAATGTAGAATAACATTTCTTAGTAAAAGCAGTCATTGACAGATCTTATTATCATTGTTTGTTGGTTGCTGCCAGAAACTAACAAGTGACGGATGTGCCTCTTACCCATACCAGAGACATGAAATTCTACCTAACCAAGTTAAGCTTGTTAAACTCATTTTTGAATGCAAAGGTACAAATAATACATTCATATGGCCTACCGGACATGACTACAATACTTAAACAATCATATGTTTAGCCATATTTTAGTGACATTACAATTATTGCTTAGTGTGTAGATTCTACTATAGCATTGACTTTGATGGAACTACATTTGTACCTTTTTAATTTTGATTGTGTGGTTGTTTTTTGGAGGGGGAGGACAAATGTCTCCTTTTGAAATGATATGCTCACTATATGGCAGCATATTGGTCCCATAATTGCTTTGTATAAGAGGGCAGTAATATGCTTAGGCAGATCAAAGGCTTTGAATGAACTATGCCAGGATACTAGATGAGATTTCAATGCAGGTAGTCCTTGTTTAATTGCTGCCTTGTTCAGCATTCATAGTTATGACAGTGATGAAAAAGTAACTTTACAACCAATCCTTGCATTTGTGACCTTCACAGATCTATAAAGCAAAGGAAAACTGAAATAAGATCTTAAGCACAGTAGCAGTTTCACATAGTGACTGCTTTGCTTAATTATTGAGTTGCTGATCCCAATTGTGTCTGCTAAATGAGGATTACCTATACTGCTAATTTGTGACTCAGTCCTGACAAGTAAATCTAACCAATCTTGGCTGATCTCAAAAAGTTAATGGGAGTGGGTTAGGTTAATACTTAGGTAGGAAACCCCAGGCCTTTAGACTAAACCAAATTAGATAGTTATAACTGCCACAAACAGGAAGCTGGGCATTAATTTCCTGATAAATCTAATATTAAAAAAAACCTTGAAAAATGGCAATGGCAACCGAGTTCTATATTATTATCATATAAATTTCATGGGTGACTTGAATGGGCAGATTTTACCTTTTGAAGTTTTACTTCCCTCCTGGATTAAAAAGAACTCTTCACTGCTTCTGTAAGCATATCACTCATATATCACCAGGGCAGTTTGAGAGCCAGGAACCCGTACATGAGTATGTCTTCTAAGGATGGTCACCTTAGTTTATTTTTAGTACATCCTTAGTTTGTCTATTACAAGACAACATCTGCAGCAATGGGCACCCTGTGCTAGGAGAATCTTGCCTATTCAAGGATGCCCAGAGCCTACCTACTTACAACAACTCAACATATTATTCTTATTATTATTCTTTCAGGTGTTCCTGGAGATACGCCCTAGAGAACTAGAATGAGGAAGAATAACCTGGGCCTGTTCTCTACCGCCACCTGGAGAACATCTGGTGTTGAATCAGAGCTGTTATGAAAAAGAAGGCAAAAAAACCCAGAAATATCAAAATAATACAATAGTCCTCTCCACTCCCTTCTTTTGAAACAGCAGAATACGTGACTATATATCATTTCTTGTTGAGATGAAAATGGGCTAATAACTGGAAACGCAAATAAGAAAGATATTCATTGAATGTATCATTTGACTTCTACTAAGCAGAGATAAAAAGGTGATATATTAAAGTCCAGGCTCGTTCATTCTAATCTGTGATGTCATCCTGAGGCTGATCCTTGAATGAGAAGGACTCGACCTTGGTGGACTTTGACATAGCTCTGATGAGGATTATTTATAAATTCCCAGGCCTCAAATCATCAGTCCTGGCAATGCCATGGTTGCACTCTTAAGAGCTCTGAGGTTTTTCATTTTTCAGTCAGGGGTCTTTCATATGATGTCAGAAGGGAGAAGAGGTGTTCTTTCATGTTTCATCCATCAGATGGGTGGTGCGATACAATTTTCCCCACTAGTACAAGTGTATCCCATGATCATGTATTTTCGTGATCCTGAATGGCATTCTTGAGTCTGGAAATGCCAAGAAAATGTGTATTGATGTAATGTTTGGAATGATTGAATGAATGTGCGCGCGCGCACACACACACACACACACACGCACACACACACACACAGCAGTTTCAAGAGCAACACTTAAAAATGGATAGTCTCATCACATGTTTGATGTCCATAGAGTTGTTCAGGTTGGTAGATTTTTACAACTTTTTTCTTTCCCCCCCTTCAGTTTGGTCCACAGGAGCGAGATCACCTTCAATGAGATATACAGGCATATATAGATATAGTTAGATAGATATATGTTTTTTTAAAAAAAATAACAGCAGCAAAGTTCTCTGGAAATAGATTCTGTCTGATGTTGCTAGTCTGTCTTTTCTGTTTTGCCCTCTTTCACTGCTGCCTCTGACGTTTTCCTCAGTGGGACTTTCTCTGAGTTGCTGTGTCCTTGGCCGGATTCTGCTGCTCCACCATTTTTGTGTGCTGTGTGTTTTTCCAAGTAGTTCAGCATTTCACTTAGAACAGTTTGGAAAGTGCTTAGGGCAGCACAAATCGCAGGAGTTCCAAAGCCATGAGTAATCAAACTGTAAAGCAAGCAAAAAAGAGAGAAATATTGAAGAGTTTACTACCGGTATATGTCTATGAGTTAGAGTGCAGTACTGCAGGCTACTTCTGCTGATCACCAGCTGCAAGCAGTTTGGCAGATCGAATCTCACCAGGCTCAAGGTTGACTCAGCCTTCCATCCTTCCGAGGTGGGTAAAATGAGGACCCAGATTGTTGGGGGCAATATGCTGACTCTGTAAACCACTTAGAGAGGGCTGTAAAGCACTATGAAGCGGTATATAAGTCTAAGTGCTATTGCTATTGCTATTGCTATTGCTATGTGTGTGCATATTTCCCCCCCGATCCAGGGGCCATCCAGGCAGTTGCTTACATGACAGACCATTATTTTCTATGTGTGACACATTTTTTACTGATAAATAAAGTAAAGTCTCCCTTTATTTATTTATCAGTAAAAAAATGTGTCATACACACACACACACACACACACACACACATGCTACCAAAATATTTATTATATTTATTTATTTACTATTTATAAATATTTATTACTCTTGATAGAAAGAAGATTGCCATCCCCACAACAAGCACATCCAGGTAGATACAATGTCAAAGGTGCCTTTTTCTAAATGGAGGTGCTGTGAACTCCCATGGATGCAAGTCTGCAATGCTCTCTAAGAAATTCAGCCTAAATTGCATATGGTTATCAATTGGACTTGCCTCCTCGGGTGATAAAGGGTACGTTTCCATGAAATAAATAATCCCCACCCTCAAAGTGAATGTGTTTCATTTATTTTAGACATAAAGGGCACAAGGGGTAAGTATTTGTGAAATGTGTATCAGCCACAGCAGCCGCACAGTCTTCAGGCAGGAGCTGTGAGTTCAAGAGAAACCCCAGCTGTGCACCAACTCTGATTTGGGAAAGTGTAACCTCAGCCAGAGTTAAAGATGGCAAAGCACTAGATGCAGGGGGTAAAAGGTGGGGCTCCTACGACCCAGAGGCAGTCAATCTTCTCGGAGGGTGGGGGGAGGGGGGTGGCAGTCTTCTTTAAGCCAAAGCTTCTTCTTCGCCATTCAGCCTCCAGGTACTGGGAAAGCATTTTCACAGGAGCACTGAGATGGTCAAACACTGAGATGTAATCATTTAACTGTCATCAGCATAGTGATGATACTTGATTCCAAGCAAATGGTTGACCTCTTCATAAACCCACCACCACCATGTGGTCCCTGCCTGCCTTTGAAACAGCTTGTAAACCAAAGTAACTCATTAACTGATGGTAACAATGATCTAAAATGAATGTAATAGAACAGATTATAATAATATTGTTGGAGGAGTATTAACCAAAGCAATAAATAAATAAATGAAGAAACAAACCAACTAATCTTAGTCTTAACTAAGTTCTGGAACGTTGTAAGAGAAGGGGCAAACCTCACTTCTAAGAGGAAGTTATTCCATAAGGCTAGGGTGGTGACAACAGAGAATGTGGTACAATTAAGAGCTTCTTCCAGGAGAATCACACTGGACAGACTGATTCTGCTTAGAGAATGGAGTCCAGCAGATACATAGGCATCACACCACATAGGGTTTCATATGTCAAAATGAGCTTGTTGGACTGCACCAGAAACTTAGTGTAAGCACTTAGACTTATATACCGCTTCACAGTGCTTTACAGCCCTCTCTAAGCAGTTCACAGAGTCAGCATATTGCCCCCAACAATCTGGGTCCTCATTTTACCCACCTCGGAAGGATGGAAGGCTGAGTCAACCTTGAGCCAGTGAGATTTGAACTGCTGAACTGCAGCTAGCAGTCAGCTGAAGTAGCCTGCAGTACTGCACTTTAACCACTGCGCCACCTCGGCTCCCGATAGCATCATGGGCTCTTTGCAGGGAACACCTGCCAATAAATGGGCTGCTTTCAAGACTGCTTCATGCAGAATGCACTGCAGTAGTCCAGCCATGTAGTAATAAAGTTTCTCCATTTAACCATAAAGTAATGTTTGTAAGCCACCCAGAGTCACCTCTGGACAAGATGGGCATCAAATCAAGGAATCAAATCAATCACTCAATCAATCAATCAATCAATCAATCAATCAATCAATCAAATACATAAATAAATAAAAGAGTTCTTTTGTGAGATCTTTGGCACAAACTGGCACCTGGCCATAGCCGCCACCTTTCTATCCAGTAGTAGGTCTGATTCCAAGAGGACCAGGGGTGGGTTCCTCCCGGTTCGGACCAGTTCTCCCAAACCGGTAGCAGCCCGCTGGTGACATCACAATGATGTCACCGAACTGGATCGGTCGGTGCCGGTCCGTGGGGGCTGCCATCTTTTTTTGAATTTTTTTGAATTTTTTTTTTAAATTTCCCCCCCCCTTCTGAGCATGCGCAGAAGCTGAATTCCGGCACTGTGCATGCGGTCGCCATCTTTTTTTAGGCTTTGTTCTTTTTATTTTTTTCAGATTTTTTGTTACTGCGCATGCGCGTGCGTGCACGCCCACGAGGCGCGCCCATGTGGCGCGGGATGGAGCGAACCGGCAGCGAGGTCAGTTGGAACCCACCCCTGAAGAGGACCCAAAGTAATTGATCTAATCCCTCAGTGCTAGCTGAACACCTTCAGGCAGGAACTGATTGAGAATCTTAATGAACAAACAGTAGCTGCATCTTACTTGGGTCCAATTTCAGTCAATTTTGTCCTATACAGAACTGTTACAGCCTCCAGGCAAAATTTCCATAGCATCAACCATAAGGCCCAGAGTGGTGATGCACAATTGGCTATTAGTGCAGTGATAATATTGAACGGATGGATGACTTCCCTCATTGGTTTTATGTAGATGTTAAACAACAGGATGAAAAGAGTAAATGTTTTGGCACTCTACAAGTGAGGCACACAATGCATCACAGTGACGCACAAAATAGTCATAATGGCCAGGTGAGATATCTGCCTATTTATTTCTTCCTGAAAAAGAGCTGACAACCCTATTGGCTGCATCCCAGCCTAGATGTCTGCATTGCCATCTACGGGGAATGGATTGAAGGTACCTCAAATGTTGCAGTTTCCCAAGAGTCTTTTCAATTGTGGTGGAATAGAAATATGTTAAATAATACATCGTATTTTGCTTAAATGTTGCAGGGAGAATATATGGAACATTTTTGTAGTATCCAATGGCTATTCCCTTAAAGATTTGTGGCCTCTTTTCTAGGAAATCAGCTGACAAGCCAACAAAAAGCCTATGGTCTTCAACAATACATGACTCTGCATTGCAGCCAGTCCTTTGTGGATGAATCTAGGAAAAACTTCCTAGACTGGAATTCTTAAGACTACTAGATCAGAGCTACAAACTGCCAAGAATTTGTGTTTTCTACATCTCTAATGATGATCCAGATTTGGGTAACCAAAATCTAGGAGCCCTAGGCTTTCTCCATTCAGAATTGCTTTGGAAATTGCTGCCAGAATTTTTTTGAAATTGTCTGTGTTGATGGGCCATATTGGCTGATATACTGTATGATCCAGTATGCCCAGATCCATACTGGGCCAATATCATTCCTTTTATAGAAATAGCAAACTGATCATCACCTGATTTAGTTCTCCTGTGCAGAGAAGGCATCTCATCCTCACACTGCCATTAAATATTATATAT